>JAWWEN010000020.1:1384786-1401431 GCA_035582955.1 Sycophila texana
TTTGAGATCATTATATTATTTTATTACTTAATGTTTATTATATTTATGTATTATCACATATCCATTTTTTTAACTTTTTAATCGAGGATTGTTTACTTATTTATTTATAAAATTTTATGGAATCCATATGAGCTATTTCATACGGTAAAGTATAAACTATATAGGGAGATATATAAACAAGTAGCTCTGTTTTTTAATATAAGTATTATTTTAATATACCATCTACTGAAAGTCTAAGTGTTTATGTAGTACTGGAATTTGAAAAAAAAATTGTGAATAAATTGTTGAGGACGGGATTTATGAAAAACCCTTTTTTAATACACAGATGGCATTTCTAAATAAATATGAATATTCAATGAACGAAACAAGAATAGTTTTTTTTTAACTTCAAAGAGCAAACTTTACAGCAAATTTTCTTATAAATAGTATAAGTTAATTGATTTATTTTCTAGTATGTTTAATTATGTCGAAATTGAAAATTCTTTTGTTCTGTTTTTTGTTTTGTCTTTTCTAATTTTAAAACATGATATAAATAATTCTAAAATTTATGTATCATTAAAAATATTATTGAAACAGTTTTTAAGCAAATGGAGCAAGTATTATTTAATATGAAATATGATTAATTATACTTATAAAAAGACACTCAATGCAAGATTGCAGTTAAATAATTTTTAATTATATAAAAAAAAAAAATCAATTTTAAAATAAAAAAAATTTAGCAGTTTCAATAATGAAAATCAACTACAAATATCTTTTTATATAATCTTTTAAAAAACTGCTTACTGTAAAATCGTTAATTTACAGAAATAGATACTTAAATGGAAGTAAAAAGTATTTGGAAAAAATACCTATCTTAAATTCAAATATCTTTTTAAAAGAACTTACTAAAATGGTCAATTTAGAGAAATAGAAACTTAATAGAAGTAAAAAGTACTTGGAAAAAAGTATACTTATACCCATAAATCACAGAAAAAAAAAAATTATTTAGCGACATATAAACCTTCCACTACGAAGCAAAAGATTTAAAGATTCTCCTGAAAAACAGTAGGCAGAGCTTCATCAAAGGGGTGCAAAGTCGCGCTGTAAGAGGGTCATTACATCGGCGTTTCTCGCCGGATAAAGAAACTCCGCACGGCGCGATCGCGCGATCTCTCTGCCTGATGCAGCCGCGCCGCGAAAAACTGGAACGCCGCGCGCCTCGACGACGCCTTTAACGAAGCCGGGCGCTCGGGGACGCGTGACGATTCCGCGAGGCAGGAATCCGCGCCAGCGCGATTTCCGCGTTCGATCGCAGAAAACGTGATTGTTACCGCGGCGCGGCGGAGGCGATTTTCTTGCTCGCGACCCCGCATGCACGCCTCTGTTTTGCGCTTTATACGGACGCGTCCGATCGTTACGTCGCCGCCGGCGCGATCTCGATCGTCGAGTCTACGTACACTCGACTGAAATGAATTCTTGCGGAACATTTCGAAATTTTCAAAAAATAAACTGCGCTGAAGATTCGTTTTTTTGTCCTATTTTTTGTCTTCACTTTGTATTTACTTTTTATCTTTTACTTATCTTATTGATGAGATTGTCAAAGGAATATGTAGAGCCATTTTTTTTAAATTTTAAAAACGCTCTGCAAGATTTATTTCGGTCGAGTGTACGTGCGCACATGCATTGCTATTTTTAACTTCTAATATATTGTAGGTGTCTAAGTATTTTTCATTGTTTTTCATTCTAGTTCTGTGAATTTTATATAAAAACTTTTGTTATAATTAGTATGGAAAATAATTTAAAAAATCTCCTAATAAAAATTAAAAACTCTCTGAATTTAAAAAAAGCGATAAAATTATCACTAATTTTATTTTGGATTATCACTAATTTTTTCAATGACTGCGCTTTTCTAGTAAATTAGTAAATTATTATTATTTTAACAGTGACGTGTAAAGTATTTTAACTGAAAACTTCAGTAGTAGTGCACATTTTTTACTGTTTAAAAAATCCGTGAATATATGTCATTTCAAAATAAATTTCCACCAATTAAAGTTAATTTTTTGTAACGTGATAAGTCGCCGATTTTTTTTTTTTTTTGTTTTAAGTCAATGTTTCACTTTTCTATTGACTACTAGTGACTAGCATCACTTCCTATTAAAGTGAATATTGATTATTAATCAGTGACATACTTTTAATTTTCGAAATTAGCGCATAAGCACTGATTTTTAGTCATTCTTCACTATTTTTAACTTGGTTTCTTTCAACTATTAGGAACATTTTTAAAACTTTATCAGTACGAAATCCAGCAACTTCAACTCTTCAGTTATTTATTTAACAATTACTTGTTTAATAATTAAACTTTAAATTTGACGTACACTTGAGATGTAGTATAACATCAATTTTTAACCATTTTCAAGATACTGCAAAATATAAATTTTTATAAATATTGAAAAAATTGACGCTTCATCAACGTTGAATCAATATTCCTTTTGTCACTTATTCCCAAAAGTACGATCCTGGCATGTTTAACCCTATCACAGTCGTGAGTACGCTCAAAACAGTATATGGATGGATAGCCCTGTCGCTTTTGTGTTTTTCTCAATCACCGCAAACTAATGACTCCCGGAGTTTTAAATCGCAAATACGCCGTTGTTATTGCGAAGAAAAAAAATAGCTCGGCGAACAAGTCATCCAGCAGAGTGTTTTCCAGCGCAGCTCTGTACACGTTAATTGTCCGGTTTTATTTGTCGACGCATTGGCGTATATATTTTGCGAGAGCGATAATACAATAAATCAGCGGTAATTTATCGGGCAAACACCAATTACACCGAATAATAAGAGGAATCCGCGAGGCTGACAGGCTTAAGTGCATACCTCCGCGGCTGATTAAGCGCTCAAGACTAATAAGCAAATCGCGCGGCGATTGCGGCGAAGTGACGAGAAAGAAGTATCCGATTGGCATCTATAAGCCGTTGCTCGTCAACCGCTCGCGAGTCCGCAATTTTCGCTGCCTCCTCCCCCCCTTATTTTTTTTTTTTATTTATTTATTTATTTTTTTTTTTTACTCCCTTTCTTTTCGTCTGTCTGCCTGTCCCTGTCTCTCTTTCTCCCTTCAGTCGGGCGCGACGCGTGTAATATCAGGTGCGATCGACTTGAACAGAGAGGGCCAATTAAGCGTGAACCCGCGAGGCGATTAAGGAAACGCGGCGTGGCGAAGACAGCTGCGATTAATGCCTGTCTCGTTTCCCTTTTTCAAAAAGCATTTCGCGCTCGCTTCGACGTTCTTCTTTTTTTTTCTCCCATTTTCATTCGGTGAAATTATACGCACGCGAGGTTATCGCCGTGAAGGTCGCTCCACACTGCTTCTCGAGCCTTGACTTTTAATGAGCTTTGAAAAATTGTCCGCGTTACTTTTCGGTGATTTGAACGGCGAAGTCTCCTCGGGAAAGCCTTCGGAGTTTAGTTTGCGTTTAAAAGAAATTTTCGTGAATTTACGATTCTAAAGGAACTTTATTGATTAACGTCCTTTAATCAGTATCTTTTAAAATAGTATAATATAAGAAAGAGAAAAAGTTCTTTTAATATTCTTCTTCTATATATGTCGAATGATCTACTCGATCTAGGGACAATTTTAGCGAGGTTCATAATGTTTTTTTAAATTTTTTGTATATAACTAGAAAAATCCTAGCGCATTTCGCGCGCTCAAATTACTAAGATTAAGTTTTTTTACATCCATTTATTTTTAAGAGAAATTCGAGGCAGAATTGTTAACAACAATTTAATTTAATATTGGAAATTTTAATATTTTGTAATTTTTTAATAAAACTTAAGAATTTAATGAAAATTTACAGATTCGGAAATAAAAGCCTCAAAAAGCTACAGTTAAGTTTCTGAAAGGATTCATACATATTTTCAGTGGTAATTCTATTTGCACAGGCAATTGACAATGGTCACTCTTAACTGCATGTAAATTCGATAATTCCCTGGAAAAACATATCAACTCAATTACCATTATCTTTGACTTCCGCACCCCATCAACACCTCCCAATTTCTCGAAGGACATCTGCGAGTCTCCCGCAGCCGTCTCTCTGTCTCTCTCCTTTTCCCAACTATACACCTGTTTCGCGCGCAACGCTTAGACCGTTGCCCGCATCGCTCGTTCTCCTCGCATTTTTATATATATTTCCTCCCTACACGCCGTTATTTTTTCGTCCCTTTTTTTTTCAAAAGACTAGACGACAGTTGTCGCGCGCTCGCCTCTATATCGGCGGCTGTAAGGCGCCGTCGCTGTTTCTTGTAGTTGACTGACTTTCGCACCTGCTGCCGATTCGGAGGAAAGCTGTTTATGCTTCTTCTGCTTAATTTTTTTTTTAATTTCTGCTAAGCGCCTTAATTGATGGAGATTGGCTGTTTTAATATATATATTTCGAATGGGTATCTAGTGGTGGGTATTACGTGAGAAATGGTATATGGAAGAATGAGAAGTGCAGAAGGAAAGAAGAGTGCATAGCGATAAAGACTAATGCTTTGCTTTTGGCCACACATGAAGATTTTTGGCAAAATGTTTCATCCGCAAAATATAATATCGATAATAGCCTTTAAAAGATTGAGTCACTTGTGAACACACTGAAAGGAATAATTTAGTAATTTTTACTTATGAGTTCCATAAATTGCTCACAGTCTGTAAATCTGAGAAACTGTACTAAACTGTTAAGTGATTTTTAGTAGAATATTAATCAATATTTCATGATTAATATATGGATAAGTCTTTAAAGGTCAGATTGTGACCAAAGTACCGATTGGTCTACTAAAGTTTGCTAAACTAAAAAATAATCAGTAAAAATCATTAAAATATTTCTTTCGGTGCAGTTAGATGATATGAAGTAGTTAATAGATAGAATACAAGTAGCCTTCTCCAAATCTAATAAGATTTAAGTCTGATCATAGTAGTCCACCTATGACGATGAAAGAACAGGTACCTACTATTATGCACGTATATAAAAAAAAGGGGATTTTAAATTAAATAAGCATACATTGAGTAATAAACACGATGTAAATTAATGACACGAATGTTCAATAGATCTTCAATATCTAACAGAATCTCGAGTGGCTAATCAGAATATTGAATAATGTAAGAATTAATTAATTTATCACTATTCATTTTCAAACAAATTGCATAAAATTTCGAATGCTCTTAAATTATTTTCAGTTTCAGTAGTAATATCATCAAAATATCCAAACATGTACAGGTACCATTTTAGAATCTAGTTTGGCTAGTAATTCCAAGATATGCAAACATGCTCGAAATTCTCTGATATGAATTTTTTTAAGCTACGATAAAAAAAACCGATGTTGCACTTGTTTTTTTGTTTTTGTATTTTTTTTTTTTCGTTTTTACATTGTTGGTGGGACTTGGAATGACTAACCCTTCAAGCAGGCCATATCACGGATTGTACTATATATATTCTGGTAAAATGCATCACGAATGATATCATCCGGCCGAGAAAAAAAATGGTTGTCTCAGGATCGAGTCCTTTCTCGGACGCGTGATTCCGTCACGACGTGCGTCTCTCCGTGCCTCGCCTTTTTTCACTGTCTTTCTCTATTCGATTCTGCGTCCAAGTGTCCTTCCTGCAGCGCGATAATAGCCGCAAGATCGCCGTTCGTCCTTGCTCCTAGATTCAGCCAGTGCAATCCTGATACACGGTCTCAATTATTTCCTAGTGGCTTTTAAAAAACAGACGTTTTTTTTAATTTTTTTTTTGTATGTAAATTTGAAGGCTCGAACGTTCGTGATAGAGTGATTAGCTAGAAGAGAAATTAATTAAATTAATTTTTTTTTATTTATTTATAATTGATCACTTGTTTAGTAGACTACATTTTAATTTACTTCGAACATTTTTAAAAGTTTCAAAAAATTGCAATGTAATATGTATAAACGTCGGAGTAAACGCATCGATAACCTCGTATGTTAAGAAAAAGATAAAATAATGACCAAGAGATTTCCCGAATTAACTTGGGTCTAATGTAAATTTCATGATAGTATCGTCTTTAAGAACATGTCCTTCAAATAGCAACATTTTTAACAACATTTGAAGGCAATATTGCTATTCTGAAGATACTTTATAAAGGTCCATAAATGTTTACAGTGTACATTGTGTCCGACAATGAGTCTTGCAGGAAATTTTCTAAAACAATTTTAAATAACGCTGAAAATTTCGTTTTCTTATTTTACCTTTACTTAATTATTTTCTTAGCATATTCTAGGTACATTTATTCCATTATCTTTACTTATTACATTACAAACTTTAAACATCTTGAAAATGTTTCGCAGGAATTTATTTCCAGCCGCGTATACATTTGGTGCCTTGATTTGTATACTTTGTAAGAAATAATTAAATTAAATACATATTTTATTAAACAAAATAGATTTATTACAATATCTATATATTTTTTCACTGATATTATTATATAGAATACCAAATTCAAAAACTTTTTACATCGAAAACGTTTCACACCCTGTTCCTCCTTAACAAGAACAAACATTTCTTCATTCAGCAAAATCTAAAGTCAACAGAAGATAAAAAAAAAAATAAGACAAAAAGCGAACGCAACTAAAGCACTCAATCCGCAGCACTTCGCCCATTAAAGCAGGGTACCCTGGCCGCGCACAAATCCAAGCGTAACTCTTAGGAAGCTCCGTGGCGCCAATCTCTCCGAGCATAAATCCGTCGACGAGGATCTCGTATCCATTCCGCAGGCCTCGGCTGATGTACCTGCCCACTCAGCCGGTGAGGAGCTCGCGCGCGCGTCCAGCTCGTCAATCAGCCGAGAATGCCCGCGACTTTTTGCCGCGACTCGCGATATTTTCCGAGCCGAGGAAACGCGCTGCGGCTACCGCGCGAGCGCGAAAATTTACGAGCCTCCGCAGCGACGAAATCGCCTCGCTCGCCGCGAAGGCGGCGTTGGAAGCGCGCCCGAGTGTGTGTGGGAAACGGCGCGACCTGAATCGCCACCGTGTTTTTATCGAATATTTATCGATAATTCATTTTGCTCGCGGCCATTTTTTCGCCCCGCTACTCCGGGAGCTGCTATTTTTCAAGAGATCGCCGCGGCCGAGAAGTGTCTTTAATTAGAGCGGCGATCGGGTTTGTTTTTTTTTCCTTTTATCATCTCTTTTTTTTTTTTTTTTTATTTGAAGAATGTGAGCAACGTGCGAGGTTACACTGATCTAAGGTTTTAGAATTATTTTGTTCGTTTGATCTTTCTCCTTGGCGGTGGTAACGCGTTGCAGATGACTGCATGGAGAGAAATTTTTTTAGAAAAAATTACAATACGTGTAGTAAACCGAGTTGCAGACTGGCCAAATGAAAAAATTTAACAGACTGGCGGGCAAAAATTACTAGAGTTACAGTTAAGTTAAAATTACAATACTGTATAGTAAAAATTAGTAATTTTTGCTGGTCAGTCTGGTAACTTTTTTTTATTTGGCTAGTCTGTGAACCACTTACAAGTCTGTATTGTAATTTTCGTCAAAATTACCGCAATTTTTGCTATAAAATTTCTCTCCGTGTGGTACTGGAAGTTTTATAGCCCATCTGGAAGGTCTATCAGTTGATTAAATTAAAGTTTTTTAAAAGTACAAAGAAAAACTTGTAAATTTAACCAGTATTTACAAATGACTACTAGTGTTTACTAATTTTTAATTTTTCTTATTGGATTAAATGATATATTATTTTTTATTATTTATTTCATTTATACCATTTATTTAAATTTAATTAATAAGAATCTTGCCTTATCATGAAAATTTTGTTAATTTTACAAATATCAATTCATTCTAGAATGTTACTTTATTAATAAAATTTCCTCATTAGTAAAAAAAGTAGTAGGAAAAATTAATTAACTATAAAAATATATTCGAATTTTCAGAGGTCATAACATCGTCTCTAACAAAGAAAGACATATTTCAAAAAAGGCCTATTTTAATGTCATTTTTGAAGCACTAGAATAAAGTAAACTCGGCCAGAACCTGATAAACTTGTGCTATCATTCATGTGGTACCCTAAAATAGGTCTTTTTTGTAATATGATTTTCTTCGGTGGCGGCAACGATAAAATGTACTTATAATACCATCATAATTTTTCTAAATTTCCAAAAATTGATACCCACTTTCTAAAATTTGTTACAGGATTCTTATAAAAAAAAAGTCTACTAATACAATATGTGACGATATTAAAGTGAAACCATGGCAATTTTAAGAACTACTTTTTTTCTCCACGAAGGATTTCTGCAATAAGTAGATACATACATTTGATATTCAAACTACATATTTGCGATGTCTAAATATTAATCTACGTGCACTTATATAAAACACGATAATATTTACCTACCAACTATCCTATAATTTTTTCGCGCACACCCCTCTACCCTATTCCTCGAATAAAAAAAAAATCTAATGGCTAAATCACTATCGCTGCTCGGATATCTCCATTGCGATGCAAGAACACCTTGAATCAATGTAAAAGTAAACCCAAACAATATCAGCAGGAGAGAACGAGTTTCGCAAACTCTTATGAATTATGCTGAGTTACAACGAACTTTCAAGAGTGGCTGCTATTCCGCCAACACCTGCTCAGCTCGCGTCCTCGCAAGAAACTACTTGAAGAAGCAGCAGCGAGCGACGCGCTAAAGTCGAAGCTCGGCTCGATTTACGAGGCTCGAGTTCCGCAAACGAGAAGATTGAGACGATCTCGAGCGAACTCTTATTCCCGGGTCGCGTGAGCCGCTTTTTCGCTTGGAAAAATTACGGACTGACAAGGGTGGACGATCCGGTCCGCCGGTCACGTCCTCGAGTACGAATCTCTCTTTAAGGAGGTCCGACTCTCGCTCGCGCCAAATTAACGCTGCGCGGCGATGCTTCTTGCGCTCTTTAAAATTCGCTCGGCGCGAGCGTGACAAGGCTGAGTGCAAGCTAAATAAATCGCTTCGAGTTATGATACTGACTTGATGGAAGTTCCTGGTTATCTTTCGTAACTGACGAGCTTTGTGCGTTTCGGAGATTTTGGATCTATCTTTAGGTGAGTAATTGGAGCAGACGTAAAACAAATTTAATGATGTAAAAAATGTAAAAAAAGAATAACAAAAATAATTAATACACTTAAATTGTTGTTTTTTTTAGGACTAGCCCTGAAGAAGACAAATTACACTATACTGAAAGAAGAGAATCCTTGTCACAAAGGATTCTCGACGCGTAAAAATAAAACCATGGGGCTTTTCAGTGTAATCAGTATTTCTTGCGTTGTGATTGGTTGAGCGATTGATATCTCTTCTCTTTTTTGTTATTATTGTTTATTTGTGACTAGAATTCTTATGAAAATAATAGAAAAGAAGATATTAAGAGGTAACATTCAAATATCAAAAAATCAGGTGCCTGTAGCTGATTTTTAAAATGTACACAGAGATTTCTACTATAAAGACAGAGTAATTCTCTACTAAAGATTGCCATATATAGTCAATTATTTCAATGACTTGACAGACTGATATTACTGGAAACATTAGTTTTTTCTAAAATTTTCTAGTTCCTTTCAAAATTAACTGTATAACTCTAACAAAAGTTACTGTAGCTCGCTCGTAAATTTTACAAGAAACTATTGTAATTTTTTAAATAAGGTAATTCTGTAATTATACATCATTAAAATCGACAATTGCAATTTTCAATATTTCTTTTTTCTCCGTGCACGAAAGAATATAACTAAAAGTCCTAATAACTAAAGATTATCCACTTTCAAAACTCGATTCTAAAAATCACAAAACACCAAGGCAAACAAAAGCCATAAAAGAATTAACGCCCGAATAATCACGTCAAAGTGAATACATCCAAATCACCCAGAACAAACTATCTCGAACCTAAAAAAAAAAAAAGAAAAAGAAAAAGACTCCAACAAGCCTCAAAAAATTTTCCAGCCATCGACCCCCGTCCAGCCCGCAATAAATCAACATCGCGATCTCGAGAAAAAATCTCCGACGAAAGGAAAAAAGGGAAAACACTGGGGAGAATGAAAGTCGGCCAAACAAGCCGTGGCAGCGCCGGTATAATGAATCTCCCGGGGCACACAGGCGGGTAGGCAGAAGGCGCTCGCTCGATCGGAGCCGGGCGAGTCGCAGGTGCCGCTAACCGATACAAATGGCTCTTAACTTTATTTCCCGGGCCCGGGCTTATCTGCTGGGGCCGGGCCAGGCCGACCTGCCACCGGATCTCCGACGCTATCAGATTCGGGCCCCCGAGCGGTAGCCCCCGAGACGCGTAATGCGTGTTGGTTTTCGGCTTTTGAGGACCGGCACTAATCTCCGTGACTGCGCGCGCCTCCTCCTCCTCCTCCTCCTTCGTCGCCGCGATAAATCGCTTCCTTGGGTCTCGCCGTCGGCGTGCTTCAAGAGAAAGGAGTGCACGGGTGGCGCGCGCTCGCGCGACAATAACAGCGCCGATCGGCACCCCGTTTGCCTTGGCGCGTTACTGATACAGCTTTTTTTTCGGGGCTTTATTGCCTTTCAGATAAGGGAGCTTGAGTTGTTGTGATAGGACTATTCCGCCTTTTTAATCAACGGCCTGAGGCCCGGCAGCTTGTGTAATCGAGAGCCCATTTGCATTTATTATTCACATTCATGCGCGACTTAATTGCTTCGGAGTTAATGTTGTGTTTTTCATTTTTCAACCGCGAAGTGGGTAGATTTAAGTTTTGCGAAGTTTTTGGGCGTCGAGAGTTTTGAGTGAGGGATCATGCCAAGAACAAAATTTCAAGTATGTTTGTAAAACTTTTAATTTAATATAAAACTGGCAAAATCCAACGCACTTTTATTCGCTTTTATAGATTTTTAAATTTAGCGTCATTTCACCGGATATGTCCGTACGCCAATAAAATCGCGTTTTAAAATACAACATCCTGCCGTCCTTGTTTTAAGAGAAGACTAGTAAAATCCAATGCGCTTCGCGCGGCCTGTTGTTTATACGTATTTTTGAGATTAGATTTTTAAATTTAGCGCCATTTTAAAGTGCTCTACACCGACAAAGGGCCTCTATAGTCTTGTAAAAAAAATGTTCACATTTATTTTACCTTTACTTTATATAAAAATGTAAGCAAAGTTTTCCCACGTGTAATAAGCAATGACAATTATTTATCAAAAAACTTTGTGCATAGAAATGCAAAAATGAAATTGTATTTTAAAAAGAAAAATTGCAAACGCAGTGGCATAGAGCGGACCGCTCGCCACCACACCTTTGATTTTTCTTTTCAAATTATAATATTATTTTTGCACTTTAATTCATATAAAACTTTTGGAAAATAATCTCCATTCTCTATTACACGCAGGAAAGCTTTGCTATTATTTTTCTGCGTAGGATAAGTCAGGTAAAATAAATAGCAACTTTTATTGTCAGACTATAGGGCGCTCTACCCATAGCACATATGCCCTTTTAAAATGCTTCACAACATCCTGCACTTTTTTAAGGGAGGATTCCAAATTTTAGTGCATTAATACAATAGCCACTGTTTTGACCACTTACATACCCGTAAGCCCTCTGTAAGTATTTTTTTTTTTAAATTTCGAAGATTTATAATTGAAAAATCTTCTTTCAACAATAATGACTCGTAAAACTTCATCAGAACCCCCCCTACATGTACAAAACTTCGTAAAAAGCACAGTGACTGGAAGCTCGAGTGAAGCTAAAAAAAAGACGCACGTAAGGACAGCGAAATCGAGAATTAGGAGGTATACAAGGAAGGTGAGAGGGGGAGAAAGACGATTCCTCGGCGGACATCTGTAACTCGGCGCCAGAGGTCTGAGAGAGGCCGCAGGTGCCGCCTAGGGCTGGAATGAGCCGCTCTTCGCATCCTCATTATTTATTGATTTACTTAATTTGCCGAAATGCGGAGTGTCGGCAGGGAGAGAGAAAAAGAGAGAGAAACGCCCCGCTCTCTTCGTGATTAAAAGACGTTACGTGCTCTCTCTCTCTCTCTCTCTCTCTCTCTTTCTCTCTCTCTTTCTCTTATGTCGCGGCCTCCTCGTCGTCCATATTTTAATGCTTAATAGCTCTCGCCTTTAACGGCGTTGGTCTCGGGCTTATTATAACTGCTCCGCGTGAGAAAAGGCTGTTGCGCCCATGACTGATGGCCCCCTTTCGTTTCTCAAATTTTTTTTCCGAGTTTTGACTGCTACGATTATACGGTGAGCTCGAGCTCGTGTGATTCTTTTATTGTCGACAACCGTTTAGTCAATTCTTTTCTTTGATTACTGTAAAAGGATTAAGGCATGATCAACTTTATGTAAATAGATGACATAAAGGATGATAGTTTTGTTTAAATCAAAGAAGATGAAATTAAAAGTGATTCTCTTTTGACGGTTCCTGTAGTTTACTTATGAAATTTCAAATAAAATTTATGTAAATGCTGGATAATTTTTGTAATTGATGTGAATTGATCAATAATTTATTGAAAATTATTTAACTTGAAGTCTACGCTTGAGCCTTGAGCTCGCTTGAGGCAGTCAGCAGGCAGATTATAATATACTAACTGATATATTTACCGCCAGGTGGACTCTGAGACATTGCTCCCGGCAACAAGTCTGCTGTCTCAATTTTGCATTAAGAATATAAATTGCCACCGTAGGAGGAGATGTGCTAGTGTCGCAAAAGAAAACTTGCCCGGAGTAAGCAAAGCAAATTATATGAATTTCAATGTTTGACAAGAAAAATTATAACCTTAGGATAGTCATAACTAAAACTGTGCTGGTGCTAACTAAATTTATTTTAGTATCGAATTCAATATACAGTAAAGGTGTTTCATTTTAAATAACGGTCGCAAATTATATCTAAGGCATAGAATAACTACTACCTAAGGTGTGATCTAAAAGGATTTGAAATGAATTCGTTAAGAATTTTCGTGTTCCTATAGATTCTGAAGACAAAAATGGAGGTTTATATTTAGAAAATACAAATCAACCTTTAAATGACGATCTTCAATTGAGAGCCGAAGTTTCATTAGTTATGATTTTTGAACATATCAGTTTCTTCAGGTCAATTTTGGCCATAGAATACGTCAAAAACGACAAGTGAAATATGACCCTAAAAGGGGTCGACTCATGGATCCCTACCATTTTTTATACGCATGTAAAAGAAGACAAGGATTTTTTATAGATACCAGGGAAAATGTATAAGGAAGACTGTCTGAATCTATGGAGAATTTCGTATGCCCGTTTACATCCAATTTTAATTTCTAAACGGGTAATTCACCAAATATGGCACATTTCATTTAATTAAACTTTCAAACTTTCAATACAAGCCTCCTTAAGATCTGATAGCAGAGTATATATTTACAAAGAAAAATATTTAATATTTTTTGCTCCAACTAACAAGATAGAACGCATACCAAAATGATGAAACTAATACATTAAACTCAGATTGTATTTTTCAACGCCTAAAATCACTAATTCAATCGTAACCTCACGAGCAGGCATGCCCAAGCATGTGTGCGCGCGCGTCTGAATATCCAAATGAAAAAATATGAGTTAATGATCGGCACCGCGCATAAAAAACATGGTATCGCTGTCGTCGCTGCGGCGTTTTTCCGTTTGAAACAAAAAGATATATCACTCGGGGCTGGCTCTATACGCGGAAATAAATTCAACGATTCGGCGAACGCTACGTCGTCGGCTCGTATAAATTAGGAGGCTCGCTTTTGGGAAAGATATTTAAAATACGTTCACACCTTGCGACCTTTGAGAGGCCCCGCGATTTATGGATTGATAAGGCGATTTCGCCGCTGAATTTCAAACGGATGAGAGAGAAAAAGAGAGACGGACGACGGAGTCCGGTATTGGTAAACTGCCGCATATAAAATCATCGTGTGACGTTCACGTTTTTTTTTCTTTTAATCGTGAGACGAACGGAACCCACTCGACTGTCGATATGATGTATGCATTAAATTCATCGCGAAATTGATTTTCCATTCCGGTATGTGAAATCTCGCGGCTATATAAAACTTGTTTTTTTTTTTTTAATTAAATTAGGTAGGTACTTTTTTGGGCGTACATTTTTTTTTTTAAGTAAACGAGTTACATTCTGCAGGCATCGAGGAATATTAAAATAATACCTGCGATTTTTAATTAGGCATATTATTGGCTTTTTAAAATTTTATCACTATTTTTTACGAAGATTTATATATATTTTTGTACATTTATTTTAACGCGCGTTCGTTTACCCAAATTCGTTTTCGACTGTAATTTTGAGATGATTTATGCGAGTGTCCCTGAATAAACATCTAAAACAGAATAATCGATAATAAGTCAATCCCAAAACTTAACGATAGCTCCTATCCTATTCCATCCTAATTTTCATTCTAAATGTCCGTTCGAAATCCACGTGATTTTGCTTTCGTTTTCAGTTAATTACGGTAGACTTTCTTGGATTTTTCTTTATATTGCAAGACGAAACCAAGGCAAGGCCTTATTTCAAATTTTTAAGACCAGACTAACACTCTGTCTGAGTCTTGTCAAGACATTGTATTGAAGTGTAAACGCAAAATAAGAATTTTCTGCCGTTTCAATCTGAAGTAAGAGAATACTTTCATTAACTCAACTTTAAATTTATATATGAATATAAGTATACTTCAGTAACTTAAATTTTTTAAAAATTAATTACAAAACAAAAGACTTTTATTTATAAATCGTTCTATATTTCTTATGAATACTTGTTTTCTATTCTAAAATCTTATGATATTTTTTTATCAATGTTATTCAACAGACAGTGTTGCTTACCATTTAACCATTTCTTATTTAATTCATTGCGAACTATTCACAGTATGTAAATATGTAGTATACTGTTTCCAACAAAGTTAATTCTATTTATACTAAAAAATAAAATATCTTTAGAGAAAATTGTGTTAACTCTCGAAAGATCTAAATTTTAATTTTCTCTAAAAGCCAAGAGAAGACTTTAAAGTTTCGAACGAAAATATGCGGCCATCTATCCGGTAGACCCCATGCAGCCTCGGTCTAGGGAAAAAAAGGATCGACCGACAGGCTCCCCAATTATCGGCGCGGCAAATGTGACCTTCTCGCGTAAATAATTTTCGCACCCACGCGCTCGAGTTTCTACGTCGCGCCACGTGGGCGGCGATTTCCTGCGTCGCAGGTCGACGTGAAAAATTTATCGGAATCGCCGCGCTAATGACGCCTCTTCCTTTAAAGCGAATCTGCCTCTCTTTTTTTATATGCCTCCGATGAGGAGGCTTATAATCGGAGGTTCCGACGATTATGCAGATCGAGAGCGCATCGATGTACATAAATGGTCCGGCTTCCTTTTTTTTTTCGCTCGGCGATGTTTTAGGTAATGGAGCTGTTTATCATTTGCGTGAAAGCTTGTTTTCAAGGAGATAATTAGTTGTAACTTATGGGACTGGGCTTTCGAAATATTTTCGTTGACGCCAACGTGTGATTTGTAAGTGCTGTATTTAACAAATTCTCTAGGATATTTAAGTATGATTAAGGTTTTTTTTTGTTAATATCTCGGTGATTATTAAAGAAGTTTGTAAATTAAAAAATGTTGTCATGTAAACTGATGACATTTGCATTTGAAAAAATTAATTGTCAATTTTTATTAAAAGTACGGCCATACAATGTATTTCAGATAAAATATGAGAATAAAAAAATTTAATAATGATCTTTTAGATTAATGTTTGTATTAAACCGTTTTCTATTAATTAATTATTAATAGAATGTCAATATCCGAAATGTAACCATAAGCACACTCTCGTTACTGCAGTCCAACCCGTCTAAAAAGTAGACTCTACCTTTCTACTCCCTTTTTAGTTTATTATTTATAATTAAATACATAATAACTAAACATAGTGCTTGTTTAGCCAATATGCCTAGCCTACTATAAATCATAAACAATTAAAGGTAATCGAAGCCTTCGAAAATCCTCCAGCATGAAGGTAAATTCTTACCGGATCGACCGCGAGGCGCCAAAGGGGGCAGCAGCCGATTCAGCGCGTCCACGTCTGAAGGGCATCGGCGCGGAGTCGCCGTGAAAAAAGAAAGAGGAAGAAGCGAGCGACGAGCGAGGAAAGGGACATGAAAGCGGGCGCTTTCGGGGCGCGGAGGGGCCCGAAATCAGACTGCGGCTTCGAGCGGCCGGCCGTATACCTCCCGGTCGTGGCGCGCGATCATAATTATGGCTTTGACATATGACCACGGACACGCTTATAAAACTAGACGCGAGTCGAATTCCCGTGTGCGCGCACATACACACACGTACTCGCAGCGCGGCGTCGTCGGCCGATCGTGAATTCCTTTCATTTTTTTCGGTCATTCGCCGACTTTGCGCGCTTCTCCTTTTTATTCGCTCTTCTTTACTGTGGCCTTTTTTTTGGAGGATTTTTTTTTAAGAACTGAACGTAAATACAAAGTAATTGTTAACTATAACTGGAATAATGTACCCTGATATTTAAAAGGTAATTTAAATTAAAAGATTTGATTGTTTAAAAATAAGTTTAATTTGAAATTTTAATTTTGATATTAATAGCAATTTCACTTTACAGTATTTTTGCTTTCTCATAGAGAAAGCCTTGTGTCGCCAAAATTTTTCGATCTTCAGATTTTGACGTAAAAGTAC
>JAWWEN010000020.1:1401531-1416457 GCA_035582955.1 Sycophila texana
ATTCTCAATTTAACTAGAGATGCAGACATCTCTATGAGAAAGCATTGTGCCAGTGCAGTTGGCAGCGTTTTTTATTATACATAGTGATTGTTCTATTAATTTTTAAATATGCTATCATATTAAATCGTCATTTAAATCGACGTCATGTGATTGGATGATGCAGGAGGTACCACTGAATTAATTTGTCGATAATCACTCTATTGGTTTATAATGAATAATAACACATCACAACAAATGCATTATTTGTATTTCAGATTGCGCGTTTATTCGTTGAACAAAAAATTATCACGGTGATCCTAGTGTACTTCAGTGTTTATATAGATTTTTTTTCAATTGAAAATATAAAAATTTAATTTTTGCCTTTTTACAATCTATTAACAAAAATAAAAAGCTATATCATCCTATTCTCTAAATATGAATAAGTGAAATTTACTTCGAATAAGTGTATATACACTAAAGTAAATTTAACCAGGAGTCTGCATACACAGAGAGAAATGTTATAGTAAAAATTACTATGTCCCTTAGGAACAATGGGGCATACTTGCCTGTAACGATTTTTACTGTAAAACAAAGTAAAAATTACTATATACACAGAAATGTTTACTTTTTTTTATAGTAAAAAAATCGTCATATGGTCAAGTATTCCCCACTGTTCCTACGGAACACAGTAATTTTTACTATAACCTTTCTCTCCGTGTACTCCCCTATAGAAGATCGACAGTGTAGTGGCGGTGCAGGCGAAGGAAGAAGGAGAAGAATCTATTAGCAAAAAAAAATAAATAAATAAATAAATAAACTATCCTAAAGTGACCGTAAATCCAGTCAGGAGTCTGCATGCTCCCCTGGAAGATCAACAGGGTAGTGATGCAGGCGAAGGAAGGAGAAGAATCTATTAACAAAAAAAAAAATAAATAAATAAATAAATAAATAAACTATCCTAAAGTAACCGTAAATCCAGCCAGGAGTCTGCATGCTCCCCTGGAAGATCAACAGGGTAGTGATGCAGGCGATGGAAGGAGGATCGAGAAACGGGCCTTGGGCGGCCCGCCGGCGGGTTCGCCGCCGCAGGGGGTCGTCGCGGCCGCGAGGCACGCAGGCGCGCGGCCCCGAAAAACCAACATCGGCGCCGACAAATAACCACCCGTATCGCGGGGCCCGGGCCCCGCACCGCGGCTACCTCGCCGCGCGCCGCCGATTCCTTTGTGCCGCGACCTGGCGCCGCCGCCCGTTACACACGGCCGACTCCTCGCGCGCTCTCGGGCCCCGATCGAATCCTTCCCCAGCCCCCCCCCCCTCCTCCCTGGCTGCGTAGTTTCTCATTAGCTCCGCTCGGCCGGTGGATTTCGAGGTGGCTCCTCTTTTATTATTAGTATTTTTTTTTTCTTCTTTAATAGGATGGAAGAAGAGGTAGTGCCTGGTTTGTTGTAAAGTTTGTTTGATTAAAGCGACGGCTATGAATGAGCTTCATTGTGTTTTACGATAGAGTCGAAATAATCGTTGATTTAGATAGCGGTGGCGGTAATTAAAAGGAAAGGTAAGAAAGTCGAGGTTTCATCGCACGTGAAGTAAGCGTTTTAATTGTCTCGATTATTTTAACAGTAATTAATATTATTGTTAAGTTTACACGTAAATATTCGTCTGTTATCATATTTAGGTATACAGTGTGTGTGTATACAGGTCGTAGGTATATGTTAGTAAAATTTATTAACATCGTACGCACAATAATTTCTAATATTATTAATCAGCTCTATGATGAATGATTTTTATTGTAGTATGAGAGTACATAGCAAACACTTTTATTTTAATCGTATTTTTTAAGAAAATTAGTCGTAAAAAAGCTATGAGAATCAGAGTGTGTATTCCCATGGTATTATGAAAAATGATTACTTAAAAAAAAAAATTGGAATAATTACCGGAAAAGCAATCGCAGATCGAGAGAAGGAAACTCTTTACTAATTCTTCTAATAAAATAAATAGAAGATTTTATAATTTTTATTGTATGCATGGTAAAAGTTTCTTCAATATGCAGCAAATATTATCAGCAGAATAAGCAAAAATTATACATCCAATTTAGCAGAAATATTATAAAAAGTAAGTTTTTGATTCAAATTTTACTTTTTACCAATCTGCTTATAATTTTTAGTCTCTAATATATAGTTAGTAAAAATAATTACTTCGCTGAAAGTATTTTATCTGCTCAGTTAACTAAAAATTGTACGTAAGTAGAATGAAAAATGCTCATCAACTTAAATACTTATATCAAAATTACAGGTACAATAATAAAACTTATAAATGAAAATTTTCACCACTATATGCGCTTTTCAAGAATTACAACGAGAGTAGTCCATTACCGTACTTACTATACGTTAAAATTTTATCCACTTAAGTTTCTCATTCGCAGCGATAATATTCCTCAGCCTTGAAAACAATTTCTAAATAGTCAACGCAAAACTTCCAGAAGCAGAGAATTCCACTCCTCGGTGCACGTTGCGAGACAACAGTCGGCGAAATGAAAGCGAGCGAGAGAGAGAGAGAGAGAGAGGGGGGGGGAGGGGGGATCGGAGAGTGAGGAATGCACGGTGCAGAGTCGTCGCCGCGAAGGGCAGCGGCGATCGGCGATCTCCCTATATCTCCCGGCGAAGATGGCTCGAGGCCGATTGTAAATCAGGGCAAATTGATCGCAAATCAGCCGACGCGGCGCGAATAAAACGCGCCGAGTGCGTGAGCTAGTTCGCCGCGAGGACGTGCGCACGGATGCGTCAGGCTGCGAATTGAGAGATGGAAGGAGCGATTAGATTTTATTGCAGGAATTGGACGGACGACGTGTATCGTTCAATTTTTTTTTTTTTTACCGATTGAATGTGCTGTCATGATGAGAATTATTACATTTTCATTTTGTGTTTTACGTTAGTTATTCGTTAATTTCGACATTCTTAGTAGTAGTAGTAGTAGTAGTTCTTTATTTCCATGTATAATTTCGACATTCTTATTATACAACGAATTTCAATTATAATTGCACTGAAAACCAAACACTTGAAGCTATAAAAATTGCATCTTCGCTACTAGTATACTTATAGTTTTATGAAAGGAACTATATGTATTACTAGTAAAGATATATAGACACATTAAGTAAAGTGTACACTACATACTACTTCTGTTGGGTATTTAACCATTGTATTTAAAATATCTAAATAACAATTCGATTCGTGACTTCTTTATATGTATTTTACAAATTTTTACGGTGCCTTTCACTATATTGACGGTCATCAATACTTTTTGATAATGGTGTACTGCTTTGCGTATTTATTCATTGTTTAACAGAAGATGTAAGTAACTATTGATATCAGTGTATTCAAACATTGTCATACAGTCAGTAATTTGGTTTCATAATAGATTTAATATGTCTATCACAGTATTTTACGAACGGCACTAATTTTAATTGAGAGGATTTTAATTACATATCACCTAACAAAATATGTAAATAAATATAAATAATATTTAATGCTTAATTTAATGTATAATATGATTTACAGGAAGATTATTAAATCAGTTAAAAGTAGCATTAAAAATTATTTATTTATTTAATTATTTCGTATACATTATATTTGCGGATTTTAAATTATTTGTATCTGACAAGTCATAGTATTGAGAGAAATATTTAGTACAAATTACTGTATTTCTTGTAAAAATTATACAATACTGTATGGGAAAGTGGTAACAGACTGACATTATAAAAAAAATTACCACACTGTATAGTTATATTTGTGAAAAATATAGTAAATTTTGCCAGACAGTATTGTAATTTTTACTGTATTTTATGGCGAATTTTACTATACAGTACAGTAATTTTTTTCATAACGGCAGTCTGTAAACATTTTCCCATACAGTATAGTAATTTTTACTAAACATTTTTCTCAGTGTACGTATATTAAGAGCAAATAAATGTTGCTATTCTCTTCTAAGATACTCGTATATTAAAATTAAACATTCTCTACCTGTATACTAATTGATCGGAAAAAGTAACGATTAACAAGTTTTTTCAATGTTTTATAAAGCGCATCTTTAATCCCCAATTGATTTCTTGGTGTGCAAAGAGAAGGAAGTTCAAACGATCATTGTGAAAATAATTTTCTACGCATACGCAAAGATCAATCGTACCGCTGGGGAAGGAGGTTTTTAAAAACGTCTTAAGAGCCATACAGAATTTTTAGCCTCCAAGCTTTCAGGTGCGCCAGTTACGTGCGTTTTATACTTAATGCTCCTCGCGAAGCGCGAGCTCGAGCGATATTTAATTTCAGACACGGCGATGCTCAAATGTTAATTCAACGTGAATTTTTCGCGCGATATTCATGCGAATCGTAAAAACGGCATCCGAATAAGAAGCTCGAAGCGCTACCTGAAAAACGATCGATAAACATGTAGCTTTGATAGGCACAAGTAATTTTTCGGCGGAAGCATAAAGTATCCCCGTTTCACGCAGATTATCATCATAGATAAGTAAAGCGAATTATTAAAATTATTAGTAAAAAGATACTTTATTATTGCAGATAAGGGATACGATCTTTGCATGTATATATACGTATATATATTCAGTGCACGTATATATTCATAAGTGGAATAGGAAACGATTAACCTTCTTTTTAGGTAAAACAAAAAAAAAAAAAAAAAAAAAAAAGATAGGATTTCGTTCCTCTCCCCCCAGTGAAAATAAAACGGCAATTAAATAAAAAAACGATCAGCCGTATAAATTTTACGACGTACGAAAAGAATTGCAGAAGAATTCAGTAGGATTGAAAGTGATAGTTTTACGCATTTCGTGGATACAATGTAAGCGCAAAATATTTACTCGTTTCCAATGAATTTTCAATTAACTCTTTAAAAAGCACTATAACTACCACTTTGCCGCCGCACGCATGACTTACAATAAAAAAAAAAAGCAACAAAAAACAAAGCGCCTCGTTAAAGAAAAACCCGACAAAAACTTCAATAACTTACTCATATTTCCCTATTAACCAGCATTTTCTCCGCGACCCTTTCCTCTCATCCTCACATCGCCGCCCATACTCCGGACTCGTCGAGCAGCCTACAAGAGCGAGAGAGAAGCCGATGAAAAAGGAAGAAAAGAAGGCTGCCGGAGGAGGCATCCTCGCGCGGCGGTCTATAGACGAGAAAATGCGAAATCACGATTATGCAGAGGAGAGAGAGAGAGAGAGAAAGGCAGTGTCGGAGAGAGAAGACGAAGGCGGCACCGTACAGCGTTTGTCGGCTCGTTTGTAGGCACCGACGCCAAGAGAGAGAAGGAGAGAGAGAGAGGGCCGGACATTAATATGGCCGCTCGCGCGCGATTAAGAGGCCGGAATAGCGCCGGCGCGAAATACGACGCTCGCGCCTTTTAGTACTTCGCGGGGCTCTCGCTTTGTGCGCGCGACGACGTCCCCCTTTGCACCTTCTTTTTTATTTTTTTATTATTTTTTTTTTTGTCGTTTCTTTTCGTTCGTTTTGTTCGGTTCCGGCCAGTTTCTTTGGGGAGCGCGTCGATGGGCTAATTCATTAGGAGCTTTTCCCCGCGCGCCGATATTTCTGGATGGAACGGGTTGGATTTTATGAAGCCGAGACTACGCCGAGCCGACTCTTAATTGCTGACTTTGATAAGGTGTGCTGTGTCCTTGGTGGTCTCTTAGATTCAAATGCTTTTTGCTTTAGTAATGGGGATAGTTTTTATTTGTCAATTATATTCGTCGACATAAAGAGCCTTGGGAAGGGCTTGTTTCTTGTTATTTTATTGTTGGATTTTAATCCGGTTTTGAATGAAGAATTTTAAGAATGTTTGGAACTTATATTTTAATGAAACATGTAAATATGGGTAATAATTGAAATGTTTGTTACTTTAGAAAAAAAATAATTTTATTATTTAAAATTTTTTTGTTTACAGATGCTGGAGTCTAAATAATATTGATTTTTTACTAAATCATAATTACTAAACTGTGGAGTGGATCATTATCATGCACAGATCCAATGAAGAATCCATTGAAACGTCCTGAATCAAGAAAATAAGAACAATTAGTAACAACTGAAATATTCAAATTTGGCTTACCATACCCGAAGTGTTACTACTTGCAACGTAAACACTATCGTTGTTTAACCGTGCGAAACATGCTCTTATCAAAACCGATTCAACCACTATGTCAACATATTAGTTACTTTTTTTCTTATAATAAAGTGTGCTTTTTGTTTATATAAATATATGAGGATATTCATTAAAAAAAAAAGAATGATTGATTATAACATTTTCAACGATTCCGCTATTTCAAGGCTACCGCGAAGGTCCCTATTCTACTGCAACTATAGGTTTTACACTTGACATTAAATTAGCTTATTATTTGTTTAACTATTTTATACTTACATAAATTAACAAGATGCTCAAGAATTTTTTCGAAGTTACTATTTTTTTTATGCAAATGTTTGGCATTTAAATATCTACGCAGAAAAAAATAATCTAAAGTATTTCATAAAACGTTCTATTTCAGGTACCACTGCAAAAAATAGTATCCTCGACAATAATAGTTACCAAACATCAGATCCGAATACTTCTTTTACAGCGTTAAGACTCACCGAATGGGAGACTAGAAACTCTACTACTCTGGTTGATAAATATTACCGAAAGAAATTTAAAAAAGTCTTAAAAAAAATTATTATTAGTAGTTACTAAGTAGAAATGTGTATTTTCTCAATAATAATCCTCGAATATTTTTTTCGTACAATCTAATAAGAATACATCTACACTCATAAAAATATTCACGTAAAAATTACTATATTGTCTGTAAAAGTAGTTACAGACTGATATTATAAAAAAATGACTATATTTTATAGTAAAATTTACTGTACAAATAAAATTTACAATACTATATGATAAATGTTACTCTCAAGTATAGTAATTTTCTTTCAGAATATCACAGAACACACCATGACTACTTTCCCACACACTATAGTAATTTTTTTATCCAAAATTAGATCGTTCACCCTTTTCTTTTTAACAAAAAAAATCAAAAACTCTTTATTCAGCGTTTAGTCCGCAATTATTCCCAGCTCGATCCCACTTTTATTAACAACTCTCTCGTGCCACCTTAAACCCGCAGGAAAATGACAGGTCGCGGCCTTAAACCACGCGCTCGCTCGCGGACGTCGTCGTAAAGATGAGTCCGAAGGGGACGGATTTATACGTTTGTTTATATTTCGACGGGTAAGGAGAGCGTCGCGGGCATTGTGTTCGGAGGCCAGTAAATCGTGCCCGACTGGCGGAGCGCATGCGAGAGTGTAAATGAGAGAGCCGCGAGGCGCGCGCGACAAGAGGAGCGGGGAAGACGTCGCTGGCTACCTGCGCCGGGGAAGCCCGGAGATTTATACTTGAGCGGCCCTTTGTCGCCGTCGCGGCGAGAACTCCGCATTTTTCGCCGTTTTTTAGTTCCGCCGCGGACACGCGCGTGAAGTTCCCTCCCGTCTGCTCTTTTAGCCGCGAGGCATCCGCTGCTGCGTGTTTTAACTGCCGAAGGTTCAGCGGACGACTACCGGAATTGAGGGGGAGGGTCTGAAAGACGAAGGTGGGATGATGATGAAATGGAAATTGTCACTTGGATGACTGTCCAACCTTTTAATTAACTTTCAATTGTTGAGGAGGGGTGCAGTCCTTTTTAATTGCTTTATCTTCTGGAAAGCTGATTTGAAATGTGTATTTTAATGGTAGAGAAATTTATTTACTTTTGTAATATTGGTAATCATAATTTCTCTAAATTTGAAGAATAATCGATTTAAATTTCGTAGAGAATGTAAAGAAAAGATAAAAATATTTTGATGATTGGTTAAGAATTAGTAACAGTACAGATTAGTATATAAATGTGGCTCTCGTAAAATTTTGCGTATAATCTAAGGTATTTGAGAAAAAAGTTGCAAAAAAGTTTTTTCAGGAGCATGTCTTTGCAGAATAATGTAAGACGCACCATCTACATTTAAATCTCACTTTAGATTACTCTAATAATCATCATTCATAAACTAAAAAAAATGTTGAGAGGTCAAAGAGTAATGTGGAGTGAGTTGAGTCCACGCGTAGATACGAATTGAGTAATTAATTTATACAAAAAACCAACGTGACTATTAGATTGAATATTAGATTATCACATCCTTTGAATATATATAATACAATTAATCGATACGAAAATAGGTTATTTATTATTCGCTATTTATTATAGCCTTACTAGAGCACTTTCTGCGTTACTACCCCTATTACAAAATTTAAAAACGAGGCCTGTCAATAAACTCTAAATTTAAATTTTTCAAATATCTCGGAATTTATTGGCATCACTGTTAATCCTCGAACCTGAAGTAATATACATATGTTGTAATTAGATCAAGCACCTACAACTTCGTTCAATCTTCGAAAAAATTCGAAAAATAAACTGTAACAAACTGAAAAGATAATGGTTCCTAATCACCTCCCGCCATTAGTTCAATTAAATCGTCACACTGTCCCAGATTCGTAATTAATTCTAAGATTCCTCATATTTTCGTCCGCGTCTCTCCGAATGAGAGCGAACCTCGACGACTGCGCCAGTGAGTCCAGGCGCATTGACGAAAAAAAGCAAGGGAAAAGAGGGA
This sequence comes from Sycophila texana, assembly GCA_035582955.1. Classification (NCBI taxonomy): domain Eukaryota; kingdom Metazoa; phylum Arthropoda; class Insecta; order Hymenoptera; family Eurytomidae; genus Sycophila; species Sycophila texana. The sequence goes on from JAWWEN010000020.1 coordinate 1,410,181, forward strand.
GCAAGGGAAGGGAAAGGGGTCAGCTCGGACGAAGACTCGAGAAATCGCGATCTCGTTCGGAGATGGATGCCGGCGATCCGGTGGCGCGTCGCATCACGGCCAAATGATCAAAGTCCAACGGCGACGCGATGACGATCGGTCGAGAGGGAGGACGAGGGGTGGGGGGTCAGGGGGGGGGCGCTCGCTCACCGCCTCTAATCTAATTTGTTTAATTTGACTTACCTTGCCGAATGCAACGAGACTCGCAATTCTGGCGATGAATCGGTCAAGGAGAAACTCAACGAGGGTCGGGAGACGAGGACTCTTCCAAGCGCTTTGCATAGTTGGACCGATTCGCACGACACCTGAGACACGGCCACGTCCGAGTGCTGGAATGTAGAGAGAAAAATTTGATTAGTATATTTTTATACATTTTTTATGATTTATTTCATTTTAGAGATCAGATCCTCGAACTTGTATAAAAAACGAGATCAAATTAAAATCGAGAACTAAGATAAAAAAATGATGATAATTTTTTGTTTGTAGTTCTTTTTTTTGGTGAAAAATATAGTAGATATCAATTTAATACTTGCGTCTTTTATATTTCTTTAAGATTATCTACATAATAATTAACTTAAGATCTACCAATTTAGTTTTTTCATTCAGAGGTACCGAGCCCCAGGGTTAAAATGTGAAAAATAGATATATTTTCATAAACGAGTCCGGAAGTTTCTGTGAATTCCAATATTACAAAACTTTTTTTCTTAAATTGCAATATTTTCTTGTAAAATTTACAAGGGCTAGGCAGCTTGTTTTATTTTATAGATTTATGAGAAATTTTAATTTTACGAATAATGTAGATTTGTAAGGCTATTTTTCCATATTATTTACTTTTGGAATGTTTAGTAATAAATTTTCCTCCGCATTTTGAATTTTCAGTTAGTTAGATATATAAAAGATCCGAAACTTACTCTGAATACTCGATCCATCCTTTACATTACTTCATCAGAGAAATACATACAGAGTTCGCTTATTTCATTTTTCAAGTAAAATATCGATCTATTTCATATGGAATTATTATTAACAATCCGTATTTCTAATAATTTAAATTTTAAATTTAATTTAATTCCTTTTTTAAATAGATATTCACATTAAATTTCATTTTATCCAAATCCTATTTTATAGCATGAATAAGAATTTGACCAGTGTATTTACGATTTCTTCTTATCTCTTATAAATTTTATACAAAAAAAAAAGAAAAAAAAGTAATAAGTAAAATTGGCAACAAAATAATGTACAAACCTTATGAAAGATATACAATACGATTCAATCGTATTCATGTAAAACTCAAGAGTTCACACGTTCGTCGCGGATATACTTCCCGCAAGCAGCGTCGAGCGAAGAAACGAACGGAAACCACAGGAGCGAATGGGAGCGTTAGAAAAAAAATTCGAGAGACATATAACTAAGCTGGGCAACCTGTAACTAAGAACGACGATAAAAATTACGCTTTGAAAAAAAAAAAAGCGTGAGCGATCACCGGAACAGCAGCGCGACGCTCGAATAAAGGACGTCGCGCGGTGCACACTTGCGCGTGTATCATTACGCGCTTCTTCGTCCCCTCTCCCTCGTTCGGCCGCCTATCATTACCACCTTCCGTCCCGCAAACCTGAAATTTCTGCCCACAGGAAGCCGCGCGCACCTTCGAAACTGCTAAATCCTTTTAACTTCGCTCGCGCGGTTTCGCGCCTTTCTTCGACTTTACCCACGTTTTTTTTTTCACGCGCTTCACGATATGTGATGCACCTTGTTTTCGATTTCACACCGTCCCTGTACACGCTCTATAAATTTGTTTTTATTTTTTCTTCTTTTTTTTTTGTTTGCCTATTGTGGTACACTTGTTAAGACATTTTTCTCTTTTCCAGTTACTAAGGACATTTGTCCGTGCATTATTGTAATAATGTTTCTCAAACGAGTGTTACGACAGTGAAAAAAGTTTTCAGAAATTTTTTGTATTTTTCACAGCATTGCTAGAATTTAAAAATTTATTTTAAAAATTGTGAATTTTGTTACGATTACATTAGAAATATTAAATGAGAAATATTATGGTAAATTTTACAATCTTTGACTCTCTTTATAGGATGCATGATACTTCTGTCATTGAATTATGTTTTAAAATTATTTTATAATATATATAGAAGCTGAATAATTTTTACTATAATAGATAATAAAAATTTTTTAGTTTTAATCATATTTTTTTACAAAATTATTCATAAATTAATGTTAATTTTTAAATTACCGTATGATCCCATCAGGTACTATGAAGAATAATATTTAACATTTTTTTAATGTACAGATTTTCTAGTGTAGCATAAGCGTGACTCAAAAATGACTAATCATTAAATATTTTTAAAAAGAATAGAATAATATGAATTAAAATATCCGGATGATTCACAGACAAGAAGAAAAATAAAAACATTGCAAATTTAAATGTCGATCCATCTATCTGTCTATTTGTACAGTAGGACGAAAAATCAATCGCAGACGATCCAACTGATAAAAAAAAAATTATCTTTGTATATCTAACTATTGAATAAAATCTACAAATTAATTAATCGCATAAATAGTTACCTCATCACTCTAAGTTAAATTAATAATTTTAATCGATTAAAGATAATAAGCATTAGAAAACATTTAAGGAATTTTGTATTTCTTCAGTTACAAATTATTGGCATTCCGTTGGGAACGTCTAAAAAATTCCCATCAGCTTGACGAAACAACCATATAAAATTTTAATGAAAAATCGCGTCGTTAATTGAAATTATTACAACGAAAGGCTCGTCAACGTGTGTGGCGGTCGTGTCCCGAGAAAACGTACATCACCGCAGCGAATAAAATTCCCGATCCACTCGCCGTGTACCACTTCGAACTCAGACTCATCGGCTCTCACGTATATATACTCATAGTATACACAGCCATTGGTTCGGGGCAACGTTTATACACAAAAATCCAAAATTTATGGAAAAGACGGCCGGGACCCGATTATCTTTTTACGAGACAATAATCGGCACAGCGAAATTCCGGCGCGTCGCTCTTGGGGCGACCGCCTTTTATTCGCAGTGTGAAAATGAAAATGAAATCTGTTAATTTGAATTTTATGCCGGACCCGTCGGCGCGCTAATGTGCGCGGTTATGATGAATCCGCGCGGTCTCTGCGGCTTCTCGCGCGATACCGCCGCCCCGAAATTTATCGATGTCGTAAAAGCAATTTTGTTCCCTCTTTATATATCTCCCTCATTCACTCGCTCAGTATTTCTCTGTTTCTCTCTTACTCTCACTCTTTCATATATGCTGTCTTTCTCTCACTCACTCATACTCATACACTCTCTTATACTCGTTCTCTCACTCATCCTCTCGCTCATTCACTATGACTATCTCCCTCTGTGTCGTTGTAAATTTCTCTCTTTCTCGTTCGCTCTTTCGGCGACTGCTTCGCGCAATGGAAGCTTCGCGGCGTAGAAACTACTTTGATTTCCCTTTGATCGAGCCCGGTATGTTTTTTTCCCGTGAACACGCGTGCAAGCGCTCGTATTTTAATGCGTGCAATCGTCCAGCGCAGGTATTCACCTTTCGTTTTCAAGATCTTTTAGTTTTTAAATTAGTTCTTTTCTGTTTTTTTTTTTTTTTTATTTCTTACATCTTTCTTTCTCTATATCCCTTTATTTGTTTTAGTGCTCGTCGTATTGTAGATGCTTATATTGCGGATAATTCTGGTTTTGTAAAAAGGCACCGACGTGACTCAGGACTTTGAAATTGGAAGTTTACACCTCATCGAATATGCTTCATTGCTTTGTAAAAACTTGTTTTTCTTTTAGGTTGATTGACTAAAGTGTGATTTTAATATTTTGTAAATACCACCTATTCTATTAGCCTTAAACTATAAAACGGGAAAATGAGTATCATTTTATTCACATTTTTCTACACCTCTTTTTAATTATATTTATATTTAAAAATTTTATTTTATTTTATGAAATTACAGGCTTATACAAATTTATAAAATAGAAAAATAATTATAATTTGACAAGAAAATTTAATACCCCGATGTGCCTGTTAAACTGTTATAAATTTGACTCCTTTACTGTAATTGAGATTTAAAATGTTCTAGTTCTTTCTAAATCTAAAGAAAGCAATTTTTATTTAATTTTAGAAAAGTATAAGTATATGTATAAGGTCAGAATGAGAATCGATTGGACTTAAATAAGGATTTAGAATCACATTTGAAGAAAAAAATCTTGTTATATTTAATATTATTGATGAACTAGTTCTTACCTTATTTAAAGAACATTTGTATCTCGAATGCTGAAGTAACTTATTTCACGAGTTAATTGCCTGGCTCACGGAAAGGACTCGTCTTTTCACAGTTTACTTTTGGATGACAATGGCCCATTGATTTTTAAGTCCGATTGAAGAACTTCCTTCTCGTGCCAAACGTTAATTTCTCCGAAGTTAGTCTTTATCGAGGAGATTCTACTTTTTTATCGGTCAAGTGAGATTTTCTAATTTTAGTATATATATAGTCTTTCAATTACATGTAAATGTGACCATACCTATATATACCCGTAATTTCCCAAATTTGAGCAGTAGATTGCCAGAAAAAAAGTTTAATTACAATTTCTTACACGGAAAAAGGTGTAGTACATTAAATCGTATAATAAACGACTTGTTTGTTTGATTTATCGTACAGTAATCAGCATGAAAATGAATAAGTGATTATACATCGTTCCTTTCACGATTTGAGGTTCGATAATATTAAATATTTGCTTTAGGGAATCTCCTTAACGATTATAGCTATAAAATTAGAATTCCAGAATTGCTCAAAAAGTTGGCAAAGTATCGAAAGACGATCGCAGAACTTTCCAGCGACTTGAGAAACGTTAAAATCTTGGAATAATTTGAAAAAATTATGGTGAGTATTTAATGGAAATAATAAAGACTTGCGATTAAAAACAATTATTAAATAAAAAACGATGCCCGCTCGAACCGCATGGAGGGCATTACGAAGACGGCGATTACGCCGGCCGTGCAAACTCATCAGAGCGATAAAATATTACTTTAGATGTCACGTGAGCGCCTACCCGCGAGCCCCTCCAAGCATAAATTCAACGTCGCCGGGGGCCTGCAATTTATTTGGGCCCGCGCGAGTTCGTCCTTCTGCGAAGAGCTTGCAAGCAGTCTGCGCGCGTGAAAGGACGAATTGCCGCTGCCGAAGCTCAATGGAATTCATTCGACGTCGATTAAAATTATCCACTCAAAATTCTTTATTTAAAAATTAATGGCACGGCTTTCATAAAGCTGCGACGGTGCGAAGCTTAAGCTTTTTCGTTGATATTTACGGAGCCGTCTTAGCAATAATAAATATAAGTTATAATAGATTTTAGTTCAAATAGATTTTACTGAACCAGTCAATGATTTTTTCAATCAGGCGAGGTTTTTATTGAGAGAATTACAGGTTTTATCAAGCCGTTTCATAATTATCTACAGAAGTATTCGCAATTTTACTAAAAAAATACCTTCAATTTTACTGAAAAGATAGCTCGGGGATTTTTTGTTCCTCCTTAGAGGTATCATCTCTTACGTAAAATTCTCTCTACACTGAAAAAAATAAATAACTAAATTCCATTAGATATTTAGTAAAATATTTAGTAAATTTGTATTTAGTTGAATCAATTCAATAATTATTTGAAATAAATAAAGAAAGAGATGAATCAACTAAATGAAGAGTAAAATCAACTAAGTAATTTTGTTAACCAAATATATTTAGTAATTCAACTATAAACTTATACTTTTAACAAATAGTAGTCAACTAAGATTCAACTAACTGATTTTATTAAATTAAATAAACAATTAAATTCATTTTCTTGGAACAAGAAAATTGTTTCAACTAAACACGCTTAGTCAATATAAATAAATATTTACTTGATGAACCCAGTCAAATAAACCATTTAGTTGTTGTAACTCAATATTTTTTTAAAAACCATTTAGTTGTTGGGTACACGTATACTACAGTACACTCTTTAGGTTACGTAGAAATTGGAATGCTCTACAACTGATTGAAGATACGAACGTGAGCTTCAAAACATTATTGAAGGAAGCGTTACTTGCGTTTTATTAACATCTTTCTATGATTCAGCCATTGATTCTTTTAATTTTAGTTAGAAAATGTACACTGAAAAAAAAAGTAAGTAATCGAAATCCATGGTTAGTTGTTTCAATTAACATTTGATTGAAACAAATAAAT
>JAWWEN010000020.1:1434819-1447858 GCA_035582955.1 Sycophila texana
AATTTAAAATGTCATCTGTAACCAGTGCTGACGTGACAAAAAAGTCCATGGTTACCGTCAAAACAACGGTAATTTTTAATATAAATTTCTCTCCGTGTAGAATATATACTCAACCTATGACGATTTTTACTATAAAACTCAGTATAAAAATCGTCGTGCAATTTCTACTATATACACATAGAAATGTTTACTATGTATATGGCAATTTTTACTACGTTTTATATATTATAGTAAAAATTGTCATAGGTCGAGTATATCCCACAGTTCTTACGGAACATAGTAATTTTTACTACAACATTTCTCTCCGTGTAAAAGGAAAGTTTTTACACGAATATCTTATAACACGCAAGATAAATTATTTTTATACAATTTATTAAAGTTTATTGTATAAAAATTGTTCCTTTAAAGCAAATATGAATAAATTAATTGTAGACCCGATGAAGCTGACAAAAATGAGTCACCAAAACGGCGTCCCACATAATAAAATCAACAAAATGCCTCGTTAATTAAAACAAACGCTTTCCTATCATTTAAGTAACTATATCAATCATCGACACTTCTGACCTGCAGCCCGATAACAATCTCGCGTCCACAAAGCAGAGGTTCGAACGAGCTCAAAGCGCCGGCGCATCTGCAATTCTTCGTCTGATCGGTTCAGCAGCCTTGATCTTAGTTTTTCGACAAACGAATTATTTACCGTTGCACTTCAATTACCGGCGAGGCGGCCGATCGATCGGGCTCGATTGCTGCGCTCGTATCGCTAAACAAACGAGGAAAAAAGCCCGATGGAGGCTTTGAGCAAGGGCCACTCGACCGCCCCTATTCCCTCGCACCCGCGAAAATCGTCGCCTTTGTCGCCAGGCTAATTTTAAATCGGAGCTTTGATCGCGACCGGGCCACGATGGGGAGGGGAAGAAGGAGGGCCGCGAAGGCGCGAGAAAGCGCCGGGGGAAAAAAAACCATCGATAAAAGGCGGGGGAGGGAATGCGAAATGAGCGGGCGAGCCGCGCTGCGGCCGGTCTCCCAAATTCCGCTCGAGCTGGGCATTACTTCGTGGTTTGCTCGAGTATACCGCACACGAAGTAAGGGTTTTAATTTTTCGGATAAATACGTGTTATTTATTCGTTTTATATACTACCTCGAGAAATTAATTTACCTTTATTTATTTATTTAATATTTCAACAGGCTTTAAAGTCTTTTACATAAAATGGGAAAAACAAGTAAGCACAAGTAAATGAACGTAATTGTATCTCTTTAAAAGAACTAATAGGAAAAATTTGTGTCTTTTTTTCTACTTCACAATGAATTGAATGTCTCGACAGAAGAGTGTCATATGTCTGAATAAAAAAGTTGAATGCAACTTTGGAAACGGTTTTATAAGAGCCAATAAAGAAGTGTGCTCAGCGCCATTTGTAATTTGATGTAATGGATATTTTTCAGAGGATACATCATATTTTGTTCATATTGTAAATGTATTTATATATTTAATATTTTAAGTATTGCTTTTTGTTAGTTTCTATGTTGAATAGATTTATATGTTGAAGAAAACTTCATGAGATTAAAATAGGAGTAGAGTTAATTTCATTTAAAGTCTCATCCAAATCGATGTAACATTCTCCTGATCAATTTGTATACTCAGATAACATAATACACCATTAGTCTTCATACGTTTTAAGACGAAACTCTTTTACATATGTACATAAGCATGAAATAAAATAATGTCTAAATATAAGAAACTATTTTTACGAAATGGCCCTTCTATACCCTTCTAGATATAGCACACAGCTAAAGCTACGTATACATTTCATAAGCCTACTAAGACCAGAAAAAAATTAAACTACTCGCTGTACAATAATAAACGACGTAATTACGAAATATATGCAAATTTAAACACGGCTAAAAAGAAATTAAATAAAAAGCGAGTAGGATAAGCCGCGGCCTGGCGTGGGAGGGGAGGATTAGCCCGCCGAGTTGGCTGTGCACACACCTCTTTTTCAGGCAGTTAGCCCGTCGTGGACACACCTAACGCCAAGCGGTTCCCCCGGCCGCGCGCAGACTCGGGGGTGGTTCACCTCGGGTGCCAAATGTGGCGCCACCTCGGCAGGAAGCGGCGGAGGAGGCAAACGCCCGGGGGATGGAAGGGAAGGGGCCGAGGGAGCGAAGGAGGCGGCGAGCACGCGCGTGCGATATCGACCGGCCGTCCAAAGGGGTGGCAAAAATTTTTCTTCCCTCGCGCGACTCGACGAGACCCGAGGAAAAGTGCCGGGCTAATCGAATCAGGCGCGGCTGCGACGGGAAAAAAAGTGGGAGCGGGCTCGGCCTAAGACCTCCTCTGGACGCTTAATGCATTTATTCCTTAATTGGGCCGCGAGTAAAAGTCGAACTACTATGCCGGGGAATCGATGCGATGGAGGATCTGCTGTTTATTTTATTTTATTTTTTTTTTTTTGAAGGTAGAGCGACTCTGATGTGGATGAGAGGGGAGTGTACTTAGATTTTCCCGTGGGAGCGAGACGAGCACTTTTGCGCTTGACAAATATTTGAGCGACGGGAAAATAAATACGAAGGGCCGGATGCGCGATACGTGCACGATTTTTATATATATAATACATCCCCGGGCGTAGAAAACTTTTTCCCTTTAAACGAAGATACTGCTTCGAATGTGGTGGATTCTGATATTCGACATTTTTTTATTCCGACGTATTTTTCTGGTACTAGGATGGATTTTTATTTTCTGGCAGTCTAATCAAAATCAAGCACTGCATCGTGTGCAGACAAATTTTTATGGTATATCAGTAAAGGAAACGAAGGGGACGATTCTAAAAATATATACGCAAAATGTAATGAATTATGAATTATGCATAGTCTTGTAATTTTTTCAGATATGAAGCGATAATTTCTTGCTCAAGTATTGTTATTGTTTTTTAAACAAAATTTTACATCAAAAACAAGCTTCTCAAACTATCACAATAAGAAAGACTTTTTGAACGTAGATGCCATGTCCCTTATAATTCCAGAAAGAAATAACTGTTTTCTTGCGCTTTTGTATAAAATTATTTTAAAAACAATTTCAAAGTAAAAAATAGATTTTCAAAGGAAAGTAGTTTACGCAAAAATTAAAAAAGAAAGTAAATATTCAACGAACCGCCCGACAAAAGCTTTAAGAAAAGATATCGTCGTGTCCTCCAATTCACGTCTCGGCAAATGTACTTACATCTCACACAAGACGCTTAACTTTGACAAAAAAAAAGAAGGAAGAAGAAATAACCCGATGGGAGCGGGGAGCGCGAGGCCAGAAAAGCAGTTACCTCCATAAAGGGCGGCGTCGGCCGGGAAAGCGCCGAGGGAAAAATCGGTCGCGGTGGCGGGTATACCTTTCTCCTTTGAGGGTGCGCCTCCCCACCCTGAGCTCCTACTTTGAGCGACGAAAATAGCACGATGGGGAAGTGCGAAATTGATACGCGAAAAATTCACCTTTTCAGCGTAAAACCGCGCGCGCAGTCGTCTCGAGTGCCCTCGCGCTCGATCTCTTTTCGCTTGGTTTGCGAAACGAGAAGAGAATGCGGTCGGAATCGAGTGCGCGCTCTCGTACGCTGGTATATACGCGTCCGCGAGAAATTGAGACTGAAAATGGGAAATTTTATTGGAGATGCGCAGCGAGACACTCGCGTGGGAGTTCGCTCGCGCGCCTCGATGTAATTCAACTTGCAGGCGTTGTACACTTGCTATCGATAGAGCAATCCTGCTTAATTGAGGAGAATTCTCTTAAGGATGTTTATCGCTATAAAGAATTGACGGATGGGTCAAGATACGTCTGTTAATACATATGTGAATATTAAAAAAACACAGTTGTATATTTAAGAGTCAGAGGTACCTGATAAATTTATTATTATCGTTTTGATTTTGAGATCATTTTAATTGAGTTTGATTTCATTTACTCGTGATAGAAATTTTTTTTATGTGGATCGAATAGCTTTCGCATTATGTAATTTGTATGATTTATTAATCGTATACAAGTGTTAATTTCAGTTTATTACTGCTATAATATTTTTGCATTAATGTCCTGTGAAGCAAGAATGAAATGTTCTAACATAAAATGTGCAAGTATATTGCATAGGTTCAATCATGGTTACTCAAAATCCCTACGATAGCTCAAAAATTTTCAAAACATTGCGTGGATTTATAGATTCTGAAGGATTTATGTATCTTTTTAGGTCTAAACTCTTAGTTTATAGTAACAGATTTCATAGACCAATCCATGAGAATATTTGTTCTCCTAATTTTAGATCTTATTCTACTTTAAACTCACATTGTACATCTAAGAATTATATTCCTTCTTTCACAACGTCTTTCCGTTGTTTCTCATAATTTTTGAAAAATTAAGTTTTAGACTGTAAAATTTAGCTTAAACAATTCTCACATTCTATTTGACTTCCTACGTACTACGATGACAAACCTCTTCAATTAAATAACTAGCCATATGTTTCTCGTAGTTTCTCTCATCTTAATTTTTTTTTTGCACGGCCAGGCACGAAATAAAAAGACCGTGCTCACTTTTTCTTTTTCGAAGCACGCTCCAATTTTCGCCTCGCGCTCACGTCGATTGGGTTTCTTTGCTTACATAAACGCCGTTGTTGTTGTGCAACATTCAAATTGAGTTTAATTTGCCGATAAGATTGCTCCGAATAGCTGGCGCGATAATAAGCGCGGACGCGCGTCGTTACCTAATTTTACAAGTATTATAGCACTTGCGCATAAAGCGATAGTCGAGTGACACGCATTGCAATTAGTCCATTCTTCCTGCAAATGCGCGAAAAAAAAAAGAAAAAGAAGCACCGAGCCACCCGACGATTTGAGCGCTCCATCGTATATTATTTGCGAGCGCGAAGGAATCGCACTATACGCGCGCAAAAAAAAAGAACAAGCGAAAAAAAAGAAAAAAAACGAGAGAAAGAAAGGAACGTGCGAGGAATACGCAAGGCGCGTGTCGCCACAATGGTGCTGATTGAAAATCAACCGGACCGATTTAACCGATAGCCTGGGCTGCTGCTCGCCGCTTATTAGGGATGCACCGCGCCGAGAGAAGGCTAGACCTCGTCTCTTCCGGCCGAGGTGCCCCAACCCTGTAATTTGCGGCGGTCCCCGGGCAAACGTAAAAAAAAGAAAGAAGCTAGGGTCGCGCGGACCTACGGCTAACTAGCGCGAGGCGCCTCGCATTGTCTCCAAGGAGAATTGCTAGAGCAAGCGCTTTCCTCTGCGCTTTTTTTGCGCGTTTTTTTTTTTACGGTCGCGGTGAAATTGCTCGTTTCCCGTGGAGGGAGGCAACGCCGAGGCAATATCAACGCGATCCTTCTTTTTCTCAATTTTCCCATTGGTGCAGCATACTGAAGTCGCTACGGACATTTACGTGTTTTATCAGTGCGAAACGGTCCAGGGTTGAAAATTACTATTTTTCGTGGAGTACTTCAGCTTTTTTATACGAGTGAGTTTGAAGAAAATTTTTCTATTCGTTATGGTAAAAATTATTCAGTTTTGAGCTGCAAAAGTACTACTACTATTACTGCGAGTACGTGGCCATCAGCGTCATTTTTTTACTCCTGGTTGAGTAACCGATTGTTATACACGAAATTATGCGTACGATATTAATAAATTTTACGTATTACGTATCTAATTCCGACATTGTGGGGTGGTGTACGAAAACAGAACAATATTAATTTGCATTATGAGATAATTGCGTATCTGGAATGTATCTGAATGCATATGATGGGCCTGTTAGATAACATACAATCCAAAAAATTAAATACCATATGCACCCCATAAAAAATAAATTATTTATGTGTAGCATTTAAAAATAAAATTCACAATCACAAAATAGTATAATTATTTCTATAATTTTATTGTAGCAAATTCTTTTGTTTTTAAGTATGTTTGCCACAGGGCAATGAAAAATATAGTAAAAATTCCCCTAAAATATTTATTTCAGTACATTATAATCTATTTTCGGGTACACCACACTCCAAAAGCACATGGAATAATCGTCTCAACGTTAATTTCTTAATATTTTTGTCACAGTAATTATTAATATGTGTCTTGTGTTTTTATTTTATTTTTATTTTTTTACATTTACTTTCGTCAATTTTGACGAGAATAGTATGGTTTATTACAGTTTTGTATCTAGTCATTTTAAGCTTAGACACTGTGATATTACTTTTAACTTTATGCGATGTTACTGTTACTTTTTAGTATTATCAATTTTAAGTAACGTCTGTGATATCACTCAGATGCAATTATTTTTACTATTATTATTTAATTTTAAAATGATTATGAACTCAGAACTTAGTACGTGATTCGTATTGTTGTAATTTAACACTGTATTACATATTTATACATGATCTTTTGTAAACACTTTATTTGTAAATACTGTAATTTGCAATAAACTATATACTATTCTATCTATTACCCTACAATTGTCACAGTGCTATGAAAAATAGTAAAAAATACGCTAAAGTTTATTCCACTATATTAAAATCTATTTTCGGGTACACCACACTCCAAAAGCACATGGAATGATACTCTCAACATTAATTTCTTAATATATCCATCATTCCACAGACGAGAAAATAAAATGACTCGGATCAGATCATCGCCGAAATAAGGGATACACTATTTCTCCAGAGTACGAGGAGAAACAACTCGATCGAAGCAGAGAGTGAGCATAGTGAATATCTGAAAAGAAAGCGATAACGAACGGGGCACGATCGTAAATTACTCGAGCCGGGCCGAGGGTGGGGTGGTGGTGGGGGCGGAACGAGGCCGGGCGCGACAAGTGCACGGAGCCAGGCGACTTTGAGGCGCGTTAGCGCATGAAATTTGTCGTCTCACTCCGCGTCCGCGGCTCTTATCTCGCTTTATAGCGCCTTAATCAATTTATCCCGTTGTCCCTCTCGCCCCGCTATCGGCGTCGCGACAAAGAGGTTATCGGGAGGGCCCCGAGAGTCGCGCGCTCTTTTATCGCTAATGACGCCGTCTGGAGGACACGCGAGAGACCGGGTCCAGGCCCTCCGCGGGGGGAGACGGTAATAACACGTGCGACTCTTTGCGCTCCAATTGCGCCGAAGCGGCTCTTTCGGGGGCGCGTTCGGGCTTATCGAGACCACGCGGCTTATCGGGCGAGTAAAAAAAAAAGGCTGATTGCGAGAAGCCGGGCGACACTTCAGTTCGGTCGGGAGATAGCTGCACTTGTGTTTCTCTCTTTTTTTTTTTCGGCGATGAATATTGCGAGCTTTCTGACTGAGGCGACTATGCGTTCTCCATCGAGCTCGGTTGATTAGAATCAGAGAGAATTATTAAGAAGAATCTATAGAGTCTACACTAACAGAATTTTCTCGTAAAATTTACGGTGATTTTTTCGTAAAAATTACGTGAAAATACGTAATCGTGGGACAATTGACAATCCTGTAAGTTTTTTAACTTTTACAAATAAAGCTCTGTAATTTTTTACGTGAAAATCCTCGTAATTTTCATAGGGGTTTTCTAGTAAAATTTACAAAATTTAATAAATCGTCCAAATTTCGGGTAAAAATTACGGTGATTTTCCCGTAAAAATTTACATTATAGCCAACTGTCCCACTATTACATTCTTTCACGTAATTTTTACGGGCAAATCACCGTAAATTTTACGAGAAAATTCTCTCAGTGTAGAGAGAATAATTATTAGATAATTATTTGTTAATGTTTCTGCGGATGTGTATTTTTTTTTTTTTTTTTTTTTTTGAGGTGTTTGAGTTTCTTTTCTGCGAGCTAAATGGCGCGTTTCCAGTGTCGGATTTCAAGAATAAACAATAACCGGGGCAGAGCCCGGGGCGCCTGCATTGCAAACAAAAATTTCAATATCCCGTGTAAGCCCTCTTTCGAGTGGTGTCTTTTTAAGGCAGCCGCGTCCCTTTGCCATCTGTCGGACAGTGGAAAAACAAAGTCGCTCTTCCGTAAACGACCACGAAACCGCCCAAAATCAATCCTCTCGTGCTCCTTGTGCGCCCGGGAGAGAGCAAGAAGCGTTAATTAACCGAAAGCAAGCTTAAACGAGTGCCTAGGCCTCTTGAAAAAAGGATTATGGTTTTAACTCTGGGAAAAGCCTCTTCAAACCTTTTCCTCTTTTCCGTCCGCTTCTTATTTGATTTCCGACCAGATAAACCAGTGCACAAATAAACACTGGGGATATTAGTCTGAAGTTTTGTTCACGTTGTCGTAATGTAGTGAACGTTGATGAAACGTTTTTAACGCACAAGAAAGTTGTTGCAAGGAGAGGAATTTTTAATAGAAATTACTGTTGTTTTCATGATGCTGATCAACTATTTTTGCAATGTGTATTCAATCATGATAATTAAGAAGAATTATATAAATACTGTTTCAAAATAAGTTTATTTTTATTAAAAATTATTTGCTTTTCAGTAAAATTTAGTAAACTACTACTGTAATTTTTACATCGTCGTATTAAGTTACTTGATAATTTGTGGAGAAAATTATGTAAAATTCAGAAAATTTTAGAATAAGCGGTAATATTCTTTTTGCTTCTATTGCAATATTGTAAAAAATAATCAATCTTTCTACAATTTTCCTAATTCATTGCCATAAAATTTCTTTAAGATACTTGTCCCATTGAAGATCAGATTACAGAAAATTATAAGTTACAATCATATCATTACGGTCACGAATACATTTCTTACGATCATATTAAAGAATTCAGAATTTATTTAAATAGTTATGAATTATAATAAAATACAGTTTCTGCCAATTTTTAATCTTTTTTAAAAATTGCCACAAAATTCCACAAAAGTTGATGCAGTAACAAAAAAAAAAACGGGAAACAGAAGCATAAAGTAACGACACGAAAAATCTCATATGTCAAAATGTCACTCACGAGTCTCTGCAGGTATACGAATCGCAGTCGCAAAGCGTAGTCGGCGGTAGGCTGTGTTTGATCGAGGCGACGTAGTCCCGCGGTCCTTTTTCCCTGCGAAGGTGTCTCCGATATCTCATAGCACGCGAGCGTTCGAACTGACTCGAAAAAAAAGAACAAAAAAAAAAAAAAAAAAAAAAAACCTACCACGGAAGAGCGAAAGTCAGCGGGGGGATATTCTGCCGCGGCGCCCGATGAGGGCGAGAAGGCGCCGCGCAAACAGGCGGCCGCGCTTCAGAGGCAGTAAGTAAGTTGGTTAAACAGCGGTCCTAAAACATTCAAACGACAAACACAGGCAGCCGGCGGCCTCCTCGCAGCCGGTCCGCGCCGGAGGAGGAGAGAATTCGAACGTCCATTAGCGAAGTTTGCACGGCGGCGCCTCTGAAGTCGACGGCGCGGATCCACCGCGAGAGAGCGCGCGCGGCAAATAAAACGCCAAAAAATTTTTGTCCTCCTACTTTTACTTCTTCGGGACGCGATCCTCGCTTCTTGCCTCTTTTTTTTTTTTTATTTCTATACCTTCCCTTGCAAGCCGCGACCTTCGAAGCCTTCAGTTCCAACCGATAGGCCGGCGCGCGCTTTATCATCCGACGCATTTTGTCTTTATATTTAATGCACTGCGTGTATCGTAAGAGTTTATATATGAATTGGCGCAATGAGCGACATTGTTGTTTTTAAGATTTTGATGAAATGATAATTATTTTAATGAACGATAACAATACATTTCCGGTGGGGAAGCCGCGTGCTAATGAATTGGCAGTGGATTGATTTTTTTTTTTTTTTTTTTTTTTTGGAAGATGTTAGCGATTAATTACTTAAAAACTTTTACTTTTTTAATAAAAATTACGATTTAGATTATTATAAAGAAAAATTAGTAATCGCTATGAGATACATTTTAATTAATCGTACTGTCCTCTTTTCAATTTTTACTAAAAGAATCAAAATAGTTACGGATTTGTTCCATAATGTTAATCAAAAGTACAGGAAAATTTTACTAACTATATTTTAAATTTTATACTGAACTGACTAGTGAATTTAGTTGCGCTTAGTGCCCCTTAGAATTCATGCATTTCTCACCTCTGTAAGTTCTTATAAAAAGAAAAACCATAGTTCTCGAGTTCTCAATTTTATAATGATGGACAGCAATTTTAATGATAGGGATTGATCTTGGAAGTTCAAGTTAAATTATATCGTCCGTCAAATGTTTAATCACCTGACCGGTGCGTATAACATTAGCGACTGTCGGACCTCATCGCGCGCAAGTACATGATATCTTATTTACGGCTGCGCAGAATTATGTACTATAATTTATGTATATCACGTACTAAATGATTAAAATTCCACATGGTCCCGCGATTACATTCCCTTTTTCGTATAAAAATTCATTGAAAAATTCTCTCTTCATTGTAATTACTTCGTTCACGTTATAACAATTTTTCAAAGACTTTTCTTTGCCCAATAATGAGCGATCATCATCGCAGCTTCCGCGCAAAATTTCGAGCGCGAAAAAGAGCTCTTTTTCTTTTTGCAATAACCAAGCAAATTATCCCATCGGCATTCGAAGGGATAAAAACTTGCCAAAAAAAGAAAGAAAAAAGGCTGAAGGAGAGGAGCTGACACACTTGGAGCGACAACGAGCGTGCGCGTAATTATCATAAGAGTTCGGCGAACATGCGAGAATCGCCGCCGCCGCCGTGGCGCTCACATTATGTGTCTTTCTCCTTTTCCCCGAGATTGACTTAACAAACCTACCGACGCGCCGCGGCGGCGAGCAGCTATTGACATTTTCCTCGTCGCCGCAGTGGCCGCGCGGCTCCGGTCGTCGAAAGGAAAATAAAAAGGAAAGGACTACTTTTCGCCTGTCGTTCGAGCCGCGCGTAGAGTCGTGCGCGCGAGGAGAGAGAAGCGCAGGGGGGAATTGGGGGAAGCTCTTGGCTCGTTTCCACGGACGCGGAGCGCAAATTACGCGATTTCGAGAAATGTTTACACCGACAAAGTATGTAAGTGCTCACTTTTTTGCGGAGACTCGTACGCGCCTGCGCTCGTTCAGAGTCGAGATCCTCGACAGGCGCGCACCGTTTTCAATCGTGACATCATTATAAATTTCGTAGATTTCAAAAGTTTTACGCTTCAAGTCTTCTCTTCTTTCTTGTATCGTACGAGAATCGAGGACAGTCCAGGGCTGTTGACAATACCAAGACTTTCTTCATTTTGTCTTCGTCTTGTCTTGATATTGCAAGACGAGGAGAGCAGAACAAGAGCTTACATCAAATTTTCAAGGCAAGACCAAGGACTATTAGTCTTAAGTCTTGTCCAGAAATTTTGCTGAGGTATATGAATATATACTTTGTATATGAATATATAAATTGAATAATTTAAAGACGAATTCTCTGTCGTTTTCATCTAAAGCAATAATATACTTTATCTCATATTTTACAGCTATGCAGTTGTTTTTATACTAAAAACTTGAATTAACGTCAAAATTAAACGTTAATTGTAAAATACACCTTATTATTAAAATACTAGAGAATAGTCTCATTTTTAAAATCATTTAGTACAATCATATTCTTACATGTCATGAAATATTTCTTGTTAATACTTATTTTTATTTAAAAATTCTATAATATTCTCATCAATATTATTTTTAAAAGTCAAAATTCTAAATTTCTAATTGGCAACTAATATATAACTATTTGTTTCAAATTCTATGCGGGCGATCAATAATATGTAAGTATAATTTATATTTCTTGTAACCAAGTGAGTTACAAAAGAACATAGTTGAATTAAATCATCAAATTCAGAAATGAACTACCGTGAATGAAAATTTTGTTAAAACCTAGACCAGACGAAGACAAGACCTAACTACAAGTCGTCAGAAGTACCAAGACAAGACCACCAAATTACGAAGTCAAATATTTTTAATAAAAATTTTATTAAAATCGAGACAAGACCAAAATACAAGATTAACAACGATCCTCCTATGGTGCTATGAGTATAAACCGAGAGTGTAAATAAAAGGAGAAGAGAAACGCGGCGATATAATGTGAGAAGAGTTTGAAGTCCATCCGCGGGAGCACGAGTGGGTACCGTACAACAAAGCGAAGGAAAAGAGGAAGAGAAACGAGCGGACCGAAGGAAGAAAGGCCAAAAAAGCGAGCGAGAGTCCAAGAGCCCGTGGCGGGCGGAGGGACGGACGGGCAGGCCGGAGGATTGTAAAAAAGCGAGCGAAGTGCTGCTGCGATGGAAAGGGCCGCGGGGGAATTCCGTGTATTCGGCCCGACTGGCGCCAGCGTCCGCGAGAAAAGAGTCCGCGCAATTTCGCGTATTTTTGCGCTGCGCACTTACGGGGAAATCCGGGGCCGCGCAGTCAGGGCTCCTCATTATGTTTCGGTAATTAGCCGGATCGCGGCGTGTTTTCAATTTTGCTCAAAGGCGCCGCGAGCGACGACGTCTGGCGCCCCCGCGACGCGAGTCCTGCGCGGCTCCTTCCTTGCCTGCCCCTCGTTCGTCTCCTGCGCCCCACGACCGACTCGCCTCCACTTTTATTTTGCTTTTTTATTTCTTTCTTTTTTTTCGCTGGAGCCATGGGCGAGACTATTTTGGCGGGCATTGTCATGCACGCGAGCGGAAATCCGCGAAAGTCGCGCAGAAAAGTCGCTCTACAGTGTCGTTGGTTGCTCGCGCCTTTTGTTTAATAGTTTGGTTTTGAACTGTGTATGTGTGTGTAAGATGTTCTTGTACTTTAATTATTATATCAATTTTTTTTATATCAA
Source organism: Sycophila texana (assembly GCA_035582955.1). Taxonomy (NCBI): domain Eukaryota; kingdom Metazoa; phylum Arthropoda; class Insecta; order Hymenoptera; family Eurytomidae; genus Sycophila; species Sycophila texana. The sequence goes on from JAWWEN010000020.1 coordinate 1,447,552, forward strand.
AATTCCAGTGGAGAAATCGTAAGTTGTAAAGGGCGAGAACTGAGGAAAGTCTTTGCCTTCGCAATGAGTATATTTACTTATTTATTTTGACAATAAATGAGCTGAAAAATTAGAAAATATAGAAAACTAAGAAGATTGACATTTTCGGACGTTATAATTTTAATGTAGTATCGATAGTACCTGAAGGAAAAAGCATGATTAATGAAAATAATTCAATACTATAACTCAACTACACTGAGAAAAAAATTTACTAATCACAATTAACCATTACTTGCTTTAATTAATATTTACTTGTTTCAACCAAAAT
>JAWWEN010000020.1:1477502-1499546 GCA_035582955.1 Sycophila texana
GATTTTTTTCATGTAGGGGGACACCTAAGGAACCGGGAAAAACTTGTCCCATAGGTGTGCTTTCAAAAATTTTTTTTACTTTTGGTACTCCAGTTGTTTGTCTAAGTCCGTAGAATCATCGCACATATAGTCAATATAATGAATTCTTTTAAAATGCATTTGAAAGTACATAAAATTTCCTATCTTTTGTCCTCAGAAATTTTTGATTAACTATCGTCATTTTTTTGTTATACAGCGAAATATATAATTTGTTTAAAAAATCCTATCTTGGAAAATAATTTATAAAATCGTTTTAAAAAATTCGTGGTTATCAACACTATAATTAACTAAACATCATAAAATTTTTAAATTATTTTATTAGTTTCAGAGAAAAGAAAATTAAAAGTAATTTTTGAGTTTTCCCGTTATCAGGAGTAAAAGCGAATGAATCTAATTAAAATTATGTAATTTGTTAGTATTTTGTTGTAGATTTGGCAACTTCGTTGGATAGTTTATACGACTCATTGATTTTGGAGAAATTTAAGATTTTCCGTTTTTTGAAAACGTGTTTAAATTCACTATATCTAGAGAACGGTTGGATCTTTCCCGTTCTGTAATGGCTCGTTCTCTTCGTTTTTTCAACAATTTTTGAAACGTATTATTAAAAAAGTTTTGTATGTTTTTGTATTATTATAGAAATTTATTTGATATACAGGGTGTAGATCGACGTAATAATTTTTTTTATTCACTATTAATTAAATATTATTAAATTTTTTATGTGAAAATATATTTATACTTATTATTTATCAATTGTTTACATAAATAATTAAGTTTTTTTATTAGATAAAGGAAATAATATTTACTGAATGATTACAATACATTTTATTTGAGGAAGCCAGGTACCAATGAATTGGCAGCGGTTTTTTTATATGCTCCATAGGTTTCTGTACGTTTTCGAACGTTTCCACATTGCTGTATATTCTTTTATCTGCGGCTGCATATTACCGTACGGTTTCCTACGATTTTATACGTTTCCGTTCATTTATCCATGATACTGCAAAATTAATCCAAATTGTAACGAGATCATACGGAATCGTACGGAGATATACAGACGTCTACCTTAACATACTGAATATAGAAATGTATATCAAACGTACGATTTTTATTTCCATTCGGGTATATATCTCTAGTTTATAATTGATATTTTAATATGATATACTATATTACATTATGGTTTATTGAATTTAACCCCTTAACTGGCTATGTAACATATATGCACAAAAAAAAGTTGTGCCAAAACTGGCTATGTATCATATATGCACATATTTGAATAACTTCGATATTTCGTAATGGAATTAAACCCCTAAAAACAATATTTTCTGCCCTCCGGCCGGAAAGCCAACTTTCGGGCCGCTGCGCGAGCGGAAGTTGGTGCATTCCGGCACCGTCGAGCAGAAAAATAGTGTACATACCTAGCCCTGTATAACAAGAAAGCCTCAGATCACATGTTTGTCTACCTCGGCTTCGCCTCGGTCGACAATTACATGTGATCTGAGACACTTTCTTATTATACAGGGCTAGGTGCGTAATATACTATTCCGTGATGCCTCCTCGTCGTTGGCGCAAAAAAAAAAAAAAAAAAAAAGAAGCAGCGCATATGCAGTGCTACGCATGTGCGTCTCCTCTTCCCTGGCCGCGCGGAGGGCTTAGCGGCCGCCGCCGCAGCGAAAGAAAGGAGGCGCGCGTATTGTAAGCAGTCCGTCCGCGTCCCGTGCTAGCAGCGGCAGCAGCAGCAGCAGCAGCAGCAGCTCCTCTTTTGAAAGGAGCCGGTCTTGCAACGCCGCTGGACCGGTAAAGGGGATGCGTGTGTATATATGCATGCGCCTGCCACGCTACCTACGCACTTTTTTCTCTCTCTCTCTCTCTCTCTCTCTCTCTCTCTCTCTCTCTCTCTCTCTCTCTCTCTCTCTCTCTTTCTCTCTCTCCTTCCTCCCCCTCCTCGTTTCGGGCGCGCGTCGCTACCCTTTCCGTCCGTCGCGTCGCCAGGTGAGGACCGCGCTTATTAGCCCCTGAACCGAGGCCCCTTTTTCGGCACCTCGACGACGGTGTCTACGACCGGGACAGACCCGTGGACGCGCCCTCCCCGGGCTCCCCTTGAAGCGCACTGCACGGCCACTTACGCTGAGGGAGAGTGTATGAGGAAAAAAAAAGACGGGCCTCCGCGAGGCGGCAAGTGGGTCGTGTACCCGCGACGACGTCTTTCTATTCTCCCGAATGTTGTATCCTTTATTTTTCTTCTGGTTGGACACACGGCCGTATCTGAGCCGCCGCCGCCGCTTTGTACCAGTGAGATATACGGCTAAGCAAACGATTTTCGAGAGCCCCGGAGCAAAGGGGGCCCGTACAAATACGACGATTGTTTTTGGACGTGCTGTCTGTCAAGCGGCGTGCATTTGAGCCGCAGTCGGAGGAGGCCGAATGTTGATGATGGTCGAGTGAATTATGCTAGAATTTGACGATTGTTCTTTCGCGTATGTTGTTGTCTTGTGTATCTTGGATGAAGGCATAACTTCGATAACTTCGACAACTTCGACGTTATGAGTCTTTTACAAACACTTCGAGCGTTCACTTTTTTAAATCGTATGAAGTGTATAAATAGTGGGAAAATTTTTGCACCCTCACAATCTGATCGAGTTCGTGATGATATGGAGAGTTGAGAAAAATATTCTTATAAAATTGACGCTTTAATTAAATTATTGTACTAATGATCATAACGTCGGCAAAACAGCCCTTTTGGTTCGTCTTTCTTTTCTATCCAACTCTTCTACCATCATGAACGTTCGAGTCTTTAATTTAATTCTACATGCATTTTTTAAATCGTATTTAAAATTTAAAATTTAAAGTTAGATTTTTAAATTCAGCGCCATTTAACCGGATATGCCAATGCGACAATCAAATCGCGTTTTAAAATTCTTCACAACATCCTGCCATCCTTTGTTTAAGAGAGGATTAGGCCGCTTTGCGCGGTTATTATACTTTTCTTTTTATTTCCGAAGATGACTTTAATGGAAAAATTAGTTTAAAAATTCATTATAAATGTTTTTTTATTCTCAACGTTTCACAACCTTACTTTTGATTACTTATGCGAATTCCAAGACTAACAATCGTTAAGTTAAACAAGACAGAATTAATAGAAATAATCGAATAGTTTGTGCAAAAATAATTTTAGTTAATTTACAATTTCTCTGTTTTTATATATCATGGTTTCTGTTTATTACCGGTTGTCGAGTGTAACCACGTGGTTTCATTAGAATCAATCAATTTAAGAACAGCAGTCTATTTTGTCTTATCATTTCTTTAGGAGAAAGTATATAAAACATATTTTTATAATAAATTGTAAAAAATTCATATTGTATAAGGATTCATTCGATATAATTCGATTAGACAATTGAGGAGTCAAGTCACATCAAAACAAATTTAGATGTTTCGCGATAAAACTGCTAAACGTATGCATTTATAGCATTAAACTGCAATTTTTATTTTAAAATAGTAGGAATAAAATGTATCTAACGTTATGCACTGCATTTATTATTCGCTTTAACTAAGAACCAAGAATAAAATTTATCTATAACTTATATTATTAATTTTTCTGCACATATATATCCTACAGCGTGCCTCCTCTCGACAATCAGTATATAATTAAAAATCTTCAGCGCCGATGGCCAATAATTCACGGACAATCAAACGATCTTGCTAATGCGGTTAAAGACATCACCAAGAATTTCTCCTCGACACATTTATCATCGCTCGCTCGCGGTTCAGCCCACTTAATTTAAACTAAAAAAGAACGCGAGAAACCAGGCATACATAAACAAAAGAAAAGCAATAAAAGCGCTCGCACACTCGCCGCTCACGGGGCAAGAGAAAGAAAGCTGCGGGCGAGACGACAAAAGCGTGGGTCGAGGTATTAAAAAAAAAAAAAAAAAAACGTGCATACCGCCAGTGGCTCTCCGCGAGCAAAAGAAGAAGAAACGGGGACTATACTACCGGGCGCGCGCTGCAGCCATTGACATCGGTGCCCTCGCTCGCCAAAAAAGGACTAGATTTCACGAGCCAGCGGTGTAGGAGCCTTCAAAAGGCGCCGCACTGGGTGACGTCGCGCCGGAAAAAGGATTCGCATGGCCGAGCGGCCACGAGAAGGGGCCAGCTTTCATCGGTTACACCAGGGCACAGGGAGGAGGGGGTCCAAGGGCTCCCCAGGATTCAAAGGAGACGAAAAATGGAGACCGTTCCGTTCGTAAGCGCGTAAGAGCGAGAGAGAGAGAGAGAGAGAGAGGAGATCATAGCTGGAGCGAGCGCCTCTCTCTCCCCGCTACTTGACGACGAAATCCCGGCCGCGATAACTTAATCCCGGATTATTTGGTGTCGAGAGTCTTCTCCGCTCTCAAATCCGATATGCCTCGGTGCGTACCCTTCGGTGCGAGCGCGCGGTTACTTCCTACCGACGGCGTCCGCCGGCGCCTCTGTGTATCCAGGTGACGCGGCGGGGCCGCCTCTAATGGCTCTTCCCCGAGATTTCCATCGGGGCGCTCTCGCTCGCTCCGCCGGAAATGTCAAGGGTGTAAACGATACAATTATTATCCTCCGCCGAGCGTTCGGAGGATCGCGCTCTTTAAAGCACTGCGGCCGTTTCGTTAATTACGCAAGCCACGGTCGACGGTTCGTCGATCGCTGATTTTCTCTATGCATTTATTAATTATCCGAGGATATTGTATATCCTCAATTAAAACATTGGAATTGAACGCGGTCAAAGGAAGCAACTTTCGCAGTGGTTATAATACATTGTTAGTGGGTTAATGAAGCAGCCCACCGCAATGGTGAACGACTACACGACGATGACGGTGAATAAGTAATATAGTAATATTGATTGTGAGGAAATAATAAAGATAATGTAATAATTAATAAACTTAAGAGCTAGTAAAAGTGAGTAATTTTTGGCTGGCGTTACGTACAGTACTTACAAAGCCGTGCTTGTCGCTGATGTTGTTCGTCAGCTTGAGTTTGTGGAAGCTTACTACCTTCTGCATCCATTGCTCGCCGCTGCTCGGCGAATCCGGATGGATGTACATCCTCTTCGGCATTTCCGGATCCGCTTTGCCCGCCACCATCCACCTGCTGCTCCCCAACAAGAAAGATTTTAAACGTTAATCTCGTTAATTAGCGAAAGTTGTATAGACTAGCGAGTCTTTTTCCGCCGCGCGCAAACCCTTTTTACATTCTTATCATCGTTTATTCAAAAATTAATTTGACTTTTTCTTTGATTATCTCGAAATTTTTCTATACTGCCGTGCGAGAGGCTGGACGAAGTTTCTATTCTAGTCTCTGGGCATTCTTAATAACCCGTTCAATTTTTACGGTACGTAAAATCCATAAACAGCATACACGCTAAATCCGCTACAGTGAAATGGACTCCATTGGAGACAAATTTTCGCTCGAAGTTTAGATTGAAATTATCTCCCTCGATTAGAGTGAAGTAGAGTAATTTTTTTCACTCAGATGTAGAGTGAAAGGGCGTAGACCATAATCTACAAAATCCTACTCTATCAGAGTGAAATGAAGTCATTCTATTATTTCACTCCTCTATGTAAATTTCAAATTTAACTCTATGAATTAATTATCAGAATATTATAGAATGACTCTAAAAAAAGAGTGAGATTTCACTCTAGCAGTTTTAGCGTGTAAATATTTACCAAACTGTCTGATATTTTTATATGGATATTATTTATTACACTGCTATTTTTAATACAAACGTTAAGAGTGAGAATTGTGTATACATTTATCGCAAGAAATAAATTTCTATATATGTTGCAGAACAAGAATGTTCCTCGTGTAGTTTTTTTTATATAGAAATTACAATGTAGTTGATAGAATTTGTATCGAAAAGTATAGTACACTATTATAACTTTACCTCACGATGGGGTACTGCATTTTCAACGAACATAAAACTTTCTGTACCTAACAATATTCACTCCATGTATTCTTAGAAACTACGCATCAAAAAAATTGATTATAGTGTGCTCCGATTTAGTATTTAAAATATGATTACTGTCGAGAAATGATTACTTTAAATTATTAGCCACACGATTACACAGGCCGCCGCCGATGACTGGCCAAAAACAATCTTTTCATTAAATTTTCAATTGTTCGCAATTTTCAAATTAAATTCGTACCCCTCGCTAACGAGCGCTTGCGGTCTGAAAAATTCTTACTCGTATTAGCATAATATAATCAATTATTTCCAACGAACGAGACACTGGAGAACCGGCTCTCCCACAGAGATTGATTCAATTGAGGGTTTCCCTTTAGGAACCCCTTCAATGTCATCTCTCCGCGTCTCCCGCGTGGACAAATAACCGGCGGAATGCGAAACCGGCGGACCGAGCCGCTCGTCGCTTTTACTACGAGGAATCCTCGGCGTGATTCTCGCCGGACGCGATCGGCAAAAGTCGCTCTTCGGCGAGCTTCTGTAGAGGCGAAGTTTCTAAATAAAAATTTGAAGTCAGGCCTGGTATCGGGAGGGCGAAAAAATATTTGGCCTGGACGATGAAGAGAGAAAAAAGGTTTTTGCGCTCGCGGAATCCGTGGGTGCTTGGGCCGCGAGAGAGTTAATTGCCCGGAGCTATAAATTCTGGGTGAGGCATTTCGCCGTTGACACTAATTACGTTCTATCTCTCGCTATGGTACTGCTGCTCCGCAAAAAAAAAAAAAAGAAAAAGACATGATTGTCAGCTATAGCGAGTGTTCTAATAGTCGGCCGTTGTGAAATCTAATACGGGTAATTGTCAAGTGCTGCGCCTATACTCTACTAATGCATCGACTTCTTGATTGAACGTGTGACAGTGAATAATTTCTGATTGCAAGAGTGACGCTTTAAGCCTACTAATTGTTTGCGACGATCAATTTAAGGCAGATTATTATTTTACTTTCTAAAGCTGAATCGGTGAGAAACTATACTACGCACGGAGAAAAATTTTTTTAGAAAATATTACAATGTATAGTAAACAGAGTCACAAACTGGCCAAATAAAAAAATTTACCAGACTGAAGAGGAAAAATTACTAGAGTTACAGTTAAAATTACAATACTATATGTAGTAAAAAATAGTTAAAGTTTGGTAATTATTGCTCGCTAGTCTGGTAACTCTTTTCATTTGACTAGTCTGTGAACCACTTACAAGTCAGTATTGTAATTTTTTCTACATTTATCGCAATTTTTGCTAGCAAATTTCTCTCCGTGTAAAATTAGTGATAATTATTACTCCACTAATCACTAAATAGTATGGAGCTCATTCTACAAATTTTTAGTGAAATTTTTTCATAATTGCATCAGTTTTTCGATAATTCAACTATAGATATAAATACTCTCCGAATAAAAATCTATCTCAAAAGAGTAATTACCCTTGCGATAAAGAGTGAACTTTTTTTATAAGTATTTTTAGAAGCTGTTCAATCATTTTATACTCTGTAATACGAAAAGGAATTTAAAGTATGGTAGAATCATGGAGAGCAACCCGGGAACATTGAAAAATAGACTAATAGTTCTTTCAAGAAGTTGCTTAAATGTAAATCGAAATTTCACGTGAGCTCGTTTCCTTCTAAATTATTCATAGGGGCACATTGACGGTTTATCTTACCTGTTGTGAAATTTATATCTGTAGTCGTCAGCCGCCACAATGTCCAGCAGCAAGATATATTTGGCTTTGGCATCCAACCCCGACACCCGGAACTTCATCTGCGGGAACATTTGTCTGGAAAGCACATGAAAAATAAAGCATTAATTAAATGCAACCGAAACTATAAATAATTTATTATACTTTAAGCCGCGTATAATATATATTATCATTCTCCGCGTATTCGTAATTAAATCGCTGATTTAAAGGCCTTTAAACGCAGATACTTTAAAACGTATACACGTTTCGCATTACGAAACACTCATGGATAGTTTTTTTTTTTTTTTTTTTTTTCACGAATAAGTAAAAATATCGCAATAAAATTTCGTTTTCTAAAAAATTTACTACGACAATGATCCTACTTGAGATTGCACATCACAGGTGGCATTGATTAGATTTCAAATGCAGTTCTCACCGTCGTACTAAACCGAACAACGAGCTACTAATGCATTTAAGTGACTTTTGTAGGGTTTAACACCTTTCAAATTTAATTTAAAGACTGCATCCAAGATGGCGCTAAGCTCACAATTGAGACGCACGCCCGCGGCGTCGTGTCGGCAGCCCGGGGGAGATTACGCAACGCGCCCGTGCGTCGCGCGCTCGACGACCAGCCAACATCCCGTCGCCTCGAAATGCGTATATACCAGGCTCACGCGCGGACATCACCTCCAAACCGGACCTCGAGATTCATGCTCGCGCATTCGCCTACTCGAGCGGAAGAACAAAATAACAAAAAAAAAAAAAAAAAGAAAAAAAAAAATCAACAGCAACAACGACGAAGGGGGAAAATCAATATACACGCGCGCGGCAGCGTGTAGCCTCAAGACGCCGGTGCAGCGCGCGCCGCGGCGTCGATAAAAATTCTGCGGCGTTCGCTGTCGATCGCTCAGCTCGGGTCCCGCGCGCAAAACGCTCGCTCTCTCTCCCTCATTCTTCTGCGTCTCGCTCTCCACTAGCGGCGCGCGGTTTTCAGCCAGCGAATGCCGACGCTCGGATGACTTTCCTGCGCGCCGGGCAATCACTGTCCGTAAATCGCGAGGCGCTCGCTCTCCCCCCCCCCCCCTCCCTCGCGGTGGATTTCTGCACGTTTAATGGCATTTCGCCCGGCTGATGAGTCTGGTTTTCGCTTGTTCTAATACGACGGGTAGATTCGATGCGATGATGGTTTCTTAAGCGTTGTCTCATTACTGCCTTGGCCGGATTCTTTTTTTTTTTTCTTTCTTTCTTTTCGTCGTATCCCAGGCCGCAAATTCGAAATCGCTCGCTTGGGAATGTGAGAAAGAGGTGACTGGGTAACGTGACTCATTTTTGAAATGCACGCGGCTCATTGTAGCTTTATTGCGAAAGTAAATCATTATTATTATTTTTTTTTTTTTCGTTCTCGAGGGAACGCTGCTACTTCCAATATTTCGTGGTATACACCTTTGCACTCGTAAACTCGCGCTGAAATGCATATTTTAATGCTCTCCTAACCTATAAGTTTGCTTTTATCGCATTCCAATAGAGAATTTACGGTGGATTGAAAAATAAATCCTGACATTCATGGTACTCTATTCGTCTGTCATTTAGATTACGAAAGTCAGTCATTTATTAAAATTAACAATACAATTTTTAAATTAAATCATCACAAAAATTAAAAAAAAAAAATAAAGGGTGTGCCCACGAAACAGTCGCAGTAAAAATCATTTGAACAAAAAAAAAAAAAAAAATTGCAACGACGAGGTAAGAATCAAGTATGCACCGGTGATAGTTAACAAAACAATTTCATTGAGTAAAACGACGCGCTGCTCGAGCATCAGCCGGTGCGGTTGGTGCGCGCGCGCGCAGCGAGCGACGCCGCCGCGTACGGCCGTATAGTCGCGTGCAATGCATGCGTATGTGCATGTGCGGCGCGCAGGCGAAAAAAAAATCCTCGAACCTCGTGGCCCTCGCGCACGCGGCCATCTTGCGGCGGTTATCGAGCAGCCCCGCAGCGGCGTGCAGAACCGCCGTGTCGACTCTCTGTCTCTCTTGTCCCCTTCTATCTCTCTCGCACTCACCGTGAGATTAAAGAGCCACTTTTCCCCTTTCCCCCCCTCGCTATACGCAACCCGACCACACGCATAACCTAACCTTAAAAGTCATCGGTGACTTTTAATGATTTTTGTCCCCTGATTGGGTATATTTCGTGGAGCTGGCGCAGGCCACCGCGAGTGCTCCGTACCGAGAGGGAGATAATATTTTTAATTATAAAATTTTTAGTGGAGTACTATTTATAAACCAAGTGCGTAAAGATAACGACTATCTTAATAATGATTTTAAATAACATTCGATTATAATCGAATTTTAAATTTTCTTCAAATATCACTTAAGTATCTTATCAACAATTATTGATCAGATACTTAAGTGATAATTGAAGAAAATTTAAAATAATTATTGATAAGATACTTGAGTGACATTTGAAGAAAATTTAAAAGACTTGCCTATACTAAAATTTATTTGTTTTAACAGAATATCAGTAATGTGTAATTTAATTGTTAAAAAATTAAAATCCAAATGAATTTAAAATCTGTAACAATATTAAAAAATCTATAGAATGTCGATTGAAATTTTTTAAATTCATCGATAAGAGAATTTTTATTTGAAATTTATATTGATCGAATGATAGTTTATTCAAATGTTTAATTACGCCTCGATGAAATTTTATATATTTACAATTTAATAGATATTGTAAAATCGCGCTACCGGTATTTTTATTCGCAAAAGTAGAAATTACTCGGCTGAGGCATAAACAGTAGCATCGGCAATAAAAAATTCATTGCTCGCCGTTGCGGATTTACATCCACGTAATAAACAGAAGCTCAATTAATTCAATAAAAACGATTGCGCTTAAAAACATTCGCCGAGGGGGCCTTTCGAAACGTGAATTAGAAAGTTTCCTTGGCAATTTGGACAGTTATAAAGCGTTTTATTCTAAAACCCCGGCGTTTTCAATATTAATAGTAAAATGCAGACTTTCTCTTGCAATCACTATGTAACTTAACACTCGGAACATTTTTATCCAATAAAATCTTAAGGCTGCGTTAAATCCGCATTGGACACTAATGATTATGCACAATAGACTTTTCGAAGATAATTCTCACGGTCTCATAAATGTCAGAGGCCAACGTAGATTACGAAAAAAAAAATTGAACTACACACTCTTTAACTTATATTTCACCCTGGAGTGCTCCAATTATTTTTTGTTCTTATATTAATATACATCACTGGTCGCTACTTAATCTTCACACTTATATAAAATTTCCGGATTTCGCTCTTAAAAATATTCTGCAACGTTTCAAAACATACAACTGAGTATAAAAGAATATAAAAAAAAAGAAGGTTCACCATCAAACCCTTAATTCCTCGAACAGAGTATATCAAGTGCACTCCCCCTTATAAAGCCCTTCCTAAAAATTCCTTACTCATCAATTGCTCCGTGTCGCGCGTCTCGTTCGCACCCGAATTAATCGGAGCTCACCCCGAATAATAAAAAAAAAAAAAGAAGAAAAAAGAGGAGCCCGGGCGATGATCGCCTCGTAGGCCGCGCTGAAACGAGATTAGAGCCCAGGGCATATCGCGGGGTCTCGAGCGCACTTGACATTGATTCCCACATCGTCGGCGGGGGACCACCCATGCGCGGCCGGCGAATCAGCGCGCGAGACTCGTCGCGGCGTCCCGCTTAATGAGGGACCAAAGAAGACCGCGCGAGACTCGCCGATTCCCCGAAGGAGCCGCCGCGTGTGTCCCGACACCCTTACCCCGTCCGTCAATTGACGCAGTCGACGGACGCGGCTGCGGCTGTCAGCGACGACGCCTGCGTTCGTCGCGCAAGCCGATCAATTTTTTTTTTTTTTTTTTTTTTTTACGAGGGATCATTTGGTTAAATTCGTGTGAGATATTTACGGTCACTGCGACTAATCGAGCTTGTAATTTTGTGTTTTAATTCGAAATAAATCAATTTCGGAGTAACAGAATTTTTGTGTTAGGACAGCTAAGGGGGTCGCCTAGTCTAGCGGTCGTTTTATATTTAAGTGTCTTTGACATTTTATTTTAGGTGGTTATACGCTGAAATCAATTGCTTTGAACTTTTTTTATGTGATGTTTTCTTTATGTGTGCAAGAACAATTTGAAATTGTTGTCAATAATGTAAATAATATTAATTTAAATCTGATAGGCGGATATTAAAAGCAGCAAACGTAAAGAAAGTAATGCTAGCATGAGCAGTAATTCTGCTTATCTCAAGTTAAAAAAAACATAACGCCATTTTCATCAGTAGATCTGTTGCTATCGTAAGTATCAAAATTTTATGAAAATATATACAGAATTAAATTTTTGACTCGTAGATTTGAAAAAAAAAATGCTCATTTTTCTCAGTGTTTTATATCAATAAATTCGAATAAAAAAAAACTTTCTATGAAGATTTACAGATGTTATAGAAATGATTAAGTAACAAAAAATACGATTTTTTGACCCTTTAGCTTAGACTCTATGAAACTTTTTTATTTAGTAATGCAGCTCATACATTCAGAAAAATATACACATAAAAATTACAATACTGTCTAGAAAAGCAACTGCTGTAACTACAGACTGACATGAAAAAAGTACTATATTTTATAGTAAAATTTATTGTGGTTTATGAAAATGTACAATATTATTTCATAAATTTTACTACAAACTACAGTCATTTTTTTTTTTCAGAATCCGAACAATCTGTGACCACTTTCCCAGCTAGTATAGTAATTTTTTCTAAACAATTCTCCGGCAAATCCGTACTTCATCATTCTAACACTTTAAAGAGCGAAAACATAGTTTTCAACGATGGTTAAACTCATAGAAAAAGAAGAAACCCGCTGGCAGAGTTGCCGCGTTCGCAGCATCTCGGTCAATATTTTCTCAGGTAAAAACTGAGCACACGAAATCCCGCGCGAGAAGCGGCGCCGTCGGCACGCACGCTCAAGTATCTTTACGCGCGAGACTCCCGTCACAATTTCCCGAGGCCTCTTCTTTCTCTCTTCCTTCACTATAAGTCTATACACAACTAAAGAGTAAAGCACCGCACGCGAAGCTCGCCCAGGTGTCCGACTACAGGCATCGGTAAACACGTCGACCGTCGAGTGTCGAAACGTTTCGGGCACGAGGAGATGAAATTGGGAACATTAGTGTCAATTTCAAGAGCAGGGCGAACGAGGAGAGCTCGTAATTTCATTTGGCGGAGTAAATATTTGCGAAAATTAAAGCGTTCCCCCCAAAAGCCATTACGGGAAAATTGAACGAGGTCATAAATCCGGCGAAGGTGGGCCATAAAAAAAAAAAAGAGAGAAGGAGGCCGGAGACGTCTTGCCGATGCCAATCGACGAAATTATTAGGTGAAATCGACGACCCCCGGAGACGACGGCGTCTATTATGTACGCGCGAGGTGAGACGAAACGCCGAAAGTGTCTGCAGTCAAAGTCGAGCAATAGGACAGACGAGAGGCGGAAAATCGAAATGAGCGTGGACTTACAAACCGTAAAAAAAAAAAGGTACAACGAATTACGCCCCATGGAAAAACGGCGCTGCGCTTACAATTTAGCCACTAATGAAAGCCGAGATACAGTCATAAAGATAACTAAATTTTTTTTTCTCTCCCGTGTATAACCGAGCGCAAAGCTCAGACCCACTTTCACAAAACTGTATACACTCGACTTTGAGAGACAAAAAAAAAAAGTGTCGCTCCATCTCACGCGCATTCTTGCCCTCGCTCGATTTATTCATAAACGAAAGAGCGACCGAGAGAAAAGGAGAGAACGGCTAACGGAAGCCAATAACTCGACAGTCGAGATCGAAAAGTTAGCGATTTCGAAGGCATGCTAATGGCCCACGGCCAACGACATCTCCACAAAGGGAGGAGCGCGCGGGGGGGGGGGGGGTTATATGGGATGTCGTCGGTCCGGCAAGAGAGCTGGCCAATTACGGTAATTAGGCGCCGTAAACGCGCGCAAGACGAGGAGACAATGGTGACCGGAGTGGGAGAGAGACGCGCGGCCGGGGTCGGCTCGCAGTGTGACGCCGCGCGGCGATAATGGGATTTTCGGAATTCCGAAGGGGCGCGAGGTGGAGGTGGGGCTGTGCAGCGTGCGTCCTCCGGCCCCCCCATTATTTTCCCATTATGCCCTCGGCGCGGTGGTGACAATGGCCGTGAAACGGAGCCGCGGCCGACCGGGGACTTTATACCTCGGCCCCGGTGAGCTTCCGATTCGGAGCTTGCCTTTCGAGCCCCGGCGCCTGCGAGCAGCGTGGACCTTACGGTGGTGGAATGTTCTTGGCCGTATTGCGCAATTAAATTTGGTGGACGTGGAAAGTGGGTCCCTCGTGCTCCACTACCGTGGAAGATTTTGACAGAATTATTATTTTATTCTATATACTAGCAAAATCCAACGTCCACTTTTTTTTTTATATCGTATTTTTGAGGTTGAATTTTTGAATTTAGCGCCATTTAACCGGATATGTCTGTGCGCCAATCAAATTGCGTTTTAAAGTGCCTTACAACATCCTGCCATTCCTTTTTTTAAGAGAGGATTTTATTTTATTTCATAAACGAGACTTAATTCCTTGTGTAAAAAATAATACATACTTCCAGTATCTTTGATTCGATTAGAAGATATCCAGGAACATATATGACTCCTGAATATCTTCTAATTGAATCAAAGATATTCAAGCGAATTATTTTATTTATTTATTTATATATTTACTATGATTTTTGTAGACTGTAGGAGATTTTTATAGTTAATGGGCAAGGCAGTTTAGAGTATCCAGGTATAAAAAAAAAAATATTGTAAATCTATAATACAAAGAAAAAAGAAAATTCCAATTGAAAAACTAAAATTAATCCACTTACAAAACATAATAAAGACTCATTGATTGTGTCACTGCGTAGCCATTCAATTATTTTAGGCCTAAAATAATCAATAATTACAATTTCTCACAATTCTGCGGGAATCTTATTCCAAATTTGACGGAGTCTAAATAATGGAGAAATGAACTTATAGTTCGTTGAATAATTAACTTCAATTAGGCTTCTCATATTTCGCAGATTATAATCCATTTACTTGGAGCTAAAAGTAACGCTATATCCGAATATAGATTTATGCTTTGTAAACGATTTAAATTGGTTTGTTCACACTACTTTGCAAATAAGCTGTTTACTTCCAACGATAATGTATAATTAATTACCAACGTATTAATTATTCAAAACGTACATTTAAACAATCGAATTCGTACCAGAAATTGTTAAACATACAAAAATAAATAAAGTTGGCCAAATTTTATTATCTATCATATTGTTGTAAATCTTTTAGATATTCTAGCTTCAAAAAAATTAAACGCAGGCACGTGTAATCTTCTACAAACAAAAAAAAAATCTGCTACACTTTCAACGAAAGCCGTGATCTGAAGGGTTGATATACTTTTCCCAGTAAAAGAAGTGCGTCTGCATAAAACTGATCGAAAATTCGTTGTCCGAACAAGCTATAAATAATCCGGAAAGACATTTACGTATTCGTTTGACGCCCGTGCGAGAAACAGATATATCCCGCGTAAAGTCCCCGCTTCCTACCTAAACAAGGCACGCAGCACGACACTCAACTTCAAATCGTGAAAATCGCCGCACATAAAAGCGAGCGAAAAAAAAAAAATACTCGCGAGAGGGAACAAGCCGATGCTCGGAGGCACGATCGGTCGCTAAAAGCGGAAGGGAGCGAAATAAAAAGCGGGCGATTTATCGTAGGGAGAGAGATCGAGAGGAGGGGGACGAGCGTCGAGGCATGCATCCGAAGCAACGAGGCCCATCTGCCTACTGTGCAGTGCGATCATCGTCAAAGCGATCCTCGGAATCCGCTCGACATACGCACACACATACACACATACACACATGCACACATACACATACATACACACGTACACACATATGAATATACACTCGTGGAAATCAGTGTTCGCACGGTGCGAGTGACGCGATTGGGCTCGTCTATACTCTCTTTTTTTTTCTCTCATCTCGTGCAGACGAGGCCTGCGGTGGAACACGCGTGAAATTTGAATGAGGCGAGCGGAAATTCGTGCGCCGGAGGTGATCGCGTAAGCCGGATTATCCGTAGGTGCGGATAGATAGATACCCGGGCGCATCGCCCCGGGATGAAAAGGAAGCCGCCGTCGTGTCGATGACCCGCCGCGCGAGTCTCCTTTTTCTTCTTCTTTGCACCGGGCGCTACCGGGACATCTCGAAACGGACCCGCTCTATACATAATGACGAAAGCTCGCTTTCGGCGTTGTCTCTATCCACGAAAAAAAAGTCGACGTTTCTATAAAAATCTCAGCGTTAACTGAAAAATGACGTACCAGCTGCACTTGTATCATCACTGCGACACGATACTGGTTGACCAGTACTGGATCGACTATGACCTTTTACATATAATAATTAACGTGATATAGTAATAACAGATAATAATTAAATGGTTCATCATTTTTATTTCTAACTCTTTAATAATTAACGTAGATGATATACCCATAATAATTAACAAAAGTATACTGGAACGTCAACATTGACCCGGTATCAGGCCAGTATTGGCAATTTGCGGTACTGTATGAAGGCGTTAAGTATAGTAAGTACTGGTCCGGTAGCGGGTCATTTTTGTCAATTTTTATGACTGTACAACAGTATAATAAGAACTTTATTTTTTAAATGTAGCCGTACAGTAATGTTCGTACGCCAATTTCAAACGGGAATTTTACATTTTTCATTAAAAAAAAAAATTATTCGGACGATACTATCTAAAGTTAAATTAGTGAAGAACTATTATGTTTATTAAAACATTTTTAAAAATTAGTAAAATGAGCTCTATTATTCAGTCATTAGTGAAGTACTTTCCACTAATATCAGTATTTTTGCACTAATTCAACTTTAGAGATCATTTATAAGAGTTCAAGAAAAATTCATTCAGACACTCTAAAATCTTCAGCATTCCTAAGTAATTACTTCAGGTACAGTATTTTTTTCTAATGTTTTGTATCATCAGACCAGTATATGAGCCATTAATTTCTGCTAATATCGGCCAGCTGTTATATCAAATCGCGTTTTAAAATACTTAACATCCTGCCACCCTTTTTTGTAGAAAGTACCAGTATACCATACTATACCGACTCGCAGTACTGTGCCGATCACATCGAGCCGCTTGTGTATAAATTTTTTCACGAATATGCTTTTTCCTTGTCGCGCGCGAAGTGAATAAATTCGGTGACTTATTATATATCCCAGAAGGACGCGAGGAGCACGCGCGCTCGTTATCTCGCCATCGATATCTCATAAATCCAATCTTCTCTCGGCGAGCCGTCGAACCTTTATTTGTAATGCTAATTGCGGTTTATCTAATAAATAACCAGGGGCCGGTGAAAAAAGCGCGAGCGCGCTGAATCCGGATTGATCGGAGGCGGGCGCGAAACGCGCGGGGCATAAATTCTCGCTGCGCGTATAAGGCGGCCTCGCGTCGCCTCGGATAAATAAAACTGCGCGGCGCGGGGCCGGGTAGCGGATGAATAAAGGAAAAAAAAAAATCGTTTTTCATCGGGGTCCCCGCGCGCGAGAGGCGCGATTTATGGCCGCTCGCGCATCGCCGATCCTTCAGCGAGATATCTGCCAGCGCGTCATGTAAAGGCGGCTGCGGGATTAACGTTAAGTAGTCGGACTTGCCAGTGCGCATGAGAATCGCGGAGGTTCGAATGGTGCGGCTTTCAACGCGAGCTAGTCGCCGGATAAGACGGCGGATCTCGCCGAAAAAAAAAATCTGGGATATATAGATCTGTTGCTCGATGCGAGATATGGTGGATTTGCACACCCCGCGAGAAGGTATTAAATATATGTAATTTATAGAATTACGTGTAGAATCTTATACTAAATGTAAATATTTTACAGAATTTTGGAAAAAAGTAAAATAAACTTATCGCCTCGGGTGTTCTAAAAAGGACTAAAAAGGACACACGCGCGTTTGGTGAAATTATAATTGGAAACGATGTACTACATACGTGCTTTAGCCTTTCATCTAATCAGATTGTAGTGAGTTAATTAATAGAAAAAAATCACTAAGTATAAAATTATCTATGTAAAACAAAAACTTATCAGTGAGTACAGATCAGTAACTTTCAAAACTTCCTTATAGTAGTCAATGCGGAGAAATACTATTATACACTGAAATAAAATTATTATACACTGAAGTATAATAATTTTATTTAAGTATTATACACTCAGTATTATACTCTGAAAAATAAGAATCAGTAATTTCAACTAAATATTTCATTAAGGACTTCCTGCAATTAAACGATTTCATTCAATTAATTAAATATTTTGTTGAAACTATTTAATAGAAAGGCTTCAATGAAATACTATATAATAGTAGAACCAACAAAATATTTACATAATTCAATGAAAATCATTTAATTGGAACTCGGGCCTTAAATATTATACTTGAAATTACTAATTCTTTTTTTCAATGTAGCGATTATTATTAATAACCTTTTTTCTTTTAAATTATACAAACATACTATCAATATTGAAGTACGCTACGATTAAATCTGTTCGCGTAATTTATTATCGCATTAAATTGTAAATCGAAATAAAAGAACCAAATCGGTCACAGCTGCACGAGTAAAATTAAGCACCGAGTTTATAACGGGCCATCCTATAAAGATACTTTATTTTCGACGAAATCCACCGCCGATAATCAAGTGCAGTAAATTACGCCGAATTTTCGCCTTTGGCTTTTAAGTGATTTCGTACGCGATTCCGACATACAAAGAGCCGCGTGCTGCATCTGCATAGTCTCGATTCCAAAAAACACAAAGAACAGCAGGGCCAATTACTTTGCGGCTAAGCGGTACATTGGGAAAGCGAATTACATCGTCGTCCAGCGGCGAGGTTAATAAAAACATCGGCCATCAATGTTCAATCGCAAGGTCGCCGTAAATATAAATCCGGCGCTGTCCCCTCTCTCTGCTCTGCTCTGCTCTGCTCTGCTCTGCTCTGCTCAGCTCCGCGCGCGGCTCTCACGCGTTTACGACGCACCCAGGCTGATATACATCCCGCACGGTAGCTCCTCCGCTTAATTTATCCCGCTCGGGTAGAGGCTGATGATTCGCCGATGCGCCTCGCGCGCTCTCAATTAATTCTAACGATGCGCCGGCAGTGCCTCGTAAAAAGATCGACGCTATACTCTAACGTCCGCCGCCGTATATTACCGCTGCCAGTTCGATTTTTCGGACTCCGCCGGTCCGCGGCCACTGCCATAACGCTTTACGACAACGGCAGCGGGCATTAAGTCGAATTCATTAGAGATGCATCATTTTCTCGGGGCTTAAGAGCTTTTTATGATTGAATTATTGTACGCCGCTTTTTAATGAGATGTCCACGTGTCTCTAACCGCGCACCGTCCTTGATTTATCGGCCTTTTTGTTCGAGCCGCTACTATATACCACTTTTCGAACGGATAATTTAAGCCTTTTTTTGCCGTTTCTGATTATTGAGGGATTCGCGGGGTTTGGTTGATTAACAAACTGCTTTTCCTCGGTTTTAATGCCGCGAAAGAATCTTATCAGCGAGCGGCGAGATGTAATTTACTGTCGGATCATTAGCGGCTTTTACTTTAAAACAGATTTTCCTTCGTTACGCGTTGAAAAATTTCATTAGAGTTGGCTATAAGCTGTGATGTATCAGAAAGTCGATCTTTAAAGTGTTTCCAGAAAACCTGTTTCTTACACTTGTAGATAAGAAAGCGGAGGGAATTAGTGGCGGCAGCATCCTTAAAACCGAATGCAGTCGATAAAAGCCCGGGAGTGAGATACTAACAATAATCGGTGACGACTACTCACGAAGAATTGCGGTACTACATGGGCAGCATGAATTTTCCATGTATACTAAAAAAAAAGTCGATTAACAGTAGCAAAAGTAAATTTAATTCACAAATAAAAAATAAAAATACGCGGAAACTGCACTTACAGAAAATTTCTAGTAAAAATTACTATACTATTTTGAAATGTAAGGATAGACTCGGCAAATCAAAAATTTTACTGGAATGCATAATAAAAATTGTTGGCTAGACTTATACAGTAAATTTTACTAAACTTTCTACATAGTAAAATTTTTTATTTTTCGAGTCTGTCCCTGCGTTACTAAACAGCATAGTAATTTTTGTGTTTATTACAATCTGGTAATAAAAAAAAAAACTGTAGGTAAAATCTGCATACAAAATTATAGATTAACTGTATACACTAAATGGGTTAGAATTAGACTCCATTAGAGTCAAATTTTCACTCGAAGTTTAGAGTGAAGTGGAGTAATGTTTTCACTAAAATGCAGACTGAAAGGCTAGAACTAAAACCTATAAAATCCTACTCTATCAGAGTGAATTGATGTAATTCTACTCGTGTAAAGTAATTATTTCACTCCACTAGAGAAAACTTCTAAATTTAACTCTATGAATTAATTAACTCTAGAATTACTCTAAAATAAGAGTGAAATTTCGCTCCAACCGTTTTAGCGTGTAAAAAACAAATAATTAGAATTAAACATAAGAGTGCCAGAATGAAATTCGCACTAAATAAATCTTTCAAAACTTACGAAGTTTTAAATCGCCCGAATGAAATTCGCGCACTAAAAATCTTTGAAGTTTAAAAAGCGAGTGCTCTCGATATATCCGAACGGAAATATCCCCATGTAATCTGGCGCTCATTAAGATACCAGCGGCACAATCTCCAATACAGGCCAATATTTACAAAGTAGCCGCGGCGTCGCTCCGATAAGATAGAATTTTGTCACCCGGGATTTATGCAATTTACGAAACTATCAGGCAACGCGGCCGATAAATCGTCGCTCGCGGAGGACGCGGTTATTCATGGATCGCCGCGCAGCGAGCTTATACTCCTTCCTTCTCTCTTTCTCTCTCATATCGAGGGAGAAAGGCGTTATCGCGCGGAGATATCGCGAGTCCGTCGGTAGCTCGACGCGCGTCTTTCAGTTAGCTTTACGAGGCAGCAGCCGTTTTCCTTCCGATCGCGCACATCGGCCGAGTTTTATTTCGCTCTCCTTTTTACTCGGTCGCGCGCGCGCGCGCGCGCGCCGCGATAAATTACGTCGCCGGCGTAAGCGCGTAAATAATTAACTAATGTCGACGGCAGCGCGATAAGACGGCCAGTCGTAAAGTTTAATTGCGGAAATCGTGCGCGCGAGACCGGCACTTTGTGCGCCTCTTTTAATTGAAAAGGAGCTCCGGAGCGCCGCCGCGACGCTATAAACGTTCCTATTAATTGATCAGGCTACCGTTTTTATCTGGCGACGCGTAGGCGAGCCGAAAAATCGAGGCGCTGCTGCACACGCGGGTTTATTTTATACGTTAGTTTATTTGTTTGCTTATCCCGGTTTGAGCGAGCACTCGAGTGGTTTCCATATATATATATATATATATATATATATTTGTATCTATATATTTCGAAATGGAGGTTGCGAAAAATGCGCATTTGACAGAGCCGCGAGTGTGCGCATTTCACGGATTGTAATAGGATCGGGAGGGTATGGAGTGATACAAAAACTGGCTGAGACACGGCCAGGCCTTTCTCCGATTTCCATCGGTCGCGTTGCTCGTCGCACACTCGTCGCGTCGCGAGACAAATGGACCGCAAATGTATCACTTTGTACGGCTATGGAGAAAACGATTTTCCCTCTGACGTTCTTCGATTTACATTCTATTTGTCTGGGAGTATGTATCCTTCGGATCATGTCTGATACGTGCACTTTGCGCTATATTTTAGCTTTGCTTATACACTGTACGCTTATAAAATAAATTTCTTAAAATTTCCTTTTAGAAACAAATTATTTATAGTTATCTTTAACGTGATAATTACTCCTATTATTATTTATATTGAACGATCATTCGTTTTTTTTTCTTTTTACTTTTCTACTTTCAATTTGTTATTAAACGAGATTAGACTGAGATTCTGTTTAGAGGTTATCACGTGAACAATAATAGAAATAATTAATAAAAGACAAACTACCGCTCGGCCAATCACAATCCGAGAAATACTAACTACAATGAAAAATTCCTATGGATTTTTTTGAAAGGGATTATTTGCAGGTATATAATCCATTAGACAGTGCAAATATAAAAATAATTGTATATAAAAGTATGCAATATATATGATGGTAGGAAGGGGGCTCTTGCACGATTTTCTACACTGAGAAAAAAGTTTACTAATCACAATTAACCATTACTTGCTTTAATTAATATTTACTTGTTTCAA
>JAWWEN010000020.1:1509554-1520198 GCA_035582955.1 Sycophila texana
TGGGATACTTTTCACTAGGAATATGTAACTATTCACTTAAGTTTAGTGAAATCGGAGAATTTTCACTAATTCAGATTGAGAGAGAAAGAAAACGTATATCGAAGACAAATCGTATACAAGTGTACGGGTAACTATGCACTGAGAAAAGAAGTATTGTAAAAATTAATATTTGTCTAGTCGGTAATGCGACCATACATTAAAAATTTTGTGTTTTGCTTATTTCGAATAAATTTTTTGTTTCAATAAATATTTTTTGTGTTCTCTTAATATCTTCCTATAAAATCAGAATTAGTACAGAAAAATTATGTTCAGTTTAGAACTACTACCTTAAAAGCACAAAAATATTATTCTTTTTATGACCGTTCAATTCTAAACATTAAAATAATGTTTAGAATTGAACATTACTAACATTTCATTTCAACAGTGTAGATTAGACTCATAGATGAAAATTAGGATACTAAAATAAAATTTGCTATACAAATACTGTAAATTTAGTTGAAAAATATTATTGACAAATTTTACTACAAAATATGGTAAAAAGTTAATAAAGGAATGGCAGGATGTTGCGAAGTATTTTAAAATGTGATTTGATTGGCGCGCGGACATATTTAGTTAAATGGCGCTAAATTTAAAAATTTAACCTCGATAATACGACATAAAAAAAGTTGAGGCACGAAGCGCGTTGGATTTTACTAGTATGGTAAAATTCTTATCTGAGAGTCCAGTCTGTGGTCACGTTCCCAGACAGATAATAATGTTTACAATACTTTGTACTCGGCCGTGTATGCTTTATGGATTAATCGAAAAAAAAAAAAAATATTTGATTTACGATACGATTATTGTAAAATGATAAGGTAAACTGTTTTACGTTCTTTGTACAAGTGAAATTAGTTTGAACAATGTAGGCAGACATGTTTTACGTTATGTAAGATGTAGAGCTACCGATAATTGCATTTACTTTTGTCACACTTTCGCACTACGCAGTACACATGTGTGCGGTTCATTAAATTATTTACCAACCAGCTCAGTGTGCTATTGACTTATATCACTCTTGCACTACGCTCAAAGGTCTACTATCTATTCCATTTAGATTACAGCAAGTGATCAATGTATTACCAAACAAATATCAGAAGAAATTTCTTTTTTATTGTGTGTTATGTATTTCTTCGCGTACAATAAATTAATAAAAATTAGTGTGTATACTATATAGTGCACTAAAATTTAGCTTTGTTTCAGTTTCCCTGCAAAATTATTTATTACTTATTATATGAACATCGCGTTTTCAAAAATCACCATACTAATGCGTCTTCAACAGTTTACAATGTCAATGTGTTTTTTTTTTCCTTATCGGACGAGCCATTATATACTCAGGGTTGCTATCGCGAGTGTAATACTATTGCATTGAGTCGCGCGAGGAGACCCGTCGGTTTCGCGGCCTTTCGACGCGAGTTTAACAAATGCGGGCGATTGAGTGAGACTTACGACAACGACAATTTTAATTTATGCTAATTAGCGACGAATACGCAGCAGGGTTACCGCATTATCGTTCTCTTATATACCCGCCGTCCGGCCGGTGTCAATTCAGGCTTTTTTTTAACGCGCCGGAATTGGCGCCTAATCTGGACTACGAGGAAAAACGTTTCGAGTCGAGCATTAGAATTTTCATAAAAGCAACTCGAACTGTGTTTTTTTTTTAACTCGCTATTTTTTAAACGCTATACAAAAGGCATTATTAAATGTGTAAATTAGTGATTCAACAGCGACGAAAAACAAGTTTTTAGGTTTATCAAATTCCCTTTATTTAATATCCTTTGATACCGCACCTTCCGGTATACTATACGAAAAATTCTGTAAAATTTTGTAAAATTCTGCTCTCACTAAAAATTGCAATAGTCAATTTTAATAATTAATTAGTTTGTTTGTTTTTTTAAATTTAATAATTTTAATTTGCCGTACAGTTTTTCCTATAAAATTTACTGTACCGTTTCTTTAAAAATTTATTGTGTAAATCTAACAAATTTTTCTACAGCTCCTGCACTGTGAAAAAAGTTCAGCAATCACATCTAACCATTACTTGTATTAACAAAAAAACTTTTCGTATTTAACAAAAAAACTTTGGTTGAAACAAGTAAATATTATTATTAACTAATTTATTTCAACCAAATATTAGTTGAAAAACAACTAACCGTCAGTTGTGATTATACTGACCATCTTTTTTTTCAGTGCGTAATATTTACAATAAAATTATTTAAATTTTTCCCCCGCACAATCACAGCGTGTAAATACATTAAAATTGACTATTACAATTTTCAATGAAACATTTTTTTTCTTTGCGTATCTAATCCAGCGCCGCTACACTATCCCCGTAAGCGTACACTCGCGACCGAGAAACGAAAAAAAAGGCGAAAGAGCGAGAGAGAGAGAGAGAGACAGAGCGCAGCAATCTTTCACGGGCACGCCCAGGGCAGCGCGCGATCAGTTCGGCCGATAAACTTCCGCATTACGAAATGAAAGAGAGCCGGAAAAAACGGCGCGCCGCTTGCTCTCTCCCCCCCCCCCCTTCTCCGCGCCGATGACACCGGCAGATGAAAATTCGCGAGGGCCGCGCCACGGCTTATCGGAGCCGCAGCGGGGGAGTGCCCAAGGAGAGAGAAGGAGAGAGAAGCTCGGCATCGCCGTGCATGTGTCGATGGGAGGGTGGGATAAGGCGCGATTCCGATGTGGCCGAGCGTGTTTATCGACCGCCCTGCGCGACGGCGGAGCCCGCGCCACTGCACACCGGGGCGAGATTCGGATTTTAGAAATTTATTGTTACGGCTTCTAAGATACGCCGGACGATACCGCGAAGCACGGGAGAGGGTTTCATTTGCGATGTTGCTGCCATTTTTTTTTATAATGTTTACCGATGCAGTCTTTTTTTTTTTTTTGTTGAATTTTACGAGTTGTGAATTAATTGCGAGGGGATAAGAGATCGGAGCAAGGTGAAATTGATGAATGGCGAGGTTAATGGATTTAAAATTTATGGGCTGGATTTTCTCATCGTAAATAATCATTAGCTGCGCGAATTTATAACTAAGTGTAAAAAGAAAATTTTTTGCTAAGTGATAAAAACAGCAATGTTCGAAGTATATTTCACTAATATATTACTGTTAAGGTAGTCGCATGGAAATATGAAATTTCGATCAATAGAAATACATTCAAAATGTATTAATTATATTTGTGATAAAATAAGACCTAGCATTATATTATAGACGTTTTGTATCCAAAAATATCAATTTTTCTAAATTTTCACGTTACCGCAAGCTGCAGGTTCAGAAATGTAATGGAAATATTAATGGAATTTGACTTAAATTATTGTCTATAAATATTTTATGTGATTTCAGGTTGAGAATTGTAGAAAATAAAATTGTTTGAATAGTTACCTCAAAAATATTTGCATTTTTTTAACTTCTTGAGATATTTACACACATCATTTTAATTCCTACAATTTTCCAGCCCGAAATCACATAAAATATCAACTATTAAATCCAATATCCATCAATGCCTATTAATCTTTTGAACCTACAGGTCAAATTATAACGCCAAAATTTAGCAAAGCTCATATTTTGGATACAAGAGCTCTAAAGTTTCAAGATAATACAATAATTTTACAATAAATTCAATATACTTTATAACACCAAACAAACAAATAAATAAATAATTCTCAGTTAACTTTAAAAAGAAAAACTGAAAGATATTAAGTCGCTTTAAGCGATTGGATTTTTATACAGACTCCATATTAGGAATATTATTAATTAACCTCCTCACGAAAATCATCAGAACTTTCACACCGATCATCATATCATCAACGTCATCATTCTCTTACCCCATCAAATAATGCTAGCGAAACAAATACAATTTAATAAATAGTCCGCGTATTTTGTTGTCGAATCCCCGATAGCAAAGCGCACGCAGTGTGTCGTCGCTGACCGTCAGACGCAAAAACGACGACGCTTAAAATTCACCTCGGCGCTCGGACTCGCGAATGAATCCACGCTCTCCGGAGATGCGAGATTGTCTCGGCGAATTGACGTGCGCGGCTGAGCACCGCGCGATAGCGATCGGCCCCAGCCCGACGGACTTCGCTCCGGGAATAGACGGAAGAAAAGTCGCGCCTCGGGGCCGGGGTTGACTCGCGAATCCCGCGTCTCTTAACGAGATGAGGGATCGTACTTCCAAAATTAACGCGCCCTCGGCAAGGGATCGAGCATCGACGGGAGCTCGCAGTGCCCGGATTCACTGTGCGCGCGCACTAGACGGTGAACGTCCCGGTGTGAAAGCGCGATAACGGACGCCACTTCGGCTTGATAAACGAGCGGGACTTGGCTGCGGTCACCTAACCGAGAATTTTTAGCTTCAAGCTTTACGCGCTCTTCTAAAAATAACGCCGGATGCATTTGCTACGCTGCTGAATTTCTTTTTTTTTTTTTTTTTCATGGAAAATGTTTATCTGCCGACGGTTCGCTTTATTTACCGTGAATTATTTGTTTATTAAAATCATAAGGTTTCTTGAAACTTTATTGGTCCGCCAAATAACAAGTTGATCGATGCTTTATATTTAAAACTGCGTGGTTGCTAAAATGCTGGTTGAAAATTAAATCATCCTTTCTGACCTACACTGAAAGAAGTCACTAGTAAAAATTACTATACTGTATGAGAAAGAGGTTACAGACTGACATTATGAAAAGAAATTTCCATACTTTATAGTAAAATTTGCCAAAAATATTGTAGTTTATTACAAATTTTACAATACAGTATAGTAATTTTTTTTTTTAATGCCAGTCTGTAACCATTTTCTCGTACAGTATAGTAATTTTTACTAGACATTTCTTTCAGTATACTCGTTAATTCTTATTAATTATTCACCAGATATTTAACCATATGTTAATCAGAAACTAACAGAATCTGCAATTAACGAATGGACTTCGCACTGCGCAATAATGACCAGAAAATTAATCATACTGTAATGAATTTTCTGGTGACACTTTCCACCAGGAGAGAGACTCTCAAAAAAATCAAATACTCTAATAAATGCCTGTATCCTATAGTATGTTAAAATACATATAATCTCAGGGTCTCACCACTATTCTACCTACTTAAGGATTTAAAATTAAAAGCTGCATCTCTAATGAGTGACGCAAGCGAAATTCTTAAATTTTCTAAGCCACCGTACGTATCTTTCAAGAAGAAAGCGTCTACAGTTAAAGTAGCGTTAAAAATTCCTGGAATACTTGAAACACAAGTCGATAATATAAATAAATATTTAAGACACTTACCGGCCACTTTTCGTAATGACCATCTCGGTACCGAGTTTGTGAAACTGTTCCCAGAGGTCCTTGCCCTCGAGTGTGACTTTGGGGTCGTCGACGACCCCGTCCTCCTCGGGAGGTGGCGGCACCAGGTGGGGGTGGGGTCCCGCGAGCGGATGATGACCCGCCAGCGGATGGGGCGAGGGCAGCATACCCGGGGGCAGCGGTGGCCTCAGAGGCCTCATACCGCCCGGACCACCCGCCGCGCCCTGGTGATGATGGTGGAGGGCAGCGGCCGCTGCGGCCGCCAGGACCGCGTGCGCCTCTTCCGTCGTCTGCGGTCCCAGACCGAGACCTGCGAACACAGCGTAACGGTTCATTTTTCAAATTACTTTCATTTTTTTTTTTATGCAAATTTATGAGGTTCTCGTTTTATTGCTATTTTTACGGGACGGTATTTTGTTGAGAATAAGTCTCGTTCTAAAAATACGGCGAATGCAAATTTATTTAACGTTCACGCTTCAAGTACTTTGCGGTAGTTTGAGGCTCGATGGCACATTTTTTGCTCGTTAACGGTTTTCTTGTTTAAGTTTCTTAATATTGTGAAGTATCGATATAATATACTTTTTTTTTTACCTCGTTTAATTAGATCGTGTCCTTTGAGTTATGTCAGAAAAAGTATATTGGTTTCGCTACTGGATGAAAAAGTAAATTACAATTGAATGAAAACAAACAAAAAATAATAATTAAATAAAAAAAAAATAATATGTCATTATTTAAAATTAAACGAGGCAAAGTGGATAGAATTATTGAACGGGTTTTAAAGCTCTAATACCATATTGATTTTGATTGAAGTTAAACTATTAAGATCAATAATTTCGCATAGCCTAGCGGTTTCGCAAATAAAGTGTAAATCTTTTGAATTAAAACTATGGTGGTTACAGGTAATGAGTATATGATTACTAATCCATTAATTTAAAATCTTAGAATGTGTGGAAATACCGACAGTACGCTCATTTAGAATGTATGAGTTAATTGAAAGTATGCGAAACTTGATACTGGGTAATTTGAAAAGAAATTCACTTATAACTTTATTAAAATAAAATCTTAATCGTTTCCAACAAATATGAATCTTTTATTTTGAATTCGCAAAATTTCAACGAGCATTCCACATTCATCCTTTTTGCAAAGAAAAACGATCAAAGTGGATTCACAGCGTTAACTTTCCACTTTGAAAAACTAGATTTTATTCAAGAATTTTATATGGGCAGTCGCCTTCCGAGAAATTGTTATCTCGCGGTAGACCGTCGAGCTCGCCAGTTTTACTCCGACCACAGTAATATCCCAATCTGACCCAAAAACTATCGTTAAATAACAGTACCCACTGTATTACAAGCTCGCCTCCGTACCCGCGAGTCAAAACAAAGGTAACTTAATAATTCCGCGGGCATAGCGGAAGGCAATCTCATTCATGCCGACGTTTTTAAAAAAAAATCCTAGGAGCCAACGTCGAAACTAGTTTCCTCCGTGCTCCGCCTGACTAAACTCCAAAGGGCACCCTGAATGAAGAACAAAAAAAAAAAAAAAAAAAAAAAGAAGAAGAAAACGACATTTCGAGTTTCTCCGCCTTATGAATGAAGCCGCATCTCGAACATTTGTCTGGGGCAGCGCGAAAGTGTTTCGGCTGCGTGTCCGGACTCCTTGAATCCGGGGCGAAAAACTAATTTCGCATATAGGACGCGGCGTCACGTAGCCCATCAAGATCCCTATCTCGGCGTCTAGTTGAGAAAAGCTACGGCGAGCCTCCTCTCGTTCTTTTTTACCGACGCGAAAAGGGAGAACCAGTCGCTGCTGCGGACGAAGGAGGAGGGAGGCAAGAAAACGACTGGGTGCGCGTCGCGCCGCGGGCCTTATGAATGAAACGTCGCCGAAAAATCTCCTTTGTTTTCTGTCTTGCGCTTGCTTTTTTAATGGGGGCCCGGCGGAGTCCGGCGACGATGTTCTCTTCAAAGAGTCCAAAAGTAAATGCGCTTTGCGCGCGGCGGAGGTGGGCCCGGCGCGCGGCACCCATGAAAGCGAATCAAACGGGACGATGAAAGAATAATATGGGTGAATGAGAGAGCGGCGAGTATCCGAAGTGCCGGGAGATTTTTATTGTTTTAAAGACCGGTGAACGAGCGAGAGCGGACGGGAGAGGCCGTGAAAGGGCTCCGCCGAGATTTTTGCCGCGCGCTCCGAAAGGGAGAGGGAGAGAGAGAGAGAGAGAGAGAGAGGGAAGAGAGCTATCTCGCTTCTGCTTTTTCGCGTGCCCACGCCGCTAGTTTCATTAAGTGTAATAACAGTTTTCAACACTTTAACTGGATAATAAGCCCGCTGGGCGCACTGCTAGCCCGCGCCTGCTTAGCCTTTGCACTTTCGTTCAAGGGACTCGAGAGAAAATTCCTTAATCCCAACTACTTGTTTGGTGTACGTGATTTTAGCTGAATCTGACTATCAGAGTTGATTGGAGGCTGAAATGCTGATCGTTCGAGATATAAGTGTTTATATATGCAGTGAAGCATTTAAATGCAGAAAAAAAAATGATATGCTTTGTAAAAAATTGTTGACTGCGATATATAAAGTTCGCAGGACAGATTAAATATTTTGCATACGTAGTGATTCGAAACAATTAATTGGACCACAGTATATATACTCCATAGATCGTGACTCGGGCAAGTTATGAAAGTCCGCTCGTTATTTTTAAATACACTGAATTCCTAGATTATCTTAATTTCTGCCGTACGCTATACATCAAATAATTTATTTTGCCGTAACGATAATCATCATCTGCGCCATTATACTTAAGTCCCCAAAATTTAAGCGTTATTGCGCAACATTTTAGGCTAATGCTTAAATCATCTTTAAAATAATAATAATAATAATAATAATAATAATAATAATAATAATAATAATAATAATAAGAAGAAGAAGAAGAAGAAGAAGAAGAAGAAGAAGAAGAAGAAGAAGAAGAAGAAAAAGAAAAAGTCATACTGATATAGATAGTTATAAAACTATTTATTTAAAAATACTGTGTTTTAATGATTAATTAGGATTAAAAAAAAAACTCAAAGAATATGACCGTAACTTTTTAACTTCACTGAGAAAAAAATTTAGTTGGATCAACGATTCGCGCTGTTAAATACTTCCAACTGAAAAAATTGTTATTTTAACAGCGTCAATTTTTATTGAACAGAAGTATCGTTAAGATAACAAAAAACTCTGTCAAAATAAGCTCTACGCTGTTAAATTAACAATGACAATATTAAATTAACAGTGGAATTGTTGAATTGACAGTTTTTTTCGGTTGGAAATATTTAACAGCGCGAATCATTAATCCAACTAAATTTTTTTCTCAGTGTTACTGCATCAAATGTTTAATAATTTACAATCAAGAGTGAAAAAAAAAAAAAAAAAACGGCCAGCTTAAACATTTAGTGACCTGAATTTTTTCTTGTGTCTTTCTTTCGCAGTGAATATTCAGTAGTGCCAGTGAAACGTTCACAGCGCTACAAGAAAATTTAACGAATATTCTCACGATAAGGAAAGAAAGAAAAAAAATTCGATTAGATTATTGCCCAAGAATCTTCAACTCCCACGAACATTACGCACCTAACAATCCGCTCGAGCTAATCCCTCGCCGCCCAATCTACGCTAAGCAGCCGCAAAAAGTGAAAGGACAGCGCGTCAAGCAATCATCGCCCAAAATGGAGGCAGTTAATTGCCGCGTTTACGCGCAAATAATCGAACTTTTTGAGCCTCGCTCGCCGCAGCTGTACTACATATTCAGCGCGGAGCTCGTCGCGCGCCAGAGGCACACGGCTTAAAAATAGAATTGACGCACTAGCCCGTAGGTCAATAGAGCAATCTATGACAGCAATTGTCTTTGGCGCAAGTCGGAGGAGCGCGGCCTCTCGTCAATTCAAATGGGATATCGCGAAACGCGACGCTTCGCGCTTCTCATGCATCGTGCCCGCGACATATTGTTCGCCGCAATTGGCCGTGCGAGAAAACTCCGCCACGTTCCGGTCGCCAGCTCGCCTTTTTTCTTTTTTTTTTTTATTATCATCACGCGATACCCGCCTCTTTTTTTTTTCGAGGCTTTTAAAAACTGTCTCTTGGTAATTACAGCAAGACTCGTGTCTGTCGATGGACTAAATTTTCGAATTGATGCTTTTGGAAGTACTTGAAAACTGCGTTATCTTAATTTTTCCTCACCTCCCTTGTGGCTTTATCAGAGTGGAATAAATTTAGCAAAGAAGTACATAGTATTTCGTTAGAATTTTCATAAAATCCTACAATTTTTGTTCACTTTGCTATTTTGCTTGCTATTTTTTAAACGCTTATATAGTTTACTACACGGAGAGACTGGAAATGTAAAAATTACCAACCTAGTCACCGAAATCGTGGTCTTCTTTAAATTCTGACCATTTTTACTACTAAGCTCGTAGCAATTTTTGCCATGTAGTTGGTAATGTTTACAAGAATTTAGTAAAATTTGTCTAAAAGTCGATAAAATTTTTCCAGAATTGCACGTAAAAAAACTCTGTAGGGTGACGTTTTATGCTTCGATTTCGGTTGGTAATTTTTATCGCTACTTTTTGGGTAATGTTTATTAGAAAAGCCTCTCCGTGTATAACTGATAGGCATTATATTAAATATGTAAATTAAATGTATAAATGCTCTAAATATATGAATAAGAGAAATTCACTTCGAATAAGTGAATATACCACTTATTCTACGTGATAAGTGATATTCACTTATTCGAAGTAAATTTCACTTAATCATAATTTAACGAGAAGATTCAGAATTGACGAAAAACCAGTTTGTAGGTTTATTAAATTCTACTACTAAAAATTGCAATAGTCAACTTTAACGTCTTCGCAGGTTAGAATTAAAATAGCAGTAGATTTATTTTTTGAAAGCATTCGAAAACTACGTTATCTTAATTTTTTCCTCGCGTTCCTTGCATCCTTATCACCGTGGAATTATAAATTTGGATTACATATTTCACATAGAACGGTTTAAATAAACAAAAGAAAAGAAAGAAATAACATAAGCAGGAGTAAAAGAGTGCATCGGCGAGTCCTGCTATCTCTTGGCGGTGTGCTCGTAACCGAGGACTTCCTTTTAGAAGTACGCGATATCGGCAAAAGCCGAGATTCTCGGTCGACGGGGCGAGGACATCAACGCCTCGGTCTTACAGGCATAAACGTTTCGCGGCAGCTCGGTTAAATAAATAAATAAAAAAAAAAAAAAAAAAAAAAACAAAGGGGGGGAGAGAATTCGCCGCCCCACACACCCAAGGAACATTATAAAA
>JAWWEN010000020.1:1529003-1548203 GCA_035582955.1 Sycophila texana
CGCGCGGGGCGGATGGCCCCCCCACCGCCACGCCCCGCGGCGTTGCTCGCGACGCCTTTCCCGACGCGCTCGTAGCCCTGATCTCCCCCCTCCCCCCCTCCCCACTTTCGCCGAGCGCGACGCCGGAGAAAATTCCGCGTCGTTGGGATTATTCCGGGCATTGTGTCTTGCCTGGGCCTCGGCTCCTCGCTCCGAGGGTGTTTAACCGCGAGTACGCCCATTAACACTCCCTCCCTCTCCTCCCTTCCAACACGGCCGCCGACTCGCCCTCTCGCTCCCTCTCGCGCCTCGCGCTGTATCCTTACTTTCTCTGCGCTCTGCCGGCTCACTGCGCTGCGGCCGCGATCACTTTCGAATAGAGAGAGATAGAAGCTAACGCGCGTGCCGTCAAACTTCTGACGCGCGCGCTTGCGATTCCTTCTCCGGGCTTCTTCTGCGCTGATCTCGACTGTGTACACAAGGCGAGGTAAGTTGGTAAGTAAGTAAGGAGCGGAGCGACGGCAAGAAGCCGCTGGAAAGTTCTGAGCAGCAGCGACGACGGCCGATGGTGAATCGCGGTGAGCGAGTTTCTTGGCCGATTACCTCGGACGCTTCGCGTGATTTTCTCAGCATTTGAGATGCACCGAGTGATTAAGAGTTCTCTCTTTTTTTCTCATATTAAATTGTTAGCTGGCTTTTGTTGCGTTTCTAATAGCCCTCCTTATACAGATTTTTTTGTTATTTTTACATTGTAAAGCATTTGGCAATATTATTACAATTGAACTGGACAGTTAAATTAAATATTTTCTTCAGGATCTCTTGGATGCATGTCCATTTAAAAAATTAATAACACTTAGCACACTTTTAGGGCAAATGTAAAATATTTTTTCAGTTTTTAGATTTGCTGAAAGCGTTAAGTTTAGTGAGCAATAACCTGGGCAATGACATATCTTTAACATTAAATTGTATAATAACTTAAAAAATGTTATTCTAAAAATAATATAATTTTTGTAAAAAATTGTCATTTTTAGGCTTGTTTGTATTCCCTTTTCAGAGATGCGATGTATAAAGCATATAAATAAATAAGAATTTCATGTTGCATCAACTCTTATTTATTTTCATCTTTTGGGAAATTTCCCATGATGAGAAAATTTGTAAATTTGTTTTCCAATCCGCAATTATAGGGCGATTTAACTTTTCACGGATTTAAAATATTTAAACACATTTTATGTGAAAAACAAACATTACAACAATATCATTAACTTATACACAATCTCCAATAATGATCACTGCCCATTTTAATAAAGTACTTCAAACATTTACAGTATTCAACGCCATAACGTTACAGTACACCTTAACAACAAATAGCGGCATTCAAAAAATTCCATGAAGAGCATTTAACACTTGGTGATTATCTCAATTAAATCCCCAACAATTTCAATCAAGCAGCATCCCAAATCAAAGAATGAGCCACATCATTAAAACACTGAGCACGTTAAAGTCGTTCCACAGAAACTGCAAAAAAGTAGCTGAAAAATCGACAAAAAAAAGGCAAGAGAGAATCCTTCATCAAGTACGCTTCACAAGCGCGATATTCAATTACATGAAGAGAAAGAGAGAGAGCGCGCGAGCTAAAAAGAGCAGCCGCGCGAGATTCGAGCCGCGGAAAATCCGTGTTATCTCGGGCGCGCGGACAAACGGCGTGAGCGAGAGAGACAGACAGACAAGAGCGAGAACACGACGAGAAAAAGACCGACCGACAGAGCTGAGAGCCCGCAGTCTCTATCTATATAATATCGGCCAGCAACCCTCGAGTTTCTATAGTAGGCGGCTCGCTGCTGTGAAATTCACACGCGCCGTCGCTCCTCGACGACGGGACACACACGCTTCGCGAGCGGCACAGAGACAGGCAGAAAGAGAGAGAGAAGCGACGGTGATCTCGTGCCGGATCCACCGGCTATCTCCCGAGCGACAAGGACGAGACGAGCGCACGTCGGTGGTGGGGAGTGCCGGGACGACAAGGAGAGGGGAAGAGACGCGCTCACACGCCCCTCGAGCCCCCACCATCGCGCCATTCCCCTCCGATCATGGGGGCCGAAGCCTCGCTGCTCTCCTCCCCACCCCCGCCTCCTGCGCGCTCCCACAGCCATATTTTCCGTAGCCGTCACCCCAGCCGACGTCCTCGACGCCGTCGACGTCTTCCACGTCCTTCGCGCGCCACAGTTTGTTAGGATGCGCGACGCCCAGCGCGAAAAGTCACCCGCGGTGTTGCCGATCTTTGCGCCCGGGGTGGGAGCTTCTGCATTCGTCGACCTACACTATGACCTTTGCCTCGCGCACGTCCGTGTAAGGTTAGAGGCGCTGAAAATTTCATATTCACGTCGGGTATGTAATGCTATTCTGGAGCGGAAATTGTTCGGCGGCGCGCGTTTTAAGGGGGATATTTTCCGGTATGAGGGCTGTATCGAAGTGGATTTTTCTGTATTCTTATGGCTGCAATATGCGGGTTATGTAATTTAAAAAGAAATTTACTTTTACAGAAGAAAATAAATTATGATTGCAAATTATTTTGAACTTAATTGGTTGATAATATCATAATTTTTAAGAAAAAATTAAATATTCGTATGTGTTTCTATTAATTAATTTATTTGAATATCGATTTCGTCAATTTAAAAAAAAGTTGTTTTTCCACTGATAAAAATTGACCTACATGCTTAATCTACATAAATACCTAATACTTATTGTATAGTAATAAAGTATAGTAAAAATTACCCGACTTTTTATATGAATTTTTCAGTTAAGCAATTCAAATTAGTTATACGTTATGCATATTACCAAAATCGTTCTAAAAGTACAATTATTTAAAAGCAATATTAATAAATGATTTTTATTACATTTTACTAAGAAATATAAAATTTATTATAATAATTTACGTATCACGAGTTTCAATAAATAAATTAAAATCCAAACAAGTATAATTACACTGCAGATTTTTAAATATACAAACACAAAAATGTAAAATTCTTTGAAAATAAATGTTTTCGAAAACTCTACTTATTTTAGTGCAATTATCCGTCGCCAAAGAATTCATAAAAATCAATTACGTACCACCTGATCAATGATTAACCTTGATCCCCACAACTTCAAATGCACAAACTATAAGATCGCAAGTCGAGAGCAAACTTTTCTACCCAGAAACTTCTACGAGCCCACGTACACACTGATACGCAGTAGCCGCAGTAGAAGCAAACATCAACCAAGAATAGAAATATATACGAAGCGCAGGCGATAGCCACTGCTCGCGTAGGGTGCAAAAGTTACGACTCTAGGAAAGGGAGAAAGCGAGAAGGGTGAGCGGAGTCGGGAAGCGAAGCGAACCGTTTGCTTGCGAGGGGACTAAAAAGAAAGAATCTTGCGTTTGCACACAAGCGACTATATACCTATGTAGACGCAGGCACGAGGGAAAACAGGGCAAGAACGAAAGAGACTCGGGAGAGAAAAATCCCGAGGATCCCGCTCTCGCTTGCTCTCACTCCGGTCATAATCGCGCAGACCGTGTCATAATCTGCGACGAAATACATTTGACGAGAGCGAGAGGGAGAAGCACCGAGCGAAAAAGAGAGCGCGCGGACCAGCAAAAAAGGAAGAGGCGAGCGTGGGCGTGGCAGGTCGTGGGCCCCGCCCACATCGCACCGCTCCGCTTCTCCTACTCGCGCGTTCGCTCTCCCCCCACTTTGTACCCCCACTCGCGACTGGAACACCCCCACTCCCCGGACGCAATGATCCGCACTCGCTGTCACCGGGTAGTGGGGAGCAATCGCGTCTTCTGCTCACGCACACACGCGCGCGTGCGCCACAGCTCCGCGCAGAGGCTAATAATCTCGCTGCGAGAGAAGAGGAAAAAGGGAGACAGAGATGGAAATTAAGTGACACCGTCATAATCTCGTGTTTTTCTCAGCTGACCGTGTCCCGCAGCCGCCTTTAATAACAATGATTTTGTAATTTCGTGAGATGCAGAAAAAGCGACGGAATCGAGTTGATTGGAGGGACAGAGACGGAGGAGACGATTAACGCCGAGATGCTTGTTTATTATCGGTTCTTTACGACGCCAATCTGATCGATCGCTCATTTCCGATTCAAGTTGATGGCTCGTTTCAGGATACGACGCTTTTGCGATTATTGCTCTTCGGCGAGACTGATCTTTTAAGGCCTCACCCAAAGGCTGATCGATCAATTACTGAATGTTTAATGATTTTTCCTGACGGAACTGATATTACGATGTATGATTATTTTTTCTCTTTTTAACGCGTCTCTTTTGAACTACTGCCTAGTAAAAGCTGGAACTAAATTTTAAAATGAAAATGTGTTATACGCGACTGTCGTTAGTTGCAAAATTGTGGGAACGCTTTTGAAATGTCAAAGTGATTAGAGTATGCTAAGTAATAAATTTTCAAGAAGACAACATTTAAGGCTACTAAAATGTGGGGAGTAAATAATTATCGTTACCAGCCGAAGGTTTTCTATTCGCAGGAATCTCACTACTCAGTTTAACTTCACAGTAAAGTCTGCTGACTTTTAGATTAGCTATGTATGTCGGCGTATTTGAGGTCGATTAAGCGTGTAGACTCGTACAAGAATCAGGCCTAATCAATAAAAAGAAGACACAAGTTGTTATTTGCGACAAAGCTGTGACATAGCTTTCTTAATGCGCAGGCTTCGTAAAACATAAAAGGTCTTCAGCTAAAACCTGGTTAACTTATTCTATCATTCTTTTTCTTTCACATAATGTAATAATAGCACACTGAACAAAAATTTAGATCTAATTGAATAATGACTTATAAAACTATTTAGTTAATTTAATTAGATCGATTTTTTAACTAAAAATGTTGTTAAAGTCAACTAAATATTTAGTTAAATCAATAAAATAATTTTAGTTTTAAGTACATACACTTCTGTTACTTTATTGTCAAAGTAGCATCACTCAATGTAAAGTGTCATAAAATAGCAAAAATGAAATGGTTATGAAGTCGAATTAATTCTACATAACAAGTTCTTCCATTCATTATAAATCGTAACAAAATTCAGATAGGCGTGAAGTTGGATTTCTCGGTAATTTGCTAAAGTAATCATAGTAATTTTTAGCGTACACTGAGACAAATATTTTAGTAAAAATTACTATACTGTTTTGAACGCAGTAACAGTTACTAGAATGTTACTAGAAAGTTTAGTAAAATTTGTTAAACTTATAGTAAAATTTACTGTAAGTTCAGCAAAATTTACTGTAAGTTAGTAAATCCTCTCTAAAAAAAAGGATGGCAGGATGTTGTGAAGTATTTTAAAACGCGATTTGATTGGCTCACGGACATATCCGGTTAAATGGCGCTAAATTTGAAAATCTAACCTCAAAAATACGATAAAAAAAAAGTGGACGCGCGAAGCGTGTTGGATTTTGCTAGTTTTACTAAAATTTCTAGTAAAATGTTTGATTTGTCGAGTCTGTCCCTACGTTTTAAAATAGCATAGTAATTTCTACTAAAACATTTCTCTCAGTATAACTAAAGCAGAATACTCAAGTTTCTCACATACCAATAATTTCCAAACATTCACAAAATGAACGATCGAACGCATGAAACGACAACAACTATACCAGTCCGACAGTCACAAACACTCGACGTTCGCGCGAGTACGAAATAAAAAGGAAAACAGCAGCGTCGCAGGAAGCAATGAGGGTGAACGATACACGCTGAAAGACCCGTCGAAAAGAAAACCCACATACAGCGACGGGCGCTTGGACTCGGGGGGAAAAAAGAAGCGGAAGGAAGACTGGCTCGTATTTCAAGGGCCGCGCGCGCTCAGAAGCGACGGCGACGCCGCGGGTCACGGGGTCCTTCGGAAAATTAATTTTCTCCGGTCGTAGGGGTGAAGGGGGGTGGGGGGGAGCTCGCGGCCACGCCGCGCGAGAGCCCTATAAATCTCCGCGGACCGTAAACGAGGCGAAGGCGCTTTTGATGCGAGCGCGGATGACGAAGCGCGGAGAGCGCAAAAAGGAGATACGGGGCCGAGCGAGTCGAGGGGTTGGATGGGGGAGAGGGGGGAGGAGAAAATAAATTGAGATGCGCGGATGTGCGCAAGAGCGCGCTGGCTGCAGAGGGAGTTCTCGGGAACCCTCGCACCGAGGAGGTGGCGAACAAGTGTAATTTGTTTGACGCGCCCGCGTACTGCGTTGACCTTACGTTGGGCTTTTTCAGCGGCAGATTTAATTTCTCTTTTCTCAGTTCAATTTTCATTTATTCTCGCGGGGGAATAGTGTTTACTGCGGTATAAACAATTGAATTAAATTGAATTTTATGTTTGGAAAAATTTTATGAACCTCGGTATGATTAAATGAATTGCAATTTATTCAGATTTTTTGTTTAAGTTTATTTCTCTGCGCTGATTATGATGTATATTGCAAAAATACTGAAAGCGTAATTTTAATGTTTGTAATTGAATGTCACTAAAATTACGGTATATGCATTCCTATATTAGTTTAAAAAATTTGTTTTATATATTTGCTCGATACTGAAAATTGCAATGGTTCATTAACGTGTGTTTTAAAAATCCTCAAAGACTGACATAATTTGGATAAATTGCTATAGTTTGTTTCAAAATTTAAAATAAATCTAATAAATTTTGTTGCAATTGTTGTAAATTTTACAAGAAACTATTACAATATTTCTAACAGTGTCTGTGCGTGAAAATTAAAATTAACTATTGCGATTTTTAGTAAATCTTTTTTCTCTGTGCAGTAAAAACAAAAACTTTAGATATACATTTAAAAAATTTTTAAATAATTGTGCACATTAATTATTATGAGAGAAATGAAAACAACTTTTTTATGTATAGCTGTACATACATTTTGTAAAACAACGATGCCAATGTTTTTCTTTCGTTTTTTATGTTTTCCTGAACACTTTCGAGGTTTTCGTTTACTCTATTGTTTGTACGAACTATATTGCAAGTTCTTTAACATATACATATACAATTGAAAAATTTGTCATCACATTCGACTATAAAAATCTTAAAAAAAAATTAACTAAAAAAAAAAATACGATTAGGATCACCGGTATCGTACTGACGATGGCCAGCCCGTGTTCCGTGGCCGAAACACGTAAGTTTTTTTTTTCCACTCTCATCGATAATCCGCAGCAAGAGACTGTAAATAAGACAGTCCACATCGCAGGGTGATGAGAGTGTTGAAAATTCCTGGCTCCACGAGATCATTTAAAGTCCCATTTTACCCAATTTAACGGAGCGTTTCGAGTCAATTAAATTAAATAAAAAAAAAATAGTTATTCCTAACAATTGACCTGAATGACTATCCTCTCTTAAAAATAGGATGGCAGGATGTTGTGAAGCATTTTAAAACGCGATTTGATTGGCGCATGGACATATCCGATTAAATGGCGCTAAATTTAAAATACAAATAAAAAGAGGACGGCGAAGCGCGTTGGATTTTGCTATAGTATATTTTAAAAAATCACTTTCAACATTTAACAAAACACTAACCAATATTCTCCTATATAATTTTCCACATCACCTCTTAATATTAGCCCTCGATAACAACATCGCGTCTCCTTGTGCTCGGCGCATAAAAGAGTCTCGTTCCGTAAAAAATGGCACTGGTACCGCGCGTAGGTGCGAGAGGAGGGCAAATGAGGCGCAACAGCCGAGCGCGCGCGGCGAAAAGCGGTCGCGGAGACAAACCAATTAGGCTTTCGAACGTGGGCGAAGCGTCACAAGCGTCCGTGTAACGATTGTGCCGGGACAATCGCGCGACCCGCCCATGCGCGATTCGCGTGGGAAATTTCTTCGTTGGAAGGCGAGAAAAATCGAGAGAGAAAGAGAGAGAGAGCCAACTGATTGACGAGAGCGAAAAATAGAAGGCGATTCGAGTGGAGGTCGCGAGCCGTCGAGAGGGTGTCGAAAATTCAGGGATCGATCGCGAAACACAACACGAAACGAAACGAAACGAAACGAAACGCGGCGCCGCAGGCCGTCAAGAGTGAGAGCTTGAAAAATAGCTACGGTCGAGTTGGGGGAGGACCGGGGAAGGAGGGAAGTGGCCTTTTTTTAACGCCGTGCGTTTACGTTCGGGTGCTGCGGCGCGGCGAAATTACCGGTTGTTTTTTCATGCCGGCGTGCATTACGAAACTGAGGCGCATATTTGCTTTTTGATAAATATTAGTGGACGCTTTAATTTTGATTATTCGCGCACGTTTGCTGCTGGTCGTACGGGCCGCGTTTCGTTTTTATGAGATTGGATGATAAATTGTCTTTTATTTTACTAACCATTTATTTGCTCATTAGCAGATTAAATGAGATTATAATATTTATCTTATTATACTTGAAAATGTTTCATTCATTTCGAACTTGGTATATATTCTTTATATAAGAAAGAATTAAAAACTTTATTTACTTTTAATTATTTAATGAGCTATTTATAAATTAACAGTTTTTTATTATTGAGCAACAACAACAATTTCATTCAAAAATTATATAATTGAAGGGTTAAAGGCAAAAAGGGGACTAGTCAATATTTTGTAATTTCCCGAAATTGAAAATAATATCTTTAATCTTTTATTATACTCAATAAAGTGAAAATAGAAAAAAAAAAATTAAT
This sequence comes from Sycophila texana, assembly GCA_035582955.1. Classification (NCBI taxonomy): domain Eukaryota; kingdom Metazoa; phylum Arthropoda; class Insecta; order Hymenoptera; family Eurytomidae; genus Sycophila; species Sycophila texana. The sequence continues at coordinate 1,537,645 of JAWWEN010000020.1, forward strand.
ATTAAAATTTTGGTACTCAATCTGATCGTTCATAACGTGAATAAATATTTGGTAAATATAATAGGAATTTGTAATAATTTAATATACAATAATTTGTGTATATAATTATGCATAAATGTCGTGTACTTTCCCGCTTTTTTCCTTGCATACTGTTTTTTTAAAAGCATATTAGAAGCAAAAAATTCTTAAACAAGGACAAACTTGAAAAATAAAAATAGTGATACAAATATAGTAAAATTTAACTTGTGAATGATTTAAAATTTTACTACTATACTAATTTTTTTAATTTTGTAACTGTGCTTTAGTAAATACTATAGTAATTTCTTCGTGTATATTAGTATAACATAGAACATTCTTAAAATAAAAAAAAAACTATATAAATTTTTATTCAAAAATATCGAAATATTGATTATTACCCCTTTTCTCATAGTCTTCCCCTAGTATTTAAAATAAAAAAGTATCCCCAAATTTCCACTTCAACAAGGAATTATTTTCACAATGGCAGTTCGTAACCACTTTCCCATAAGGTACAGTAAATTTAACTAGAAATACAGTAATTTTTACTAAACATTTCTCTCAGTGTAAATATTGTAATTTACAACAAACGACTATTCTATTCTACGCAGTCTCCCCTCGTATTTAATATCAAAACGATCCCTAAATTACCACTTCAACAAGGAATTTTTTTCACAATGGCAGTCCATAACCACTTTCCCATAAGGTACAGTAAATTTAACTAGAAATACAGTAATTTTTACTAAACATTTATCTCAGTGTAAATAAATATTGGAATTTACAATAAACGACTATTCTATTCTATAGTCTCCCCTCGTATTTAATATGAAAACGATCCCTAAATTGCCACTTCAACAAGGAATTCCCTAAAAAAAATTCGCGGCAAAAGCAGAGGCATCGCAGCGAGATAAGACGATAAAGAGATAAAACCGTGCGAAAAGTGAGGCTGCCGGCGCTAAGGCACAAAGCGATTTGTTTGCCGGGGCGCTCGTCACGATGGTTCTGCCGTCGCTTACAAAAAAAGCCGCGCGCGCACGCGTTCCGCTCGATATGCCGTCTTCCCCGTAGCAGGCCGCGCACTCGGGTGCTCCTCGCGTTCCTCTTCCTCCGAGGACCGCCGCCGCCGCCGACAAGAGGAGCAGCAGCGACAGCTACAGCCAGTATAGTGTGTATAGCGCGGGGTGGCGCCGCCGAGGCGCCGGCGGCCGACTCTCTTCTCCTTTTTTTTTTCGGTCTTCTCTCAATCTCTCCTTTTCTCCTCGCTCACTTTGTCTTCGCTCCCGCGGCGGTTTGTTCCGGGCGTCGCGCGCTTTTCCACGCTCGTCGCCGAGAGGCTCCCGTGGCCCGCGGCTTATCGACTGTACGCGCGCCGCTGCTCGTCGCTGCAATTAGATTGGATTTGCGCCGACGGGGCTGACGTTGGACGGCTTCGCGCCCGCCTCGTTTCCTGGAAACGGGGTCGCGGATTTTCGCGGCTCTTCACGGATCTTCGCGAATTGAGATCATCAGAGGGCTTTCCAATCTGGCGAGATTCTTTTTCAGGATGGAGGCGTCTCTTTTTTTTTTACGTTGTGTTATTTTATAGAGAATTGGATCGGAGGTAGGAGTGAAGCGATAATATTTCTATTTTCGCGATGAAAAAAGGTCGAATTTTGTAGGAATTTGTTCTCTCTGAAGTTTCCAAAAAAACAGAGTAAAAATGAAGGATATATTGATAGTTGGATAAAATTTGAGAGTTTGTTTGCAATATAATTTTTAATGAACTAAAGTTTCATTAATGGCACTTGTAACTATTTAAAATGAGAATTTCATGGAAAATTGGTACACGACATTGAGATTTTGTATACGAATTTATTTTAAAGCAGAGATGAAGATAAAGAAGTTAAATATTGAGAGACTGGTTTTTTAATGATAATAAAGGTGCGCTAATTCGGTAGTTGGCCAAGTAGTTATCGAATCTCTCTAGTAGATCAATATAAAGCGAAGAAGCTACTGCATTATTCATGCGCGTCGTACAAGAAATTGATCTATTCGGTGCACTGCACTTTAGTCACGAATGGTCTACGTATAAAGCAGAATGACAACACAGGTTGTTACTTATCGCGAAATCTCTGTGATGCATTTGTTAAATACTATTTAATCAAAATATGCTCTTCTGCATTTTTAAATAAAACATGTATTTAATATTATTTTGGCATCGAACTTTTTTATTGAGAAAGTATAAACAAATAAATAATTTGTTAATTAAGAACCGTATCCTTGTAGGAAACTAACCAGAAATTGGTGATGTGTAATTTTCTGGTAATTGGTAAACTTTATAATTAAATTATTAAACTACTAAATTCAACTTACGATTAATTCCGACCAGATTTTAAGTCGAATGTTTAATAACAATATCATTGAATAGTTTTTTAATTTTGTAACTTTGTGCTGTAGTAAATACTATAGTAATTTCTTCGTGTATATTAGTGTAACATAGAACATTCTTAAAATAAAAAGAACCATATAAATTTTTATTCAAAAATATCGAAATGTTGTAGTCAACTACTCCCCCTTGTCTTATAGTCTTCCCCTAGTATTTAAAATAAAAACGTATCCCCAAATTTCCACTTCAACAAGGGATTTTCTAAAAAAATTTAGTTTAGTCGATTTAATAGTTACGTAATAAATCAACCAAAAGGATTAATTTTGTATCAGCGTAATAGAAGACACTAAAAAAAAAGTTGTATCTCAATAAAGATTTTTCTTTTTAAACAAATATTTTTAATGCATAATCCCTGCGAATTACTTGATTACTTCATTAACTTTCCCGTCAGCTACGCGAACAGCGTTTAAAACCATACATTTCAATAATCGCCCGCATTTTATCCCGCAAAACGGACCCAATCTCCTAAGAAGCGAAAGAAATTTGTCAAGAGAGTTCTCACTGAACATTTCCGTCTCCGTCGCGTGTCTCTCATGTGCACGCGGGTATAAGCGCGTGCATTGCGGCCACTGCAAGAGCGCGAGCATCAAAAGGACCGGTGCCTCTCTACTTCTACGCGTTCCGAAAATATAAAGGCCAAAAAAAAAACACCGCCGCCAGAGAGAGAGAGAGAGAGAGAGAGAGACCAAGCGAGCGAGCCGACGAATGAAAAAAGAAAGCAGAAGGAGTAAAGCCGCGGGAAGAGAGCCCGGGACGCGTCTCGAGGAGGCATTATACTACACAGTACACTCCCCTCTTCCTCCCTTGAAGGACCGAGAGAGTCCCGCTTCAGTCGCGGCGAGCGCATTATGCGCGCGGAACAGCCTAATTATTGCCCTTCATCGAAGGCTGCTTCCTAAAGACGTCACCCGGTCTCGGGTTACCTGCGGCGCGAGTTCGCGCTGCGCCCGGCGCTCGATTTCAATATCATCGGGCCGCGAGCGTGTGCCCACGTCGTCTTCTTCCTTTGCGGCGCTGGGACCCAAAGGGGAGCCGCCGACGCGGCTCTTTTGCGCGTCCCCCGCGCGCCGCGGAAACGCCCGTCAGCCGGGACGACGTGCGCGCGCTGTTTCGCACGAGAACGGAAGGACGCCGGGGCTATACGGGCAATAATGCACCCTGCGCCCCGGCGGCGCCTTTTTTCTTTGGACGCCCGATCCAAAGCGTCAAATGAGATGTAGAGCCTCGATAGATTGCACCCTGTCGCTTGCTGTAGCTGTTTGGGCTTCAAAGATGTCGCGACTGGTTCCGAATTCAGTGCCGGAGTCTAGCTGTTTTTATTTTATTTGTGAAAGTGATTTTTTTTTTTATGTTATTTGTTTGGGGATCGAGTGTCGTCGTGTACCTGCAGCTCACATGGGTTTCGATGAAACTTTGGAAATTGTTTTCTGCTATAAATGCTCTTGAACTTGCGAGTTACTTTTTTGTATTAATTATTTAAGAGATGACTGTTATATCCTGTATTTTATTAAGTATTTTATTTGAAAAACTGTTTTATTTATTTATTTTATTTTATTTTATTTAATTAACGGGACATATATAAAAATCTTTGTAAATACTTACAATAAATGGCTATTCTATTCTATTCTATAAATAATAATTAAAAAAAAAACATTCTTATTAAATTCTATAAGGATTTTTAGTCTGGCTAATAAATAAAATAAATAAATTAAAAAAATGTTATCTCAATCTCATGTAGTTTTGTTCAATAAATATAACTAATAATAACAACGTTATTATTTGCAGTAGCAACGTTACTAAAACGTGTTGTATCTATTATCGGTATTATAAAACAATTTCCGACATATCATCCAGATCAGTGACCCAATGTAGCACGTTTTATTGCTTAGGATTACGTTTCAAAAATGATAATAATTATTTCATAAAAATTAACAAAAATAATTCAGTTTAAAGGGGTCCATTTTCAAATATTAGGATACACAAGTACCAAATATAAATTATGAAATTCTTAATTAATAGAAGGCACGTGAATAAAATGTGTTTGATCACCCTTGCTTTTTTGTGATTAAACAATAAAAAATTCTTTTTAATTGATATGTACGCGACAATTGCAACAATTATGGACGATAGATTTAACATCTTAATAAAATTAAATTGTTAAACCAATGTGGTAAGCCACATTTCATTCCCTTACCATATTTATAATTACATACACGCTTCTTGCATGGACCATACATCTACGTATAGAGTCATAGACATATACGTATCAGAGACACATTGTTATCCATACTTCGATTCTAGGCATCTAAACCGCAAGATAAATTGTCGTGATTTTATAGGTAAAAATAAAATTATTTATATAAATAAAATTCATGTATGAAGTTATCAAATTATAGACTACTTGACTATGTGCAGACGACTTTAAATATGCAAGAAGCGGTTTAGTTAGATAAAATTAGGGATAATCGTAATTTCTTACCTTTTTCTTGTTGGTTTCCGTGTATGATTATTAGCTCCAGATATTTCTCCCAAAAACATTTCCAGCATCATTTTAACTTTTTATGCTGCCTCCAAACTCATAAAAAAATATCTTTCTGAATTTAGATCCGGCAATTTACTAACACCTGCTATTGATCCCTGAAATCAGAAACGAATGTAATTGTAATAAAAAATAAACAAAAGAAACAATTCTAAATGTCATTATTATAAATATTACACAATCAATAAATCAAATTAATAAAACAATGATAAAAAAAATTTATTTTCAACGTCATCGCCACAAAAATCATACTCAAGTACGTAATCGCATATCAATAATTAATTCTCATTCTCGATCAATAAAAATTAATCAATCAAAAATTCGAGATTAGCTCATGCACTCACAGTAAAAAGAGATACGCACGCAGCTAAGAGCGAAATGTGGCACGAAAACCGCTCGATTATACGAACTCAATCAGGCAGAAGATGAAAGGACGACAGAGGGAGAGAGACAGAGAAATGGAAAGAGACGGAGAATCGAGGCGGCGACTCTTACAGGACCTATAAGCGGCTACAAGGCCCCGCAGGAGCCTCGCGCGGATATCGCGTTGCACTCCTCCCTCCCCCTCCTCGCCGCGGCTGCGGACTGACGGGACAAAACGCCGGGGCTCACAATAGAGGAGCTCGCGTCGCTCCCTCGCCGCGGCTTCAAGGGAGCGGATCCCCCCCTGGTCGCGCCTATTTCGCTCGATCGAGTCTCGAGGGCCCGCCGCGGAAATCGAGAGGACTCCCGGATCCCCCCCTGCATCTCCGTTTTTTCGCGTGCCAATCCATTAATTAGCCTGCCGCTGGAAACGGAAAACTTCGGAGGAGGCGGCGGCTTTTTCCCCGCGCGCATTATGCGCCGGGGCGTCGCCGGTTAACGAGCGGGATGACGAGTCACGGCTTCCTTTTTTTCGCCGCGCTCTCGCTTCTTACGCGCGGCTTTTGCGCGAGCGGCGCGAGCCTAATAGCCCGCGATGCATTATTGATTATGGAGGTCGAGAGCGGCCGTCCCTTACGACGCGCGGTGTGGTAGCCGCTCATCGAGAATTTCGCCTTTGCGACTTTTCAGACAAATCGCCTTTTGATGAACTACTCGTTAAATTATTCAGCGAGCACTGCTAATGAGATTCGAGCAAAAACTCTGGGTGGGTACAAATTTTTTAATGGAAAAATTGCGAAAAGTTTTATTTGTATAGATTTTCTTTTACCTTTTTTTTTTATTATCGTTTAGCATAAAATTTTATGTTTATTTGGCTTCAATCGTGATTGTACTGAATATCTTTCTTAGTTGGTTTACAAACATTTAGGTCTTCGCACTCATCGTAGCCTCTAGCGAATAAAAGCACATTTAAAAAAAAAGATTTGCTATTTTTAAAACACTAGAGTAAAGTAAACTATATTCTAGAAGCTGATAAACTCGTGGTATGATAACTTGGGTTTTGGAAGAATTTATTCTACCTTAGAGCTCTAAGAATGACAAATTAAAATATGCTTATTTTGAAATGTGCTTTTTTCGTTTTTATGTTTAAGGTTTTTCATGATCTCAGTGATTGTGATATTTTTGTTGACATATTTGATTTAAGACAACTTCTTTTACAATCTCAGAAATTTTAAAAAAACTTTCGGAATCATTCAGGAAGAATTAAATTCTAAATCAAATATTGGTTGTTATTTTACCATTAATTATTTAAAAAGACATTCGAATTCCCTTCCACGGCGTTTTCGAAATATTAGTGACACTACGTACAAAGTACATAGTAGAAAGTATGCAAGGAACGTATTTAAAACTTCTATTAAATCTTTCACTAATTTCATATTAAATTTTAGTTTATATTCACTTATATTTTTTTTTTTTTTATTTTGTATTGTACAATATCTCTATACTACATTGATAATAAGGATCACACGTACTAACTATATTCAGTTTACTTTTAATATAATTTTTGTACTTAATTTATTTGTATCCTCTCAATTCATATTGTTTTGTATTTAAGGACTACTAAACCCATTTAATGGTTAAACAAATAAATAAAATAAATAAATTCAGGTTTGTGATTTGGATAAGCGCTGAATGGCTGTGAATTATTCAGGTGACTCTTTGGATACATATCATTTCTCTTTTTTTTTTTTTTTTTTTTATATTGTTACGGCGGTAATCGAATAATGTAAACCGCGAGTGCTCGACATAATAATAATTCGTGTGGCAGTACGACTTGTGCAAAATTGCACCTGGCAATTGGGTTTTCCGTCCCAGCCGGTGACCGCAAACTTTTCGCCCCGGACACGCAAGTACGCTTACGCTTTTCGGCTCGTGTGCATTTTAAGTTAAACCGAGCGTTTATATCACAAAAAAAGTTGACGACGTTAAAGTTCCACTCGGAAATTCAGAAGTTGTTACGTGTGCAAAAAATCAGAAGCAAAGTATGACGTGGAAGTTTAAAAGATATCGCACGCAATATGCCAGTTCAATGCTTTTCTTCCACGAGTTGTGCCATTATTTTTGAATTTTGCTTTTGCTATTCATAATTTTTGTAATGCCAACATTATTTGTATTCTTCTTATTTTATTTTTCATAGCCTTTTAATTAATTTGTTAATGTTATTTTAATTTTTCTCGTTCTTTATTAATTTAATCATTTATTTAATACTGTAAGCTGACAGTAAAGTTTTAATATCGAAGCACACGAAATAAAATTATAAAAATATATATTAAAAAAAAAGAAATTTAACAGGAGCAGAAAAAAAAACAGTAAACTACTTAATCGAGGAATTCACTAACAGCCTGAACACTTGTAAAACATGAAAGAAGAGCACTTCAATTTTATTTATTTCTTTATTTATTTAATATTAAACGGACGTAATCAGTCTTATCCAAGGTATAGCAACATAATTTAAAAAAAGAATATAATTGAACTCAAAGAAAACGGTGAATAAAGCACACCACGGATTTGCATAAAATCTTTTGATGTCTCTTTCGTTACGCAACAATTCCTTGTAATAATATTGTTTCAGCGTGCATTGTTCTTCAAAAAAATTTATAAAAAAAAAAGGTTTCCTCTTCTCAGCGCCCGTAAGCGGAGACACGTCGTCTCGAGCGTCTTGGCGTGGAAATTGCACGATAATTTCACCCTCCAAGGCTTCCGCTAGTGCACGACGACATAGGCTCATAGTTCATAATTAAAATGAGTAATGCCAGCACTGCGCCAGAGAAACAGGGGAAGCGACTCGCCGCGGCTGCAGCCGCACGCGTCCACTCCCAACTCCATTGTCTGTGCATCGACGACAATTATCGCTCGCATCCCAGGTGAACGTCAATCGTAAAAGACGTGTTTTTTTCTTCACTCGATGTACGACGATTGATGTGTGTGCACGATAATTACGCGGTTTTTCAAAGACTACAGCTACTTACTTCAGGATTGCAAAATCGATCGCACGAAAACAAAAGGTAACATTAACTATTTTACGCGAAATTCACGTCGCTGTATGATTTTTTATTTTTCGTTTCTCGGGTATTTTTTTTTTTTTTTTTTTTTTTCAAAATGAAACTGTGCAACGTAGCTTTCAACGCGGAAAACGCAATTTTCTTTTACCAAGTAGTGTGAATGGCCGGGCGTTTTATCTGAAATTTTTTATGATCTGGTTTGTGATATTCGAATATCGAATAGCATGAACAGTATGTAAATATATACTGATATTCGGATATTTTTAATTAGTATTAACCAGTATAGTAAAATTTTACATCGTATTTGTGTAAGTGTCATTCTTTTATCTTGTAAGTTTTATTTGAAGCTAAAGTATAATATTTAAATTGGAATAGAATAGTTTAAAACTTAAAAAAAAATCTTTATTAGGTATATCATGTGAATTTTAGCTTGCTCTATGATTAATAATATATATTATTTAAAAATGTCGCACACATTATTATAAAGGTGACAAAATAAGTTGTCCTTACGATGTATCAACCGTACACATTCCTGATAATTTAATTTCTAATCAATTTAGTAATTTTTTGTAGCATTTAGTCATTCTTTTGTAGTATTTAGTAACATTTTGCTGAAGATTTATGCAACATTTGTAAATGGTTATAACGAAATTGTAGAAATTTATTAAAAATATATTAACTTTTCCAAGAATCATAGAAAATGTCAGATAAGTCGTCCTTTTAATTAGAAATACAGTAGTAAAAATGTATGTAAAATGGTTGGTGAATTTGATTTGTAACACCAAGTCCATTTCTGGGCCTTTAAGGCTGAAATTATTCAATAAATAAATAAAAAAAAATAAATAATTAGAAATACAGTAATTTATTAATTTTTAATCCTACGTTTCTCTCATAGTAAAGACTACGCAAAAGTAAGAAGACATAAACATCAGTGAGCGATACGCAAAAGAGCCAAGAAAAATCGAACGCGCCATCCCATACATACATACATTTCACTAAATTTCATTTACCAGAGACCGAAGTCGGCGAAACATCCTCGCATAATGCGCTAAACGGCAATAAAAGAAAAGAAGCGTGTGACGCCCAATCGCAGTGTTCGATTTCCCGTCGCACAATGCACCCTAAGCACTCTTTTATTTCCACAACAGGGCCGGCGTGCGGCGAGCGTCACAATCGCCCGAGATTTCGGTAACAGAGTGAGTGCAGCATCGCGAAACAGATACCTGGCCGGGCACGATCGAATAACCATAAACAAAAGGGGCAGCCGTCGAAGCGCGCCGGGCAAAAATCAAAAGGCCGCGGCGCGCGGGAGGGGAATCGCTTTGGGGCATGCACCCGCGGCACGAGGACTGGCCTCGTTATAATTCGTGGGCTGGATCGATGCTCCACGCGCGCGCGCGTGCACACATCGGGAGACTAGGAGAGCCTCTCTCTCTGGTCCGCGCAGCTGCGACCCCGCGCAATCCAAACACGCGCTTGCGACATCTGGGCGCCCGTAACGGGGCACCGCTTAATGCCATTAGAAATATATATACGCGTCCACTCGAGCACCGCGTGGGCCGAGACACTCGATCGACGAAATCGCGCTGTTTTGTTTGGCCGCAGGGGGGAGAGATTACGTGCGTGCACGAATTCTCCCTCCTGCATGCGCGCACCGGTGGCCGTATACGGGCTTACCCTCCCGCGGGGATGCCGGCGACCTTTGCGCACTTGATGCGCGCGAGTATATGTACACATCTCGCGGGGTAATCCAGGTTTCTCGGCTATAAGGCCAAGCTTCTGTTTGTTTACGCAATTTCACTTGATTTTCTTCTCTACGAAGATTTAATCGATATTATAGCCGGGGTTCGACGGCACCCCCGACGGTTGTTTGCTTATGGATATGAGAGGAGAGGAGATGCGGTACGATTGATGGAGCCTAATAAAGTGTTTCTACAACTGTTATTGGATAAGGATATAAGGGACATGTGTGTTAGTGGGTGAATTATCGAGTACAAGCGATTTTCACGTTGGACAAGATTATAACTTAGTATACCGCGTTACTGGAATAAATTTTCAACTCATTGCGATTAATTCTAACTAGGAGAGTACCTGACCTCCGGATCACGGAAATTGTTGAAACTTTGAGGGCTGATTTCTTATATGAAAATATGAA
>JAWWEN010000020.1:1562185-1580458 GCA_035582955.1 Sycophila texana
CTGGTAAAATTAACTATATTCCGGTTTACTAGGGTGTATAGTTAAATTTACTTTTGACTTTTTTCTCAGTGTAGTTAAAATTGTTCTTCAGATAGGAAAAACTCCATATAATGAGAAAAATCTTACAGTAAAAAAAAAAATATCTATAAATTGTATTAGGAGTCGGTCTGAGTTGAGTATATCCTCCAGTTTACTATGCACAGCAAATTTTATTAAAATTTTTTCTCAGTATATAATGATCACACTGAACCAGTAATTTTTGAACACTTTATTTAGTTAGCTTTATAATTACCTTCATAACACACAACGTTTTCAACGACGTTTTTAGAACGTTTTTTATGTCCGCAGACATATAAGACGTTTTAAATACGTTTTTTTTTTTACCTCTTTTGGATGTAAAAACGTTTTGTGCTATACGGATTCAGCGCGATCATTTGAATTTTTCCTACAATAAAAGAACGTCCTTGTAGTCTTCATTTCACTTAATAAAATGATTCTTTTTTGGAGTATTCAAGAAAATTCATTGAAACAAAGTTCTACAAAGTTCACTGTAGTTTAAGATAACAAATTAAATTTATAATCTAAAAAATTCTACATTACAATATTAAACACAAATATTCTACAAACATACGATCATCAATTGAAAAATGTTTCCAACTGTGATAAGTGATCTCTTTTTTTTTTTTTTTTGTCCTAAATTACAAACGCTTCGATAAATTCAACGGTATACGCGACTTTTCCGCCGGCCGATCGATCGACCGCCCGAACGAGGCGCTCCTTGCACTTGATCCCTAATGCTCACTTGCACTCTCTCTAACTTTTTCATCTGGCCACTCTCGGAGCGTATCCCTGTCTCTGTCAGCTCATCTCCCTCGCGCGCGGCGCCCGGCGCTGTCTCTGGCTCGCTCGACTTGGCTCGGCACCCCTTTTCTTGTCTCCCGTCTCGCTCCCACCCGCTCGCCTCGCGTGATGTACGCGTGCGAACGACGAGAGAACGACGATTTCAATTAGACGCTTCGGCGAGCTTGAGCCACCGCCGGCAGCGCGGCTCGACCCGCGGCGTTAATTACGTTAGCCTCGCGCGCGCTCGCGCGACCGCTTCAGCGCCAAATTCCACCGGGAATTTCGCCGTTGCATCGCAAATCGCTTTTATCTTTGCTTCTTCGCGCTGACCGTTAATGGAATTCCGACGCAATAGACAGACAAATTTAAACGAAGTTTTTTTATAGTATACTAGCAAAATCAAAAGCGGCGCTTCGCGCGTCCACTTTTTTTGTATTTTTGAGATTCAATTTTTAAATTTAGCGCCATTTAACCGGATATACCCGTGCGTCAATCTGATCGAGTTTTAAAATACTTCACAACATCCTGGGGCTCTATCAAAGGTAACGAGTTTTCGCGATATCTCGCGATTTGTGTGTGGTAGTGTGACTGCACCGAAAAAAATAAAAAGTAGTTCTTACTGTTTGCACAGTAGATTTAACTGTAAAATTGGAAGTAGATTTAACTTTCCGAATTTTCAGTAGAATCTGCTTTACAGAACTGTCAAAGCTACTTTTCGGTAAAGTAGAATTTACTTTTCTGTAAAGTAAGATCTACTTTATGGTTGGGAAGTAAACTGTTATTTCTACTGTACAAAATGTTAATTTTACTGATTTTGCAAAGCAGTATCTACTTTTTCTAGTGTAGCAGATATTACTGTTGCGAAACAGTAAGAATTACTTTTTTTTTCGGTGTGTACCTTAATTAAATTAAGTTGGTAATGTGACTGCCCCGTGATGAAAAATCACGAGATATCGCGGTATCTCGTTACCTACGATAGAGCCCCTGCCATCCCCTTTTTAAGAGAAGAATTGATTTTTTTTTTTTTTTTTTTAAATATAGGATCTCAGGTTAGGTGTCGAATTTATTTTCTTAAATAAATTATGACAAAAAACAAAGATAAATATAAAAAGCATTTATAAAAAGCTCTATACTGATTAGGAGAGTGCCAGACCGCCAAATCACGAATTCAAATTATTATATAATTAAAATTTTAGTTTCTTTCATTTTTATGTTTATAAAAAACAACTGCACTAAGAGAAATGTTTTGTAAAAATTACTACACTGTAAGGAAAGTGGTCACAGGCTGACATTATGAAAAAAAATTCCGTATACTTTATAGTAAAATACGCCAAAAATACAATAAATTTAGCCACACAGTATTGTAATTTTTACTATATTCATGGTAAATATAACTGTACAGTATAATAATTTTTTTTTCATAATGCCAGTCTTTGACACTTTCCCATACAGCATAGTAACTTTTACTAGAAGTACAGTCATTTTTACCACCCATTTTCTCTCAGTACACGATTCCCGCAAAGCTAGTAATTCGGAATAAGTCTGACACTCTCCTACAAGCATCACAAACTAATTCTCGATATCCCAAAAAATATCATTGACGGACGAATGAAGACATGATAGCCCCGAAATAAATTGGGCCCACTCCCTGAGGGCAGGAACTTTTCTCACGCGTTTCGCCTACACACAACACACATCCAGCCAGCACAAATCGACATCTCGCATCGCAAGAAAAGGATCAGCGGCGCACCAATTATCCGGCTGGTGTTCCCCGCTCAATCCGAGGCCATCAGTCGAACACACAAAATCAGTTATCTGGAGTCAGTGAACAGACGAGGCGAGGCTCGGGCGAGACGCGAGCGGAGGAACGGCAACGCCGCCGCCTCCTCGACGCGCCCGTATTAATTTTTCTCCCGCGAGCTTATGCGCGCGTACACGAAGGTGCTCGCCCGAGCCGAGATGGGAAAGGGAGATGCCGGCAAGGTGGTCCAATAATAAGACAATAAGTTAGGCACTTTCGAATGGGAGCGCGGTCTATCAGTGTGGGATCGAAATGTACGTACGTACACGTGTATATACGGGGAGAGGGGCCGAGGGGAGGGGGCAGCTCCATCGCGGCTCGATCGCGAGACAGAAGAAGCGGCTTGGTATGCTCCGACGTGGCGCCAAGACTCCGCCAGCTCTCCTTCTCTTCCTTCGGCTCCAGGCTGCTTCTCCCTTTCGCCATTCCCGATCGCTCGCCTTCTCGATTCGTCTTTCTGTCTCCTTTGCTCGGACGCTCGCTCGGACGGGTAGTCGCCGCTCGCTCCCTCGCACGCACGACGACGCGCCGAGGCGCAATCACGTTTTGCTCGCGATGATTTCGCGGTCTTGCCTTTTAGGACCCTACTGCTATTTTTTTTTTCTCGACGCTTTTAATTGATCGAATAGTTTGGACTATATTGGAAGGTGTTTTTTTTTTTTTTTGGAGCCACGGTGTCAGTGCCGTTCATTTTGCGATTAAAAAAATTTTCGATCCATATACCGCGTAAAAATAAATTAATTTAAATAAAGTTTATCTAAATTTATCTTAATTTATCAAAATTAATTTATTTTTACGCGGGATATTTTACTGATGATGTTTGTGAAGTAAATATTTATTTTATATAGAATATTATTGCCCTTTAAAACGGCTGTTAAATCGTTAACGATTATATTTTAGGATGTTCTTAATAAGATGACTGTAGCTATAAATTTTTTAATTGTATTGAATACTTATGCTGAAACTTTATTTAGTTGCAATTCACTTATATACATTTATATAATTTGTATCTTGTAAATGAAGGACATTTTGCCGGTTAAATAAACAATAAATTTTATAAGTTTGCACAAAAAATTCTATATTATTTTGTTTGTTGTTCAAATATTTATTTATTTATTCAACAGGACATGTCCATGTTACAAAATATATTTATATCAATGCATAGATGGTGCAAACAAATGATAATAATACTAAATTAAATAATTAATAAGTGTTTTATAAGAAAACAAACAATTAATAATAATCTAATATTGATTTAGAATGAGTTTTTACAAAGTAAAGGGACAAAATATAAATATTAAATCATTCAGCATTTGAATTATACAATCCTTTATTAAAAAAAGGATGGCAGGATGCAGTAAAGTATTTTAAAACTTAATTTGATTGGCGCACGGGCATATCCGGTTAAATGGTGTTAAATTTAAAAATTTAACCTCAAAAATACGATATAAAAAAAGTAGAGATACGCGAAGCGCATTGGATTTTACTAGTAAACTTTGTCCATTAGTTGGTGAGTGATTTCAATATACTATTTTTTTGTCAATTTTATCAATTTTTTCTAAACTTTCCTATTAAATTCGTAATTAAAGATGCTTATCCCTGTTTAAATTAAAAAGAAAAAGCGTATCCTACAAGTGAATTTCCATTTGAATAGAAATTTGTGGAGTAATTTTAATTTTAACGACCTCCGAATGGGCAGCTTGCACCAAATAAGTACTTCCATATCACCACAAACGTATCAGCGTCTATTCAGTCGATGACAATAAGATGCAGTCCGATAAAGGCGGCAGGCTGCCACCGCAAGAACGAGCTCGAAACAATTTTCCACAATGCGCAATTAGCGGGACGCGCGACACTTCCCAGAAGAATTAAAGAGCCCGGACAGTCCAATTTTTCAATCCGCACCTGCAACCATACATCTTCCGATCCCAAGAGCCATCGATAAGGGGTCGAAGACCAGGGCGCTATAATATATAAGGCCGCTTCGTAAATTCGTTTCTATCCCGCCTGCTCCCGTTGCGCGACAGTCGCCGTGCATTCCTCGCGGCCCGGTAAATTAATGGCGGCCCCGAAACGATGCGGAATCGGAGATCCGCCGCCTCGATATACGCGGACGCGCGCGAGGAATGCACCTTCTGGCCCACTCAGCGCATCGCTCCTAGACGCGCAGCTTATCGATCACGGCCTCAAGCGCCAAGGCCATTTTTCGTGGATACACCTCGGGAGCCGGGAGCGACCGATGAAGATGTACGACCTGAGATAAGGTGGGAAACGCCCGGGTGCGATAATATGATGGCGACGAGGACGAGGACTGACGAGCGGCCCAGAGTTTGACAAGTTTGGGATGCTCTTTGGTTGAAGCGAATGGATATTGATTTGGGCGTTGGTATAAGGGTACGAGTTTTTAAAATGAGTAGGAAATTTAAGTCGATAAGATGAAAAATAGTATATTATGCTACTAGGGAAATAAAGAAAGAACGGTGTGATTTGAGGCATTCTTTCTTTTTTTCCGTAGTGGATATACGATTTTTTTATACCCACGCCGAAATTGCCAGTTTTTCATTCCCGCGCCGGGATAAAAATAGGCACTTTTGGTGGGGATATGTAAAAAATAATGTTTCTAAATCATTCGATGAAAAAAATCTTCATACATTTATAGAGAAATCTTCGCGTAAAAAATACCTGTACACCTTGTATATCTGAAAATGTGAAGATTCACTTAGAAAATGTGAATAGAATGATATTTTATGTGTGGAAATTCGTCTACATATTGAATCAGTAGACGACATTTGACATAAAATGTTATATAACGTACTATTTACATTTGCCAAGTGAATTTCACATTTTCATATTGATCTGCAAAAAATTTCTATATTTTATAATAAAATTTTACTATATGTATATGAAAAATTACAATATTATTTGATCAATTTTATACTATAAGATAAGAAAATTTTTTTTTCATAATAACAGTCTGCGACTACTTTTCCAGGAAGCATAGTAATTTTTACTGAACATTTCTCTCAAGGAAGAAGTTAAAAAAATTATTAGTATTTAAAGAATGCTTAAATTGATTAAATATTTTAAAATAATATGTTAAATATTCCGCTATTGTATTGCACAAGTTTATCCTCTTCATTCGACATAATTCAAAGAATTTCAAGGATGAAGATTCGATTGGAATCTGTAAATACAGGTGCATTGCATAAAATGTGTTACAATCATTGTAAAAGAGACAAATTCTTTCTTTTCGATTTGGCTATCGGTTGTTTTATCTAAACTTAATTTGTTTGAATTAAACGTTAATTCATACCAACAGCAATAAAACATGTTGAATGAATGGATCATTAGTATACATCAAACGCGTAACGCAACTATCTGCAATCATTTCTTTAATTCTGCTCAAAAGTTTTGCTGTTTTACTGCTCATTTATAAGTTTCAAGTTAGCTCACTATGAAAAATTTTTTACTATAAATAATTAAAAACTGTTCTCTTATGAATACAATAAATTATACTAACAAATAGATTCCAATAATAACTTCCTTATCACAATATTAGCATTCGAGTAAGATAAAAAAAATTTTTTATAACTGCTTAAATGTTTGAAAATTATTTGATTATTTTTATCTATTGTTATTGATTTATTACAAATACATTAAAAAAATATATATATTTTTTTATCTTAGGATTTTTACGATATCTGCAGAGCAAGTGAAGCAATTAGCTGTTGAGAATGATAATCGGCTAATGGCAGTCTGTGCGTGTACACTGCCGCTAAGAGATGAAAGGGAGTCGCGAACGATTAAAGCCACAGATCGAAACGTTCATTACAAATCGCTCGGGCAGGTGAAAATGCACGCGTAGTTTATTTACGAGCTTGGATTTTCCTTTGGATCCTCCACTTTAACGCGAGCCTCGCGATTACACTTTTTATTAAACTGCTATGAGCACACTTCTTGCTTCGTTAAAAAGATCAATCAATTGACCTGTTAATTATTCAAATAACGTATTTTACCAAATGCAGCTCTCATTCGAAAAATCAGCAAATTTAAAATATCTTGCAATTTAAAAGTGTTCCCGCATACGTATCCAGAGCATTTATTTATTTCTTCTTTTTTTTTTTTTTTTTTAACGAGCCGACAGTTTTGCCAGTTCACATCGATTTTAATTAATTTAAATTTCACTTTCAAATTTTCTGCTAAAAATTTATCAGCCTCGCCGCAAAAAGACACCACCTTTTTACCCATTTTAAACAAATCGCATGAATAATCAATCCCGTTCCCCCCAAAAATTTAAATGTAGAACAGCGCGAGTCCTTGATTAGGCCGACCCGATCGAAAAAAAAACACCGTCGTCGAAAAACGAAGAAAAAAAAATCGCAAAACGAGCAGGTCGCGCGCGGGTGATCGAGCGAGCGATATCTGACAGGACGTTTTCTCAACGCCACGAACATTCGAGAGTGCGTTATACACAGAGATCGGATCGAGGGTCGACGAGGAGGGTGCGCGGGAACTCGTGTTCTATTAGCCAAAGACAAAAGAGCGGCGACGCCTGGACTAGCCCGCCGTCGGCACATTTATTTATGTGGCGAACCGTGGAAAAAGATGTAAAGTCCGGGGCGGCTCCCGCGGCTGCATTCCGGGAACCGCTCGAGCATATATATCGAAGCGAGGCGGTAATGGACGTGTCCTCCAAAGACGCCGACGATTTTTGTCCCCCTATCGCGCGTCTTTGACATTTTGATCCTGTCCGCTCGTTTGCTCTTTTATTTATTTATTTATTTTTTTTTTTTTATTCTCCGCCGTGCTTCGCCTGCGGCTGTATACGAGGCCCGCCGTTTTGGGCGTGCGCGCGTTCCTTTTTGCGCAACATCGCGGACAATTAACACGAAGAGGCCTGAGGACGCTCGTCGCCGGGTTTAGTCAGAAGAGGCAAACTCGCGAGGAGGATCCAAAGTCTTTTTATTGACTCGCGCGAGCGCGCATTAATCATTCGGATTTTAGAGACCTGCCCGGCGATTTGGAATTTAAAGGCCGCCTCCTTATTGCGTACTAAAAAGTCCGTTTATTTTAGTGCAATCAAAAAGTACTATACGCTGAGAACAAACGAAAATAGAGAAAAATTAAACGGCTCCTTTGTTTTTTATTTAAGAAACTTTCGATTGATCTGGAAAAATGTCCAAGTGATTTGCAATTTATAAACTTTATTCCGTACTTTAAAAGATTTTTGTTTAGAATTCTTTATGAGATATCTTTTAAAAAATAAATAATTGTTAGTGCAATAGCTTACTGTTATACTAATAAATAAAAAGAAAAGCTGCTGACAATTTATTGGTACGTGGGTTCCTCAAATAAAATGTATTGTTGTCATTCATTAAATTTTTTAATTAAATTCTAAAATTAAATTAAAATGTATAATAGTCTACCAAATGAACTTAAAGGTTTAAATTTAAGTAGAGATAGTATAAAAAATAAGTTATGGGAAAATATAAATGTTATTTAATTTGAAAATCAGATGTAACACATGTCACTTTTGTTAAAAACTTTACATATTTATATTATATTCTAATATCTATGTTATTTAATCTACTTTTTAGTTTTTACGTCTTTTATCAGCCTATGTACAGGTAACTAGTTTACCTTCTTTAGGATTTATTATTGTAAATGTATCTGGTTTAAATAAATATATAAAACAAATAAATAAAATTAAAAAAAAAATAATAATAATAACGTACTTAGGTCAATCCACATATTGTAATAAAATACTTCCAAAAATATTAGAAAAATTATTTTAAACTAACCATATAATCATTTTAATAATCTTTTTTACTGTATACTTATTACAAGCTCATGTTGAATTTTATGAAACATTGGGCAAGATTTACCCTTTTTAAGATGAAAAATATTTTGATCGACTGTCCTATTTTTTCTTTAAATGACGTACGACAGAATCGTCCATCAATCACAATTAACACTTGAACAATGACCATAGGAGCTGCTCGCATCCCACATGTGCTGGCTAATATGTAATTAATATCCCAGTTTCGTCAACGACTGCCCCCAAAACCAACATTCTAAATCACGCGCGGCGCGCCAGCCCAGGACCAAGCCTTCCCGACGAAATTATGCTGATCAGTCCGAGAGCCGTAATTTAATTATAGGTTTGCCGTATCCCCTGATCGCCCGGGACACGCTAGTCAAAAGGCACGAGTCAGTCGATCGCGGCGCCGCGAGCATTCCATCGTCATTTTTCACTTTTTCCATGAGCCAGGGACCCGCCACGACCAATTTCTCGCTCGCTCTCTCGCTCTCTCTCTCTCTCTCTCTCTCTCCGCTCGTTTTTAAGATTCATTTTTTTCGAGTCCTCTCGTGCGAGCACGAAGAGAACAACATAATTCAGCCTAAACGCCGGAGAAGAAGGGAGGCGGGACAGGTGGAGCGCGCGGGAATTTGAATTTTCGCCCATGAGCAAGAAGAGGAGGGGGACCCAAGGAAAATATCGAGTGCGACCGACCGGCCGAATATTCGACCAAGGGCAATTTTCGAAGGGGTCGGAAAAGAGGGGCCGAGGATTTCTACGTGGCTGGACTTTTTCCGGTTGATTTGAAATCCTAAGTCCGGGCTGTCGAACACCGCGCCCCCGGAATTCTTTTCCTTTTCGGAAAAATTCTCGACCGAATCTGAGAACAGAATGCTTGTTTCTCAAAATTCTTGCTCGTGTATTTCTAAAGTGCTTCGTAAAAACAAATGTCTAAAATTTAAAATTTTATGCGACATATCGATAAAATAAGTCGAAATATAGAAATTTTAGAATCAAATACAAGGTAAGTTCTTAATTCAACCGATCTCCACTGAGTTTAAATTTAGAAAATGTTTTTCGATTTTTATGTAAGTAAAACTAATTTTATCGGATGTCAGAAAAAATCAATTTCGATTTCTAAAAAAAGTGCAACTGATTATTTTGTTAAATTGCAGAGTTGAGAATTTTTTACTCTATATTTCCTTATTAATCAAATTACGTCCAATTACGCACTTGCAGTGAAAGGCAGCTTGAAATTATTTTATTTAAACAAAGAATTTATATCTATTCTTTAAAAAAAAACACTTAATTTGCATTATTACACTAAGCACTAACTAAATATAAGTTTCGTAAAAAAAGAAAAAAGTTTCATTATTGTATAAAATATCGTACAAATATTAAAACATAAATTTATACTATAGAATAATATTAATATTAATTCTTTTAATTCTAGTTTTATTAACATCTTTGTACGATTCAGCTATTAATTCTTTTAACTCTAGTTAGAAAATATAATATAATGGGTACAAACCCGTAAATTTTTAAAATAAAATAAAATAAATTAAATTAATTTTTCTTATTAAAAAAAATTGAAGAACATTAAGATATTAACGTGCCATATTGTAAAAAAAATAAACATCCTAATGTCATGAAAAACACTCCCTCTGTCAATGCAACCTGCACACCTTATCACGCAATCTTAAAGATCAACACACGGAATGATAATTCGTCTTACGCGTGCATTGCCAGGAACCGGCGTATCGTCTAAAAAAGCGGTGTGTCATTTGTGCGATTGCGAGTGCCGATAAAACGGGAATCCTGGTCGACGCGTGACATCGGCTTAATTCGAGGTGTAGACGGGCGAGTCTCGCCGCGCAGAAACCGAGGGCAGGCGCTGCTGGAATGCCGTCGTCCAGAGAACGACCGCTTCTCTCCTCGTGACCGTCTCGGGGAATCGCTCGACTATCACCTCCCATTATGTCATTACGAGATGTCGTTCGTTACTTTTTTTTTCTCTTGCTCCTCTCGCCAACTTCTTTTTATTTCGCTTCGCGTCGCTTCTGCACGGCTGCGCCTCCACCCCCCCCCCCCCTCTGATGATGATAGTCATCACGAAACGCGTGCATCCGCAGTGCTTCTCGCAGGTTGTTAATATACTGGTGTCGAAGGAATTAATACGTCGCGTATGGAGTTCAAATTGACTCTTTATTCGGAGAGCGATCACAGCTGCCTCTTAATGACGCTTCTTTGACGATCATTGCGATATTGAATGTAATTTAATTGAAGCTGTTATTTACTGCTACTTTTTATTCCTCGATAATTTGCAAGATTATTTCCTTTTAACTTGCATAATACGAACGTTAATGCCTTTTTTTGGGATTTTTAAGGTAGTTCTCTAACAACTTTGGAGTCAATGAAGTGAGCAATCATAAGTTATAAAAAATTAATACAAAAAAAAAGCTTACATTTCATTAACGTTGTTTTTGAAAACGTCAGTCAGCTATCTTAAAGTTAACTTTAACTCTATTTTGTTTTCAAATTTTCGAAAGATGCTATAAAATAATTAATTTTCTTATTTTTTTTTTAATAAGCTCGGCTTGGTACATATTTTTTAGAATCGCTAGAAAAAAGATTTTTTTATCTGTAACTATCTTAAATACTAAAAAATTCTTTGAATCATAAGAAATAGGCCTGATTTTTTTCTATTGTTCTGTGCAATCTTTCTAAATTTTCAGGAACTACCTTAAAATATCGTTATTTTACTCGACTCGCCCCTTTAAGAGCGATTAACGTAATTATTCACAATTTAGACATTTTTCGTTCACTCATTACCCGTTCTTAAATAGGGACTATAAAATAAAATTTAACTAAACTTTCGAGAGCGCGAGAGGAATATATTTTATACTATTTTCAACATTTTTACGCAGTTACACGAGAATTTTCTTGAAAACCTATAACTTCGAGAGGCACATAAACAAATTTTTTGCGTCTAACGCGGCGAGTCGAAAAAGTGTACTTAAAAAATTTACGAAGAAAACGGATTTTCTTTTGGGGGGGGGGGGGGAACCCGAAGCAAAAATAAGACACAATAACCGATGATTATCCAATAAAAAGTCCCCGATAACCCCCCACACGGCCGTATAATCAGGCGGCAGCTGAAAAGTCATTCTCCTCCCTCCCTCTCTCTCTCTCTCTCTCTCTCTCTCTCTCTCTCTCTCTCTCTCTCCTTCTCGCTCGCGGAATACGTGCATCCACCCTTTGAAAACGGCCTCGCATAAAACTTTATACGAGGCATAATAAATCCGCCCGGGCGCTTTCGCAAGTTTCCCCGCTCGCTTGATTATCGAGAGACCGTAGGAAAAATACGAGAAAAAAAGAGGAGCGTAAAAAAGTCACTCCCCCCCCCCCCGCCTTCTTTCGTCCTCGCAAGAAAGACAGTAAGAAGCGCGCGCGTAAAACTCTGCGTCGAGGTAAAATAGTCGAGGCGAAAAAGTTTACGTCCCGGTGGAGGTAATAGCCTCTCTCTCTCTAAAGGCTATCTATCTCTCTCTCTCTCTCTCTCTCTGTCGCTCTCCCTCCCGCTTTCGCCGCTCGTCCGAGTTTATAACGCAAAATTAATAGACCTTATCCGCGCGCGCGTGCTCGGGCCTCTCGAGACGATCGTCCCGGCTCGCGTTACGGGCGCCGGTCCTTCGGTAATTCATCATGGGATTACGCGGCAAACAGCGAGCTGGGCATACGGGGGATGATGGGACTGCCCCGATCCGAGGGGGACGATCACGCCGGAGAGAGCTACACGGTAAACACTGCATTATTGCGCGACTGCCTGATTTCGACGCACGTCCGACCGACCGAGACTTTGACTCCGCGCTGCGTGACGTACTGCCTCGTATATGCTCTAACACTGGGTCAAATTGAATGATTGTTTTTTTTCTCTCTGATTATTCACTTGGAGCGAGAGGGATACCGAGACCGAGAGATAAAAGACGTAGAACGCGTGAATTGTTGAAATAATTATGTCAGTATAAATTTTATGTGACAGTTAATTTTTATTTTAACTTTTGTATTATGAGCAGTGTAAGCAAATGAAATTAAAAAGATTGCGAAAGAAAACTTATTTTTAAGTGTCGCTATATTGTAGTAATCGATAAGTTTATATCTATTACAGAATAATTTAAAGATTTAATAAAATGGCTGTTTGTAGAGTTCTTTAAATAAGTTTAATGTATAACAACAATCTGCGTAAAAATTTATTATCTTATTTTTCGTGTGTTTACAGGTAAATAGCGACTATGGCGAAACGATGATAACGCGAACAAGAACATATTTACTTTTAAATATCGTAACATCTGCAAGTATATCCAAGTAAATCGCTTGATTTTACACACACTGTATAGTCATTGCTAGTGAAGGCACATTTCACACTGCAAAAGAATTTTTGAACTTGATTGCACGGATCTCCAAAGAGTTGCGGAATTACTACAAAAAAAAACAAAAATTAAGTAATTTAATTTCTCCTCATAGTAACCGACAAAAGACTGATCTTCCTCAAATCAATTTCTATTTATTATTACACTGAGAATAATGGGTTAGGAAAAATTACTATTTTTCTATTAAAAGGGCGACCTACTTGACTTGATATATAGCTTTTTGGGAAAATTAATATGCGTTTCAATAATTATTGTTATACCGCTATTAAATATTAGAATAAGTTTAGTGAAAATTGTTATTAGTTTAGTAAAAATTACTAATACTTTAGTAAAATTCGATACCAGTAGGTCGCCTTCTTACTAAAAAAAAAGTAAATATTCTTAACTTATTTTTCTCTCAGTGTACACAACAAAAAGAGTTAAACTTACATTGTGCGGAACTCATTCCCAGAAAAAGGAGCAAAAGCAACAGAATCTTCATTTTTGTTAGAAAAATCACTCCGACTAAAGGTGCACTCAGAACAGAAGCGGTCGAGCTACTGAGATTTTATCTCCGTTGATGATTCAGATGATAGGCAGAGCTGAGGCTGTTAGTGATAAGTGGTGATGTCATACTCGTGCAAACGCTCATTATGCAGATTTTATTTTAGATCTGACGCATGAGTGAAAAAAAAAAGATAAGGCGAGCGCTCGCTGTCTATTTACGCGACACTTTTTTCTTAATTATCAACCTCGAAATGAATGATCTCAATGACATTACACCACTCACACTAATTATAACATCTATTTTTCACTTTTTTTTCACTTTCAGACTATACAGCAGATTGTAAATCAGCAACAAGCGCAATGCAAGCTCGACAATCTCTTCCATAGAGCAAACAAAAGTTTTCCTTCGCCATAGACGCATTTGTCATGATTCGTCTAAGTCGCCGAGCGAGGAGCTTCCCGCTCAAGCCCCGAGTTTAGGCTGCGCTCGCAAAAAGTCGGCGCGCGCCTCAAGAAAGATATCGTATGGCTTTGGAAAGAAAGCTGCGGGGCAAAAAGCGTCGCGGAAAAAAGGAGGCTGCGAGCGGAACGGGGGAGGGGGGGGGGGGAGGAGAAGCAAAAGAGCGAGAGCGAGAACAAAAATCGTTCTCCGGTAGAAGAGTCGCACGCGAGGCCGGGAATGCGGCACTGCCGGTCGTGTGCCGGTGCCAGGGCAATCCGGCACGCGCGTACACCGCTTTCGCATTATCTATTATATACGTCCCCGGGAGCATTACAATGACAATGACCGCAATGCACTGGGGGGGAGCGAGTTTACGCGTATCCGCCGACAGCTCGGAAAATTGCTAACAAATAATCGGCTCGCCTGTGCACAAAGGGATGCGCTGGGGGGTACGAGGGGGGGGGGGTGGTGGCGAGATTTCGATCACGTGGCCCGATCGTGGATTAAAGCTCCAACTGGGGTAAGTGGCGGCGTGGGGATGCGAGGAATCGATCATCCGAAGAGCGGTTATGACGCCTAATTGCGGATGAATGTATCGCGATATCGTGGGGCTCGCGTGCGACGTCTCGATTACCCCGCGCCCTTCTCTCTTTTGCGCTTGTTTTTATCTTGGATTACGTCGTAATCTGCAGCTTTAACCGCACGCACGTCGTATTTGTTAAGTAGGTGGTATTCATTGATGCTCAAGTGGGGGCGCTTGTTAATATAGTAATAATCTTATCTCGCGTTAGCTGCAAATAACTGTACGATATAATCGATTTTTCGTGTAAGTATATGTTTATTATGTCGTAATAATTTTCATGAAGCCAAATTAATTTTCAATTTATAAATACTAGCAAAATCCAACGTCCACTTTTTTAAAATCGTATTTTTGAAATTAGATTTTTAAATTTAGCGCCATTTAACCGGATATGTCCGTGAGCCAATCAAATCGAGTTTTAAAATACTTCACAACATCCTGCCATCCTTTTTTTAAGAGGATATATACAGTTAATTAAAAAATTGTATAAACATACCCTGAGAGAAATACTTTAGTCATTTTTACTGAAAGTTCAGTAAATTTTACTAGATACTATGCAATAATTTGATTACAGACTAAAATGCAGGGACTTATTTATAATCATCACCTCTTATGAAGAAAAGCACATTTCAAAAAAGGACTATTTTAATCTGCCATTTTTAAAGCACTAGAGTAAAGTAAACACTTCTTTTTTGGAAGTGTTCCTTTTACTTCAATGCTTCAAAAATGACAGATCAAAGTAGTGCTTTTCTGAAATGTGCTTTTCTTCGTTAGAGGCGACGATATTTA
Organism: Sycophila texana; assembly: GCA_035582955.1. Classification (NCBI taxonomy): domain Eukaryota; kingdom Metazoa; phylum Arthropoda; class Insecta; order Hymenoptera; family Eurytomidae; genus Sycophila; species Sycophila texana. The sequence continues at coordinate 1,577,357 of JAWWEN010000020.1, forward strand.
CTAGCGATGAAATATTATAATTAATATATTTCTAAAAAGTTTTTTTAATATTCTATTAAAAATTACTTAACAGTTTAATTTAGCACATTTTAATTCTCGAATTTACAGTCTATGACCAATTTTCTGAGCTCATTATAAAAATTGCTAAAACATTTTTCTCGGTGCAAAATTCTCATGTAAAATTTGTTTTCCAGCTATAAAAAGATAAATGGCAATATATTATTGTTCTTAGACTCTCAGTATGATATTAATCGAATCAGTATAGTATTATTAAACGATTTACTTTTATAAATCTACTATGCGCGTGAAACTTACTAAATAGCTGTATAAAAATAAAATATTTCGTAAAAACTTTTCAATTTCATCAAAAATTCAATGTTATACGTCATCCGAATTACCGGTTTCACTCGGGCAAGACTAAGAGAATTGCGTTCCATCGATAGGTCGATGAAACCAATAACATCCCCCTCTTCCTCCCGCCCTCACTCCCTCTCACTTACTCACTGGTAAGAAAAATTTTTCATTCACCCGTTGGCAAGTAGGATTCACGGTGCGTCGTAAAGAACACGGCGTATTTCACGACGACACCGGCGTAAAAAGGGGCGCCCCGCAGGAGCTGGCTGTGATCCAAGGGCGTAGCACACACACACACACACATTCGCACAGGGACGAGCGCGCGCCAAAAGCCTCTTTTGGCCATTGACTTCATTCAATAATCAGCAAAGCTCCTTCCTAGACGTACGCAGAGCCGGGAAGGTGGGCAGGGCATTAGTTCGTCGCGAGCGTGCCAAACCACGTCGCACAGTACAAACGCACACTTACACGGACGCGTTGTGTATATACTCGGGGATGGGTGACGCAGATATATAGGGGGATAAATAATACGGGGGGTCGGATTTAACTGGGGAAGTGATAGGACGCCCGTAAGAGAATCAAATCAATGAAATGAAAATGCTAAGTGAGAGATCTGTGGGTATCGGTGACGATTTGAATTTGGGATTTACTTGCGTACTAATTGGCACTGGTTGGTGGGGTTAGGGATTAATGAATGCGCCGTTGAAAATTGTGAAAATTTTATCGTACTAGTTCTCTACCCTTTGAAGTCTCTATTCAAATTCATTTAACTATATTGTCAACTGTAGGCAATTAAATCATGAATCAAATAAATTGAAAATGTATTATTGTTAATTACATATTTACAAAAAAAAAGAGTTGATAAAAAAAAATTAACTATTTATTCTCTTGAGCTGAATTAGTGAAAATCTATACGGTTCAAAAAATTAACATATTTTGTGTGTTATAGAAGAATGATACACAATATGTGTATTAATTCAGCACGCAAGAAATGTGTAAAGAATTAACACGCAATCGTGTGTTATTATTGCGTAATTTTCTTTTCTATCACTTACACGACATAGAATAACATTTTTCGAATAACACACATTTGTGTGCAGTTTATAAAAAAAGTAACGCACAATCTTTAATCATGACATTTCGCATATGTTAATTTTAACACACATAACATTAACAGACGAAAAAAAATGTCATAAATACGGATACGTTTTGAACCGTGTACTAAAATTAGTGTAAATAACTTCACTAATTACTAAATAGTGGAGCTTTTTACTACTAAGTTTTCGTGAAAGTTCACTAATTGTAAGAATTATTTATTAATTCAACTTTAAATAGTACATTAAGAAAAAAAGATTTTTAAAAAACCCCATATATTTTTTAAATTCTTTATATTTATATGAATGTATGATCCGACTTGTTATATAACTTGAAACCCATAAGAAATTAATAAAAAAATTTAACGAATATATACGCCGCTAAAAAATTAACATATTAATCTTTTACACAGTCACTGAAATAAGACATTTTTCTAACGACACACCCTCGTACATTATTAACAAAATTAATGCACAATCTTTAAGTAAAACATTTCGCGTATGTTAATCAAACACACGAAATATGTTAATTTCAACAGAAAAAATGTTAACAGACGAAGAAAAAAAGTACACGACGAATACGCCATGAACCGTGTACGTGTTACACATATCAATCAATGTTAGACAAATAAGGAGATCTTAATAGAATCTCTAAAGTAGCCCATTTTTCCACAAAGCATACACACGAGCGTAAATCCATGTTCACATAAGTCCCGCAATGGAGAGAAGGAAGAGTTACCCTAAGCACATCGGGGCGAATAGATAAAGGGCGAGGGACAGATAGTGCCGCGCAGAACAGTAACACAAACGAAGGGAAGGGAGGGGGGGAGGCGATTGCGGAGAGAGGGAGAGAACCAGCAACAAGATTCCCAAGATAAATAGCGCGAAACACGCACGAATGCGGATAGAGCGAGCTGCGGAGGCCGAGTGAACGGCGCGATCTGTCAGATGGGCATAAATCAATGTTCCGCGTTGGCAACCCCCGTACATAATCGCTCACGTCGACTCAGTGGAGCAGCGCTCTCTCGCTCCCTCTAATATAAATGAATCCATCCCTCCGTCCCACTCGAGCTATAAACACGGCGGAGCGAGCGAGCGAGCGAGAAGGGAAGGGATGGGAAGGGGGGGACAGGGGGGAGGTCGCTTTATTATGCCGGACACAATTGCGTGTTGGCTAAGCCACGTGACCGGTCGACTTCCGGAGCGCGCGCGAGCGTACACCAGCCAGCTCTCTCGCTCTGGGTTCCGCGCGGTAGCCTCGCAAAGCGTGCGGAAGCGCATCGCCAGAATCCACCCTCTGCTGCGTATCCACGGGACAACGGCGTATTATCGGTTTGCCTCCTCTCTCTCTCTCTCCCTCTCCCTCGACCGCCTCACACCCTTATTTTGCTGCACGCGCGACTCGCTCTTACTTGTACTTTTTTTTTTCCGTCACCCTTTTTATTTGCTGTCTCACTTTCTTCCTCGGCATTGTATACAAGGTTTATTTATTTATTTATTGGGAACAATTTTTAGTGTTAAAATTTAGTTAAATGAGCATTTAATTTTCTGTTGGGCTAATTAAAGCTTACACTGAGAAAAGTCAAAAGTAAATTTAACTATACACCCTAGTAAACCGGAATATAGTTAATTTTACCAGAATTATGGTACCTAT
>JAWWEN010000020.1:1594178-1605618 GCA_035582955.1 Sycophila texana
TTGTACAGTAGAAATAACAGTTTACTTCCCAACCATAAAGTAGATCTTACTTTACAGAAAAGTAGCTTTGACAGTTCCGTAAAGCAGATTCTACTGAAAATTCGGAGTTAAATTTACTTCCAATTTTACAGTTAAATCTACTGTGCAAACAGTAAGAACTACTTTTTGTTTTTTTTTTGTGTACTACACTAAATTAGAATTTAAAGTTTGTATAATTATGATGTGCAATGAATTTATAAAATAGGAGGGTATAAGAACACAATGATCAGTCACCTGTTAATGTGCTAATTTGCTTTATAAAATCTACTTGCTTAAGAAAAAAAAAAAAGCAAAAACGAATTGCTTTAGGAATTACGTCAGTCATAATAATTTTTGAATTACAATATCAGTAATAAACAATAGGACGATCATTCCAAAAGATCCTATTATCACTGTAAATTACTGTATAAATATATTTCAAATGTCAATTATTTTAATGACTAATAACGTCTCTTCATTAGAATTAAAATTCATAAAACTATAGCAACTTTTATGCTACAAAAATATTGATTTAATTAACAGAAGAACGTAAGTATAAAAAAAAAACCTCTCGAATTTCCTCGCCAAATCATCAATCCCCCAACTCACTTCGTTCCAGCGAGATCAGTGCAATACAGCCAAAACATCCCTCGTCAAATTAATTCATCGTCATCGTAGCCGTCATTGCCTCCCCAACCCACGATGATGAAAACCCGCCGGGACTCCTGCATCTTTCACCCGCGCCACTTGGCCCTACGAGTATCGAAATATCGAAAATTTTCGCTTTTCCAACTCTCGCGGGTAGAGTGGCTGCGCGGGCGTTCTCCGCGAATCCGATCCTCTCGCTACGCGTCGGTGGCGCGGCACCCTCCTTTCGGCGGCGTGCAACCACTTGCTTTGAACTCTCGCGGGAATATTTCTTTTCCTTTTTTTTTTTTTTTATTACGAGAACGGCGAGGCTAATTAAATTCGCTCTCGCGCAGCCCTTATTGTGGCGACTACGCGGGTAAGACAACGAGGGAGAGAGCACACGCGCTAATGTGCATTGATACACCGGAGTTTTTGAGTCGGCCCAATTGGTGGGGTATATACACATGTATAAGCGACTTCGTGCGCGCGTTTCCAAGTGGCTTGTTCGACTTTGCTCTCCTGCGATGCTCGTTGATTGTGACGCTTGCTTCGCGCGTTTCGATTCCTTTGACATGGAATTTTTTTGTTTATGGAATGCTAGCTCTTTGCACTTATGAATTTTAATTCTTTTTGCACTTTGTCGCACACTTTAATCATTAGTTTTTTTTTTTTTTTTTTTTGAAGATTTAAAGCTGTTAAAATTTTACTTTATTTTTGCACCTTTTGTAACGAATATGATGGATAGTATATAATAAACCCATGAAAACGTTAATTATCTAAAAACGAAAAATCGTACTAAAACAAGTAAAAAATGAAACTAAAAAAAGGACAGAAGAGCTAAAATTTGAAATTAATTTATTTGATTAAAAATCTTTGGTCGTTAAAAAGTTTTGCTCGATTAAAAAAAAGAGAAGAAAATATACGGAATATATCATATATTTGACGACGCACAACTTTTGAATGATTAAAGAAATTTTAATTGGATAAATTTCAAATTCTAGCTGTTGTGTTCTTGATTTTTATTTTTCATGCTTTTTCTCGAGATTTTTCAAAAATATCTCGCTCTAATTGTTTTAATCTAAATCCCGCGACTTACTGTCTATGTGTTTATTATATTCGATCAAATAAATCGGTCTGCAAAATTTTCGAGAAGTACAGAACCCGGTGGATTGGATACTCTCCTTCTAAATCAAATGCCGAAAACAACGTTCAAAGAATGAAAGGAATATGAGACGAGTTTATACATGTGATTTCATACAAAAGGATCGATTTATTTCAGCCTAATAGAACTAGAAAATAGTATATTACATACCTAGGGGGGTAAAATAAGAATAGTCTCAGATCGCATGTAAATTGTAATCCGAGGCGAAGCCGAGGGTGACAAACATGCGATCTGAGGCATTCTTTTTTACTTCCCGAGGTGTGTATACTGTTTTTTTGCTTAGCGAGGCCGAAATGGAAACCTGCGCAAACGGGCACCGTGGCGAAAGTTGGCACTTTCGGCCCGCTAGGCAAAAAACTACATTTATTTAGATTCAATTAGGATCCCAGTAATAATGCAAATCAAAATAAACCCTCTTAATATCCATCCTAATTACTTCGCCGTTCGCTAATTTTGCCTTCCATTTCTCGTTTGTACAGAGAGGAAACCCTCGAAGTCCCATCGATTACGCAAAATTCCGTAGCGTCGCTGGAACCTCCCCCCGAAAGCCATCCTCGCATTAGTCCAGGTCTAATTAACGAAGATTGTTTTATCCATCCCGAGAAGCGAGCGGATCTCCAGTTCTCCTTGCACACGCGCACGCGCACGCCTCGTGAGAATGAGGAAAAAAAAAGAGAGAAGGAGAAAAGCTTATCGCAATGGCGCCTCTGTAAATCCTGCTCCGTGGGCGTGTTTCGCGAGAGTATTCCAATTAACAAACGTTCCAATTATCCACTTCTCCGCTTCTCGCCGATAATTGCCGCGCGAGCGCGTGCGTCGCCCCCCCTCCCCCTGCCCACCTTGGGCGCGATTATCTCGCGGATTCCCGTTGCGGCGCTCCTCGTTTTTCGTCGTCCCCCCGGAGCCCCGGCCGATGCCTGCGTGCGCGTCGGTACGGGCGCGCGCGAGCGGGGGCGCTATTCTTTTTTCGACCTAATTAGCCGAAGGGAATTTTATCGGGGCTTACAAAGTGGCTTTTAAGTCCGCTTGTGCGTTACGCGATACCGCTTGCAGCATCTTTGATTGGACGAGTGAAGGACCACCTTGCGAGAGCTTGGTGTACTTTGATTTGCATCTGTTCGATGTCCTTTCGATTACGGTAAGATTTAGATGGATCCCTATTCACTTGAGATTAATCGCGCGATATTCTTTTTACAAATAAATTTTCTAAATTTTTAATTTATGTTTCTAAAATATTTAATGGCCAATGCTACAATGGACGTACTATTTAATGGAATAATTTTAATTCGAGAAAAAATTGCTTGAAAACCACTTAAAGTTTAAACAAATAGAAAAAATCTAGCACGCTTCTCGCGCTCTTCATTTGATTATTTATTATTTATTATTTATTTATTCATTTTATTCCTACTATTTAAGAGAGGATATAGTAAATAAATAAGAAATCATATAATAATCATTTAAGAAGAGAATGTGAAATATTACGTTTTATTAATATTTCAGTCTTTTCGTGAAATTAAGTAAAACGGAATAAATAAGTCAGTCATCAGTAAAGTAACACAGAAAAATGTAGGACTTTAAATGATTAGATGTATGAAAATAAATAAGATAAAAAATAATAAATAAATGTAATGATTCAAGTCTTCTTTGCACTAATAAATTACATTCACTCCCCTAAAATTAAATGTATATGGAATGATACAGCAATAAATTAAAACGTATTAAATGCATAAGTAAGTAAATGAATATTTACAATTCATTGTTTGTTGTAGTATAAATTAAGTGAATTTATCGAATTATTAAATGAAGTCGAGATCAAAAAGATGTCGCCTCAAAGCTCGCTTAAACCGATGATAATTCTATAAGAAGAGTAATTTCATAGTTCGTAATAATATCAGTTCCATACTTTAGAGAGTTGCTAAACTCTGTCAAACCTAGTAATTAAAAGTTACTAAAAAAAACCAAACTTAAAGATACTTACGATGCGAATCACATAAAGGCAAACAGTTTAGCAATAATAAATTCTTCAATCCTTAAATAATTCATTGGTGATTAACCATAAATCTTAAAGAAATGCAAAGCCGAAGCCAAGACCATTCCTAAGCCTTCCATAAATTAAATTCTAATTAACTAAAATACGAAGCCGCAAGTTTAAATATATATACTCGTATAACGTGATTCACAAGTGCGCGTTCCAATTTTTCTAATAACTCAATATTTTCCACTTCGCCATTAACCGATGGCCGCGCGGTTTAACAGCTTTAATAAATTCATCGCGCGCAACACGCAGCCATCGCGTCAGCCAAAACGAAATGAAAGCAAGAGGCCGACGGAATCGAGCATCAGAGCGCGTGGCATTCGGCCGCGAAATAAAAGAAACTTGGAAAATCGCACAACACGACGTGGTAGAGTCCACGGCGATCGTGGACGCGGCGCGGCAGCTCGATTCCTGCTCGTCGGCGGCGGGCAAAGGCGGCCTCGTAAATAATTCCCGGCGGTCTTCGGGGCCCCGCCGGCGCATCGTCTTGCGCATCGCAATTTCCGCGCGGTAGCCGCTCTCTCGCTCGCGCATATGTAAAAAAGAGCGCGGCGCACGCAGCCTCTCGAAATGTGAATACTCGCCGCGCGATGAATCACTCGCGGCTGGTGGTGGCGAGCTTTCCGCCGAGGCGAAGGTCGCATGCGCGATTGAGGAATGGCGGCAAAGTCGCGAGCCCCGTAAATACACCAGCGAGTGATGCGCGCGGCTCTATGGACTCGCCGACTCGATTAGGACGGCGTTGGCGCGACGGGAGTTGCGGTGTGTGGATTTTTGCAATTGATCGAACGATCGGTGTATGTTAAGCTTCAGTTGACGGAAATGGAAAGATGAGGATGGTAAAGTGTCTTTGTGGACTTAAATGAGAATTATTGAAGAGTTCTGTCAGGCCTGCGGGTCACAGATTTGGATGAAACTTGGGAAATCGTTTTTCTAATACCGAATGATGAAACAAACCACCTTTAGTTTGATCTAATAAGTCTTCGTACAACAGGTACAAGTAAAAACATTAGCATTGCCCATATGGCCAACGTTAAAAAAGTTGTATATATACAGATATACTTGCAATGCTAACAAATCACACTGCATCTGCTGAATAAAAGTCTATTAGATTAAACTAAAGGTGGTTTATTTCGTTATTCGATACTAGAAAACAATTTTTAAAGTTTCATAAAAATCTGTGACCCGGAGGCCTAACACTCTCCTTGTTAGTTATTGTTGCACTGAAAAAGAAAGGTCAGCAATCGATTAGTTATTTCAATCGCATCTAGCGGTTAGTTATTTCAACATTAATTAATAATAATTAATTAATAAGTTGAAATATTAATTTGGTTGAAACAAATCAATTTTTATTGAAACAAATAAATATTAATTAAAACTAATGTTTAGTTGCGATTACTGAACTTTTTTCTCAGTGTGTGTATTTATAAGATGACCAGGGTTACAGGTTCTGGATTTCGCCCAAAATTTGTAAAACGTTTCTTTGGTCGAATATATTTAACACGTGTCTCAGGATTTTATTGAATGGAGCCTATAGTAAAAAATCTAAGGGTAATGATACGCACGTGCAAAAATATTAATTATTCGAAATCTAAATATCGATATAAGCACGCAAAACATGGGAATAAATTATATCGTAAGAGCTACAATTTAAAATTTGTTGGATTAAAAATTCTTTGATTCAACAATAATGTACAATCAAAGAAACGAGAAAAATCTTATACGAATTAATTAATGTATTTCAAATTTCGTTAGTAATTTTTAATTGTATTATACATCATTCTTGAATCTCTTTTATTTTCAGTAACCGCATAAAGACATACATTTAAAAGCTTATATCTTTTGATTAAAGGAATGGACTGGTTAAAAAGTAAAAAAAGCTTTGAGAAAAGGATTAATTCTTTGTTACTTGAAAAAGTTAGCTGAAGCAACGAGAATAATAAAAGCGCCAGCTAAGAGCGACGTGGAGGATGTAATTGACTGCTTGGACATAGCTTAATGAAGTCAATTATAATCAATAACTGGGATAATTGATCTATTTTAATTCTATCGGAAAACCTCCAATAGAAAGACATAAAATGACGTTATAAAATACTTATAGTACGTTCGTTTATAAGTTTAAAGTTAAGTTTATCTAAATTAAATTGCAATTATTGATATATAAATGTACTTTAACATGCAATTTTAATTTATTAACTGCATTATAGCATTGAACAAATTCTTTAAAAAAACAATAACAATAATCGCGAATACATAGAATAGGTATAATACAGACTTTAGCGTCAAAGTCGACGAGCAGAGTAGTTGACTATACGATGGAGTCTCGCCTTACGAGGCGAAAAGACCTCCAACGCGGCGCCTTGGTCAATAGCCTCACAGGCGGGTGCGCGCGTATACACGACGGCGTCCCCGGCGCGCCAATCGCGCGAGCGCGGCATGCATAAACGACGCCCCGGCCTCAGCGACGACGGCGACGCCAAGGCGAAACGGTTCCACTTCGCGCGCGCCGACCCGACGCCGTTGCAACGTCGCTTGTATAGGCGATTTTTGGAGGATGATTATTTGTGTTAAAAACTGGGTTGGTAGACATTTTTTCTACGCTCGAAAGTTTTGGATACATTTTGAGAAGCAATTTTCACGAAGGATGTTGCGATATGTATTTTTTTTTTTTTTTAAATAACTGAACAAAATTTTACATTATTTTTATTGTCCTACATGGTGTTTGATTAAAACTCGAATTGAGAATAATAATAATAATTATTTTTCGTTTGTGCATTCAATTTTCGCGAAGTTAAATAAGAGTAAATAAAAACCTACATACTGGTATCCCATTGAAGAAAGATTTTAATGAATGTGAAATGCAGTTTGAAACGAAAACATGTGCTTCCACATGCATAACTTACACGAAATCGTATTTCACTTCAGTTCAGTCAAGTTAACATCCAAATCAAGTAAGTTTTTAATTAGTCATTCTCTATCATAATTAAGTGAGCGATATAGCAATCTTTGCTTCCGATCAGTTGTATATTATTTATAATACTTCAAAGTCATATTCAATTAAGCTGATAATTCGTTAATTATTTACTGATCGATAAGCGTTAATAATTCGTTATTGATTTACTTATTTTGGATATATTGATAACAAATATATGCATATATTCTAAACAGTTTTAACAAATCTAATTACATTCATTCAATACACCATGAGGGAAACAAAATTAAAATTTATTAATAAAAAGAAAAAATTCGCTTTTAAGTGTAGACAAAAAGAAAAAGCCAATTAATCGACTGTGAAGTAAATTTATGCAACTTCACGAAGAAGCAACTACTTTAGAAGACTCGAGTGCGACACCACTAAATTGCAACTCGTCGCTAAATTGCAACACGAGAGAAATAAAAGTAAAATTTATTTAAAAAAAAAATTAAAAAAAATACGCTTTCAAGTGTTTAGACAAAAAGAAAAAGCCAATCAATCGACTGAAGTAAATTAATGCAACTTCACGAAAAAGCAACTATATAAGACTCGAGGGCGACACTACTAAATTGCAACTCGTCACTAAATTGCAACACGAGAGAAATAAAAATAAAATGTATTAAAAAAAAAAAAAACAAAAAAAAAAAAATACGCTTTCAAGTGTTCAGACAAAAAAAAAGAGCCAATCAACGTTGAAGGAAATTTATGCACCTTCACGAAGAAGCAACTACTTTAGAAGAATCGAGGGCGACGCCACTAAATTGCAACTCGTCGTTGCATCTTGCATCTACAGTTTACGATTCAGTCCTCCAGATGGCCTCAGCTCTCGTTCTTCTCCAAGCGCGTCGAGCGCTCTCTCTCTCTCGCTCTCTCTCTCTACCCACCTCCTCACTGAACGAGAAAAAAAAGCTGATCCTGGTGGATCGCAGACGATTTATGGGGCGAACGCAGTCGCAGTCGGCGAATATAAGAAAATAAAAAAAAAAAGAAAAAAAAACTTATGGAGAGCGAGAGCGAGAGAGATACGACGGCGAGGACGCTATAAAAAGAAAGACAAAACCAAAGGAGAAAACAAGGAGACACTCGATTCTCCTTCTCTCTCGTGGCAAGTGATAAAGAGAGAAAGAGAGGCAGCAGCCGACGACGGCGCGTCTCAAAGGAGTCGCTCGCGAAAGTGGGAGCGAGAGAGAAGAGAGAAGAGAGAGAGAAAGCACGAACGTGCATGCAGCTCGCAGAGGTGTGGCTACGAGAGCTCGGCGCTCGGCGTTCGGGGAGCCTGGTTGGTTCCGAAGCCCACGGGGGGCCTAACCCGCGCGCCGCTCCTTCTCTCTCGCGGTGCGCGGACCCTCTCCCGTTCGATTGGGGGGCCTCACGCGGGGTCCGCCTCGCGCTCTCGTCGCGGGTCCGCGCATAGGTGTCGCCGGGAATTCTCCGCGCGCGAGCGAGAGAGGAGAGAAAAAATCATGGTGGCCACCCACGTTAATGGTACGCCAAGGAGGATCGATGGTGGCTGCCCGAGTCTCTCTCTCTCTCTCTCTCTCTCTCTCTCTCTCTCTCTACTCCGCTGCCGGACTTGTGGCTATCTCTCCGCCGACGGGGATACCGCGCCGATCGATTCCTCTCCTCCTCTGCCCCGGCGCCAGCGGTGGCCCCGGCTCCCCGATTTTCACCGGCCCGGCGATCCTATCGCGACCTCGTGTCGTCGCCGAGCTGACGCGCACGACGCGTCGACTGAACTCCCATGCCTGCTGCAGCGCTATCGCGACGTTGATTGCTTCCTCGACCATGTACACTTCGATTTGATGGCTTCAATTCTCTCTCGTCCGAGTTGAGCGATTGTTGGGAAATAAAAAATATACTAGGCTAAGTCGGCTGGATTGAAATGGAGTTGAATTTTACTCCATTGGAGTCCAATTTTCACTCGTTGTTTAGATTGAAATTTAGACACTCTCGATTAGAGTGGAGTAGAGTATTTTTTTTTACTCAGATATGTACAGTGAAAGGGTAGACCACCCTCTCTTGAAAAAATGATGTCAGAATGTTATAAAGCATTTTAAAGGGCGACTTTATTGGCGCATACGTTAAATGTCGTTAAATTTAAAAATCTAATCTCAAAAATACATATTAAAAAAGTGGAAAACATGAAGCGCGTTGTATTTTATTAGTAACCTAAAAAAATCCTACTTTATTCGAGTGACGTTAAGTCGCTTTACTCGTGTAAATAAATGATCATTTCACTCCACTATAGAGAGAAATTTATAGTAAAAATTATCGTTGTTTTGATGGCAACCGTGGACTTTATTTGTCACATCGGCATTGTTACAGATGACATGTTAAATTTTTTATTACAGACATCAGTAAATTTTACCGTAGAGTTCAGTACTTTTTTCTTTTATTAGAAACTTGTCAAAACATAACCTAAAGATAAACTATGTATATACGATGTGGCATCATTTATTTTGAAAAATCGATAAATATTTACGAATTTTATAGTCACACTACAGTAAAAATTGCTATAGTTTTATTGTCAAAGTTTGCTGATTTTTAAATAAATTTCTCTCCGTGTATATAGAGTAATTTTCAAATTTAACTCTATGAATGAATTAACTCTCGTATATTAAAAAAGAGTGAAATTTCACTCTAGCCGTTTTAGTAATATGTACGATAGAATTGTTGTATAGAAATTATTTGTAATATTTGCAGAGGTCAAAACAATTTAAAGACCAAACGTGATATTTTCATCGCGTCAGATATGAGTGGGAGTGGTTTTACGTTTACATGGACAACTTGCTTAATGATTTCGTTTGGCGAGCGTAAAATGAACGTTTGCATTTTTTAACGCGGCTGATATTTATGAAAAAAACACGCGGTTGTTTATAGCTATTGCCGCCCGAGCATTCAGCTTTAGATATATATATTTATAATGAACGATGACGACGATGATTGCGTGCTCGTGGGAAAAAGTCGAGCGAAGCTATGGCGGAAGTGTAACTTCGACTCTACTGTGTACAGTGTTTGATGTTCGTCTACATATTTTTTTCCACAAATACAGCTCGACTATAATTAGATCAGGCGCGTAAACAATAAACAGTATTTAAATCATTGTAACAAAATAGTGGAAAAGTCCTTCGGAATATTATTAAAAATTCTTATTACGAGAGTCGTAATAATTTTCAATACTCAATGTATAATCAAAGGCATTGTAAAAAATAAATGTATTTACACGCATTTTATATTGTTAAACGCGCGTTCCATGATGACCACGTAACTTCATACACATGCGAAGGTAATTGAGCGAAACTCGTTTAGCGGTGAAAGCTGCGATGTTCTGAAATAACTTTGTTTAAACAAAGTCGCCGCTGTAAAATCTACACGGCGGGCACAGTGAAGAAGAGAGAATTACGTTTCACGCGGTCGATAATCGATTGCGCTTAAGGCACCGTTAGACTGACTTCGAGAATAATTTTTGCGGAAATATACTACTTTAAAGTTACTCGCTTTATTTATGCGGCTTTACGATATAGAACACGAATCGTTAATTAGTCACAAGAAAAAATCGGTAATTTTTCTTTTTATCTTTATTATAAGAAAGATTCATTAATCTTTGTAAATAACTTCAAATGTTTATTTATAATAATTAATAGAAATATAAAAAAAAACCACTCCATTTGAATAAAACGTAAACCATTAGAAATTCAGTTTTAATTCAGATAAAGCAATTATTTCTCAGTCTTTACTTACTTTATTCTATTAAAGAAAAAAATAAATATCCCTATTATTTAAATAACATACTAAGTAAAATTATCGCTGCTACTTCGACATTTCTAATTAAAAATACATAAGGCAACAAGTGTATTAAAAAATTTACCAAGCTCAATTGTGTATTTACAATAAATATTATACACCCTAATAAATTATGACCTGTAGAAAACGAGAAACTCAGCTATATACGTAAATAAACGACACAAAAAAAAAAAAGAATCGAATGACTCGTTGAGGGTAGTGCAAGCGCAGTCCCGCGCGCGCATATAGGAAAATTATAGCGCGTTACCTCTCGGCGGCATAAAAAAAGAAGCGCCACTTAGCGAACGCACAAAGGGGATGCCGTAGGCACGAAAAGAAAAGAAAAGTTATTGACTGCAATGATGCCGGGGGCAGAGTGGGCATTAAGCTCGACTAGTCGCGCGCGAGCGCGCCGCGGCCCAGGCAAATTAAATCGATCGCGCGCTCGCGGAAACGTCACTCTCATGTATATTCCATCGAGGAGCGGCTATAAGAGCCGAATGCGCGACGGCGAAAGAGCCTCGCGTGTGCGCCTCGAGAGTCGCGCGCGCGCGCGGGGTCCCTCGGCTTTCTTCCGGCGCCTTTCTTTTCGCTTCCTCTTTGTTTCGCTCGCGCTTCGATTTATCGCATCGAGATAAAACGCAGATTCGTGCCGCGCGCGGAAGAGCGGCTTTCTTCGATTCGTTGCATCTTAATGTCCACTGCCTTCATTTGAATTTGTTCGCCGATATACGATGATTTATTTTGAGCTCTCTAAATTTAATCCAGTGAAATCCCACTGAATTTCAGAGCAGTGACATACTTTTGACTGAAAAACAATGAAATTTGACTGTTTTTC
>JAWWEN010000020.1:1615384-1628972 GCA_035582955.1 Sycophila texana
CTCCCAATTTGCCGCGGAGTTCGTTTTTTTTTTTTTTTTTTTTTTGTCGTCGACCCCTCGACTTCAATTAGGCTGTCGACGAACGTCGGGTCCTCGCGTTCGCTCTAACGACGTCGGCCCTGAAAATTTCCGGCTGAATTTCACTCAAGTGCACCCACGGCTTCTTTCGTCGGGAAGCTTCTTTCGCGTTTTAACGGGTATTCTACATTGGCCTATTTTGGAGAATACGGTGATATTTCATTTAATAATTACTAAAGTGTTGGAGTATATTGTGCCTTTAGAAATTATTTTTTTTAGTATATTGTTTACACGTTATAAAACTATTTTGAACACAAAGTAAAATGCAGCAACATGTGATAATTTCTAAAAAAATGTTTATAAAGACATTCATTATTAATTAAAACCAGTAATCTATAGCAATTTTGATAAAAACGTATTCTAAAAATTACTATAACTATCTGGAAACGTGACCGGCAGACTGAACTCCCAAATAAAAATTACCATATAGTCTGTACAGTAGAATTTGTCAAAAATATAGTAATAGTATATTTTGTTGTATGTAATATGTATAGGGTTACTTTCAATACTGCGTATAGCAAAATTTACTATATTTATGGCAATTTTTATGTGAGTATAACCCAGTGTGTGGTCATCTTCACAGACCAGACCATAATTTTTACAATATTTTTTTTCTCGTTGCAAAAATTTCAATAAAATCACAATATATTATTACTTTTAGTTTTAGATATATCATTACGTTTTCAAATAAAAGTTTTCTGTTTATTTATCGTAAATGGATAACAAACTAAACATTAAAATGAGATTACGAAAGGACTTGATCTTATACACATTCTTAAAGAAACCGGACCATTAGTAGTATCACATAATTAAACGTTGATTAATTAATGCATACCGACGGAACGCGATAACAATTAAAATTTGTTCACTGCCAACTTATCGCTGATAGAATCAATAAGCGTCACTCAGCGATGAGAACATTTGTTACACGTTTAACCGCAACAGGAGCTGTCTCGTTAAGCCCCGGGGAACGTCTGGAAAATGGGTCATAGTGTCATCACTCTCTTGTAGTCAGTCCAGCCGTCATATATATATTTTTTTAAACAACTATGAGAATTCGTCCGCCTCTATTTTGACGTCGGCCCCCGTGACCGTCTAATGCGATTGAAAGTACCTGGAGCACGGCGCCGGTCCTATACTAGGCCAGCTCTCGCGCGCGCGCGCCCACTGTAACGAGCCCCGAGCGGAACATATGGTTAGCCGGGGACGCGCAGACGAATCGGGGACGACGAAACCCCGTATTAACATAATGCGCGGACGAGCTGCGATCCATCTGTTTTCGTGCTCGCCTCCCTCCCACTACAACGCGGAGACGAGACCTTCTTTACGGGGCGTGTAATCACTCGTTTCGGTGGCTCCGGATCCACTCGGTTTGAGGAACTCGCCGAACGCCGGGATTTGCTGCTCGCTTATTTAGATTTGCTCGCGAAAATTTACGCTTCTGCGCTTGGCCTTGTGTACGCTACGTCGGCGAATTGACAAACTCGAGGCGCATTTACGAGCGCGCCACACGCTAATTTGAGAAAATGAGAAAATGAACTCGCTAATTTAGCTGATAACATTGCCTAGATATGTTTTTTCGCTGGTATTTCGCTTGTTGTATGACTGCGCTGACTATAAAATTTTAAATTATCTCTTGTTTACTATGAGGATTGGAGTAATGCAAATTATATATATAAATGTAAATTAATGCATATATAGCGCAATTTTTTCTTAGTAGCTCAGTAAGTTCAAATAAATTTCAGGAAAGTTCATTGCAACGAATATAATATATTGAAAATTTTCATTTTTCTAAAAAAAGATTCCTTTCCTTTAAAAAATATTATTTTTTCTGAATTAAGAGTTCTCTATTTTCTTGTTAAAACTATTATTTTTAAACAGATTGAACACCTCCCTTGTATATATAACAAAAAAAGTAAATTTTAACTGTCAAGGAAGTTTTCCTAAATATTTTATTTATTTGTAACTTTTGCAATTATACTTTATTTACTAAATTCTTGGAAAGAGTTTTCAATAACAAGTTATATTTCTAAATGTGAAAATATTATAAACCGAAAGTATTTCAGGTTAGCCAAAATTCTGTTAAATTCTACTGCAAACAAACAATAACCACCTAAATAAAGTATCCTGAAAATTAAAATTAAATTATACTGATGCAGATCCAAGGATTCCCTAAATTTACATATATCATTTAAAGTCAAATCAAATATATTTTGCTCTTCATGTGCCTTTAATCCCGTCCGCATACAACGTCATTAAATGAAATTGTACAAAATAAAGTATAATTAGTTCCGAAATTAAATATTAATAAGCTCGAGTAAATATAACATATGCCGAAAGAATAATATATGTAAAACGTGTCATTATACATGTAACCTGCATAAATAAATCCAAAATGCGCGGTCCGATTTTCAGGACGTTCTCTGT
Organism: Sycophila texana; assembly: GCA_035582955.1. Lineage (NCBI taxonomy): Eukaryota > Metazoa > Arthropoda > Insecta > Hymenoptera > Eurytomidae > Sycophila > Sycophila texana. Next base: position 1,617,890 of record JAWWEN010000020.1, read on the forward strand.
CCCTGCGATCCTCCGCGCCGATAACGCAAAACCTACATTAAATCAAGCGTAATTCCTGCTTTATCCTTCTGAGGCCAGAGTCGTCGCCGTGTACGGGAGCGCGAGCGTCGACGACTCGCTCCGCTTCGGCGCAAATTGCAAGCTCGTCGCTCGCGCGCGCAAAATCAAAAAAAAAAAAAAAAAAAAAAAAAAATACAAGCAAGCCGCGCGGCGAGGAAAGAGTCGCGCGAGCGAGCGGCACGTTGAGGCATAAATAAGTCGGCGCGTTTGTGGCGCTGGCGCCCCACGGCGTGCGACGAGTCGGCCAAAGGCTTGCCGCACAAACCGGCCGGATCGCGCGCGATTGCTTCTCAATTTTTGGGGCCGGGTGGGGGGTGAGGAGGGACGAAAGATCGTTCGCGGAATTTCGCCGAGGTGTCGGCTCGCGGACGTCGTTCGACGTCTCTTCGCATTTTTTTTTATTACGCGGCGCGAGCGTCGTCGGCATCGTGGGAAAGCCCGGACGATCCCGACGGCGGCGGCGGACGGCTATCGGACCGCGACGAGCCGCGTCTAAGGTAATGGCTACGGAATGCTGGATACCTGTGTTTCTTAATGTGTCTTCAGATGTGTAGCGCAGATAACGGCGGACTAATCGCTTGATTTTTTTCGACTTGCTCGATGAAGCGGACGAACGAGTGCTGTTCTTTCGCTATGATATATCTGCGATTGCGTTGAGATGTGGTCTTTAGAGAGAGATAGAGGTCTACTTTTTTTTTCTAAGAGGATTGAGATGGTTATGTCACGTATCACGTGTTAATATTAAGCAGTTGTATTTTAAGACCACAAGATCAGTAACACTTTTAATTATCGGCCGGAATTCAAAACATATTTAATGTTTTATTGGGTTCGATTTTAATTAAAGAAATTGTTCAGATGTATATAAGAATTCAAAGCAACAACTACACACGTTAGTGTTAACTCATGTAGCCTTACACTCAACCGCAATTCTTTTAAACATTTTCTAAATGTTACTGCAATTTTTTTTTTTTTTTTTTTTGAAAATTTAAAAACTGTTCCGAATAAATTAACTGTAGGTGAGAGCACATAAATAGTTTTTATTCTACTAATAAATGAAAATTAATTTTCAAATAAAAACATTTGGTTAATATTTCTTTATCAATTACTTTATAATAGAAAATAAAATCAGTCTCCCATTAAAACCTTTTATATAAAAGTATCTCGATGAACTAATATATCTCACGTATTAAGTTTATCACGATTCTTAAAACTATATATTTCTTTTTATGTATTTACAATTAAGTGTACTGAATTTCATTATATGTTCGTTAACTCCTTAACCTCATTAAGAAGGTTGATGAACCTTATTTTCAGAGAATTTTTAGTTCACTATTTTCATAAATGTTTTATTTAAAAACTGCAAACAAAATATCATTCCACAGAAAATTTAGAAACCTGTTAAAAATTCTACTCTATTTTAGATATCTTAAAATGTTTTTGTATAAAAAAAAAACAGTCGTTTTGCAGCGTATAAGAAATAATCGCTATAAAAAACGTCTCTTACATTTTTCCCCCTCCTAAAAAGCAAAAAGAAAGCGCGAGGCAAGTGCGCGACCCGGCAACTTTTACTATCAGCCTTTTCGACAACCGTAAAACGGCGAATAGCATATGCAGTTTACGATTTTTCCCTCCCCTGCCTTCCCTTATCTCCGCGATCCCCACCCCGGTTCCTTTATCATAATCTTCCGCTCGAGAGAGGGAAAGAGAGAGAGAAAGGAGGGAACAAAAGACGCTAGCGCGACCGAGTCAAATCAAGCATTTGTATTCCGCAGTGATTTTTCAGCGGCGGCCGGACAGTTTTCTCATTTCGTTTATGGCCGGTCATAACATAACTCTGACCCAACTACCGCCGCCACTACCGACTATTACTATCGGCTAGAGAGCGAGCCTTCGTCCCGGTGCACCGCCCCCCCTTTTTTCCCTTTTACTCGGACCGATATCGTCACGGGAGAATTTTTATATTGGTCGGGGGTATCGACGACGCGCTCGAAATTCATTCGCCTCGACATTAATCAGATCCGCTTTTCTTGAATTTCAACGGTGGCTACTTTTTCGGTGACCCGGTATTTGTTGTTCGTATACTGGGTGAGAGCCGCTAATTGACGCGTCTGATTAATTGTTCGACATTACGTAAACGGTAAATTGTTTTAAATGGTAGATTGAATTTACCTAATCAACATATCAGTCATTAGTAGATGTAGTCATCTGAGTTTACCATTTCATCTAAAAGAAAAAAAATACAAATTGATTATATTGACGAAAGAATAGGGAACAATTCTTTAATTAAATAATTTAATTTTTTAATAAAAAATGAAGCAGATAATTTAGAGGGTTAAATTATTAAAAAACAAAATAGATGAATATCGAGACAAATTTAACGTATTTTAAAATAGAAAATATTAAAGTAATTATAAATAAATATTTTATTTACCACTTTAATAATCATCTTTGGGTTGAGTGAATAATTAATACTGCCAACTTCTTATAAAATATACTTATAGATTATCTGATCTACAGTAAAATATATATCAATGTTAATTAATTAATCAAACAATAGAATAATATAATATACTGAATTAGGTTGTTTATATGAACAAAAAGGTAATTATTTCATTTAAAAATCAATGTTGATTAAACAAAAATAAATGACTTTCTTTTTAACATTTTATGTCAGATCTCATTAGACGTTTATATAAGCAACCCAATCACAATTAATATTAAAATATATTTACCATTGCTATACTCCTCTTCAATGAAATACACATTAGACATATATGGATATGAATATATATGGATATGTATATATATATAAAGAAATGTTAGTTTTATACACAGAGAGAATGGTTTTAAAGAAATATTACATTTGTTAAAAAATTTACATTGTGTTTAAAATTCATCAAGAAGTCTATAATTTTTACAAATATCTTAATAAAATTTGTAATTTTTATAGCTACTTTTAAGGTAATTTTTATTATACCATTCTCTTCGTATATTATAGATCCTGCACTAATTTCATTCGATGGTACTGTAGGAGAGACATTGCGTTTTTATGCAACGTCTAGGCAGTGGCATTGCAGATAGCACACTGCGTATTCCATGTTGTTGATCCACTGAAAACCCTATTGCTAAGAAAGCTCCAACGGAGAGGGGTGACTACGTTAAATGCAATTAAAACAAATATCTATCAATTAAAAAAACAAACAATTTTGAATTTAACTAATTTGAATGAATTTGATTTTACGAGGAAGTTAAGGGTGGGGTACTATCAAATTGTCACCATGTGTGACATCGCATTTTTAACTAAGGGTCCGTCGGATGTATCAATTGCAAATATTACGAATTAATTTGTATAAGCTACCTATTTCCATTTTTAATATCTGATGTCTATCATTTTTAATTATTAAAGGTGGGTATCACGGCGCAAATTTCAATCCAATTACGTAAAGCACTCACAGTCGCGGATTCCCTCGTTGCAGACGACGGCAGCTTGGCCTCCATCGTCATCTTCCGCACCTTGAGTACCCGGAGATCCCTTCGAACCCCACTTATACATATAAAAATCCAATTCAATGAAATTTCATTGATTACCTGTGAAAATCAGGCAAAACCGAACGTATCAGCCCAGTGTAACCGATTTTCTCTGGAAAGCAGTGAAAGTTTACTGAAAAGGATTTAGACAGTATCAGAGTTCGAATTTACACCGAAGACCGAGGTCAAGATACACAGAGACAACAATGGGAATTCGCATAAGATGCAACCCTTAAAAAGGAATCAATATGATTACAAATGAAGGCGGCAACCGAATACATTAATTCCCATTAGTGCTTCTGCACTTTCGCTGAGACATCCAGAAACTTCATGAAGTTGAAGATCTTGTAGAAATTAGATGAAGACAAATCCTTCGTCTGAAATATCATATACAAACGCAGATTAACACTTGTTTAATAATTCACAGTTAGAATTTGAAACATAAACTAAAATTAATTTTTTAATCTTTATTAAAGCAAGAAAGTCCTGGCTTAAGTAAATATTATAAGTAAATTTTACTGCAACTTTTTTCTCCGTGTTGATGAAAATGTAAAGAATAATCAACATGCTAAACCTGCCTTCGACAAAAAAGTAGTTTCTTTCATTTTTACAGACAGTTTTACCTACTGATGAAGATTATTTTATAGTGTTTGTAAAAAAAGCTTATTTTAACAGGTCCAAAATAATCCTATCTATCTAAATATGAAAGAGTGAAATTCAATGTGAAAGAGTGAATTTTCGCTTTTGCATATTTAGAGGAACAAGATTATTTGCTTTACAAGTAGGCTATCGTAAATGACAAATAAGTTATTAAGTTATTAAAGAATTTAATTTAAGCAGAATATCTCCGATGGCCACGCTTAACTCCTACAATCTAATGTCTATATTTACGGAAAAATCTCAATCTCAAAACCTTCCGAGAATGATATGATAATCTTCCATCTCGATTCACGTTATCGCTAAAGCACTCCTACCACCCTCAGCTATAAACACCGATGGATGCAGTCCAGCGTGATGCCACACACGCGGGGCACCCCCGGGCTTGGCCATCGTCGCTTGCGAACACCCACGAGCGTCCGGAAGAGGAGAACAATGCCCGTGGCCACGCAGTGCGAGGAGGCAGCCGAAGGCCTGCACCATTAGGAGGCACGGTATTTGGGTTACGCGGGCCGCATAAATCGTCGCTCGATAGATACGCGTGCCCCGGTCAATTTCTTCCGCGCGCCGGCCGCCATGGGAACGGGGATCGCGCGTAGAAAGCCGCCAGCTATTCCCCGCTCAGCCGGTGAATTCGGGAATCAGATGCTATCGGATGCTCGGATCTAGCCGAAAGCGAGCGAAAGCGAGCCGTCCGGCGCAAGCCACTCCGGACGGCCGAGTGCCTGGCACTTTGTTGGAAAATTATTGATGGTAGGAGAGCTAGAAATGATGAACGGCTCGCGGGAGTTTCTATCGCCATTGTCATTGCCAATGTTCGATAATGCAGTATGATTTTCTGGTGGAATTTCTTACGCGAGATGTGTGATCGAGTGAGACTTATTTCCGGAGAATATGCGAATTGAAATAAACGTTTTTTTTTTAATCACGTATGTTATGAATTGAATGTGGAATGGGTTGACTAGAATTACTATGTTGAATTTAATATTTGTAACTAATTTATTTATTGGAATTTACTTATTTCGACAATGATATATGGTGAGTGCTTTCTACGGGATAGTCAAAGACAGCAAAAATATTAAATTTTAAGTACACTTTATACTGCTAATACTCTCATTGTCACTATTGTTAATAATTTAGGAAGCAGTCTAAACATGTACAAATAAAATATTGAGAGAAATAAATCCCTGCAAACTATTTGGTGAGCGCCAGGATTCCGAATCAAGAATTTTTCTGAAACGGTTCATTATGTTTTCTTATGTTTGATGAATGAATTAAGGACACCAAAATTTAACGATTAAATGTTAAATAAATTTCTGAATAAACTTTTTTCGAATCTTTTTCATTTATTTTAATTTTAACAGGTGTGTATGTTTTTTTATGCGATTCTGTCAAATGTAATTGAACACTGAAAAGAACATCTGTAAAATTTGAGCGTCGTATCGTTAAAAACTATCGATTCGTTTCACAGTTATCAGTAATCAAAGATAAAGATCGAAAATGCATTTGAATTGGTAATTGAATAATACACCGGTTGAGCTGCATTCTCGATCTTCAGCTATAATTGCCAATAACATGAGAACGAATGGACATTATTTACCATAACAATAATTAAATCGAAAGTCTTTATAAATGCTCATGTGATCGCATTGCCGTATTATGTAAAAATGCGGAAGGATTTATTTAATATAAAATCACATCAACTTTGAAAAAATGTTATTTTAAATCGCAAAGAAATAAATATACCATAATATCGATTAATTAATAAATTATCAATCAATAGAGATTATAATTATAATATAATTATAACTATTCACAAAATATATCCTACGTTCCAACTCAATACTCAGTACGTGATGCGTACTATTGTAATATAAAACTGTCATATATTTTATACATGATCTTTATTTGTAAATATACTGTAATTTACAATAAACAACAATATTCTATTCTACATTTTCAGAAAAATCCGCAGATTTTCTTAGTTTCTTAGTTATCTCGCAGCTAAGCTTTAGTTTTCTGGTTATAGCCAATGAACGAGGAAGAAATTAAGCGCCGGCGCTAGGAAATGTCCTCCTGTATACCTCGTCGATCATTAGAAAGTCCCCACGGGCCCACTTCGGGACTCGACTCATCGGCTCATCTTCGACGACACAAACGCCAATAAATCACGAAGCGAGTTATACGCGCGCGTGCAAAATCCTCAGCGGCACGGTGCACAAGTCGGACGATCCCTTCAGAAAGAGAGAGAAAAACCGAAACATAGAGGGACGATATAGCGTTGACGGCGACGTTGACGACTACTACCGGAGTTGCCTTAGCTCCGAGCACTCGGACAATAAATTAATTATTCAATCCATCTCGTTCTTCTCCTTCTAGCCTCCACAAAGTTGAGAGACTCTCCTTCTCTTCTGACTCATTTCACCGGGTGTACCGCTTTGGGTCCGTTGCTTTCCCCCGCTCGCTCGCTCGCGCGCGCACGCCCAGATACGGATCTCCTTGGCGCCAGCCGCGGCTCCTTCGGGGCCCCGGGATAAAGCCCCCCCCCCCCCTCCGTCCCGCCCCTCGCCTCCCGCGGGGACCCTGGGCCCTTAAATGCGGTTTCCAGCGTAACCGATACCCCGACGGGGGGTCACCCTTTCTATCTCTCTCTCTTACTCTTTCCTTTTTCTCCAATGCCTAGGTCACTTTTACATTCGGCTGTGTCGCATTATGTCGCCGGCCGGCCTCTCGACCGGCGAGGAAAGGGATATGTCGTACGCACTTTGACGCGTAGAGCAACCGGGACGAAGGCTTTAGTTGTGGTCTGTATACTTATATATAGTGGAGACTTGCTCCTTCCGTTTCGCTTCTTTCCTTCTCTTTTTTTTTCTTTTTTTTTATCTTGGGATTTCGTTTGGGGTTATCTTGGGATTTCGTTTGAGGTTAGAGCTGGTTTCGAATAAGAGATCAAGCCGAATCGACGGACCATGAGTTTACGCGTATGCTCTTGTTTGAGGTTGTATAACACTGTTGGCTGTTAAATTTCGTGTTCAGTGTCATAGATCTGTTACGGTTGACGGGGTATCTGAAATGTCTCTTTTCACATCGCGAGTGAAGCTTCTGAGAGACTAAAAATTCAATATTTCGTTGGCCATACAAGGAACCTATTTTAATATCCTGTCTAGAAGACTATCCTATCTACTCCTGTCTACTATCCTGGCCACAGACTATCATGTAGTGGAAAAATTACCATCCTGTATTGGAAAAATTACCATCTTTATTGTAAATTTTACTAGAATTATTGGAAACTTTACCATAATAGTAAAATGTATCATTTTCTAATAAAATTTATAATACAGGATAGTAATTTTTCCACTACATGACACTCTGCGGCTGCGTTTCTATACAGGATAGTAATTTTTACTAGAATTTTTTCTCCGTATAAGATTCCATTGCGCCGTTATTGTACCACCGCCCGATGGACGTGTCTCGTTCATCCGTCAGTCGCGGGAGCGGCGTCGTTCTCTCGATCGGCGCGAACGCGGCGGCAGCGCGCCGTAAATATTTGCTGTCATCGCGCGCGCGAGCCCGGACCGCACGGAGAGGAGGTCGGACGCTGCGTCACAGAGCCCGGGCCGCGGCCCCAGCGGGGCACGCAGCCTCGTGTCACCTGAGCCTGGTAGCGGACACTGATCTCAACTCGATAGCGGCCTTCTTTGTCGGGCTGCGACGTGCCCCGAGACGGACTCCGTCGACCCCTTGTGCGCACTGCCGCGCGCTTTTCGATGCCGTGCCGCTTGTGAATCTCGGACGCGAGTCGCGAGATGAACTGCGCGAGAATGAGATATTATAACGCTCGGCTCTGCGGATCGAGTGACTCGAGTATGACGTTATTATTGATGGTGTCTTGTTTTGCGTGGGGGACATTTTTGTAATGGATGTATGTATACATTTGTTTTTGAGATATACTATAAGCAAAATCCAACGCGCGTAGCGCGTTTACTTTTTTTAGGTCGTATTTGCAATTTTTGAGGTTAAATTTGTAATTTCTGCGTCATTTAACCGAATATGCCCATGCGCCAATCAAATTGCGTTTTAAGGACGTTCTATACTTACAACCAAATCAACTGAGCACTTCGGTTGCTATACTAACATACGTAGTTGCGCATTTCCGTCAGAGGTATGGGCACGAGAATAAGAAAATAAGACTTCAAGACTTCTTATTCTCAAAACGTACTATCGCTTAAAGGTTTAAAGTGATCTGTTCACTCTAAAAAAAAGTGATCAGGAAAAATTTTGGTTTTCACTGTTAGATTTAAGGGGGGTTAATACCTAAAATTTTTTTTTTTGAAAAATAATTTGAAAATTAAAAATTATCATAAAATTTATATTTTCTATTAAATATTGAGCCCAGATAGAAATTTTTAGACTCATCGTAGCCTAAATTATGAAAATTTTAAAAATTTTGATTTGACGTAGTAAAACCTACAGGTTTCATCGGTACATCAATTTTGATGAGACAGGGCTTAAATTTTTGATAATTTATGTCATTTAGGGCTGAAGTTGTAGGAATCAGAATTATTTGATTAAAGAGTTGAAAAAATTAAAAAAATACTTACTTTTCTTCATTTTTATGAAATTTCTTAAATTTATGTAGTTTTTTAATTTGTTCAACTTTTTAATCAAATAATTCTGATTCCTACAACTCTTCAGCCCTAAATGACATAAATTATCAAAAATTTAAGCCCTGTCGCATCAAAATTGATGTGCCGATGAAACCTGTAGGTTTACGCCAAAGCAAAATTTTTAAAACTTTCATAATTCATAATTTAGAATTATGAATTCTAGAAAACATTCTAGAAAATATAAATTTTATGATAATTTTTAATTTTCAAATAATTTTTCAAAAAAAAATTTTTAGCTATAAACCCCCCTTAAATTAAGAGTGAGGTCTATTTTTTTCACTCGGTGATTTTCGAGCGAGTTATTCACTACAATGATTTGAATGCAACCGTAAGAGTGGTTTAATATTCAAAATTATTGAAGCAACTGTTATTGTTTTGATACGCACATTCCAGCGCGTACTTCTTGGAATTGGCTTGAACGCAAAGCTTAAATAATCTAATTCCAAATACATTATAATGAATTGTAAAACGCGGCGATGCATTTATTAATTTATTTGTACCTTCAAAATTTTCTTGCGTGCGTGCGCGCGTGTGTATGTATATATGTGTATTATAATGATAATATAAAAGATCACCATTATTAAAGCAATTTATTAAAGCAATTATTTCATTGAAATATTCAAAATTATTGAAGCAACTGTTATTGTTTTGATACGCACATTCCAGTGCGTACTTCTTGGAATCGGCTTGAACACAAAGCATAAATAATCTAATTCCAAATACTTTAAAATGAATTGTAACACGCGGCGATACATTTATTAATTTATTTGTACCTCCAAAATTTTCTTGCGTGCATGCGCGTGTGTGTGTATGTATATTATAATGATAATATAAAAGATCGCCATTATTTAAGAAATTATTTCATTCAAATATTCAAAATTATTGAAGCAACTGTTATTGTTTTGATACGCACATTCCAGCGCGTACTTCTTAGAATCGGCTTGAACACAAAGCATAAATAATCTAATTCCAAATACATTAAAATGAATTGTAAAACGCGGCGACACATTTATTAATTTATTTGTACCTTCAAAATTTTCTTGCGTGCGTGCGCGTGTGTGTATGTATATATGTGTATTATAATGATAATATAAAAGATCGCCATTATTAAAGCAATTATTTCATTGAAATATTCAAAATTATTGAAGCAACTGTTATTGTTTTGATACGCACATTCCAGTGCGTACTTCTTGGAATCGGCTTGAACACAAAGCATAAATAATCTAATTCCAAATACGTTAAAATGAATTGTAACACGCGGCGATACATTTATTAATTTATCGTCCGTCGAGTGATGTTTCACTATAAACAAAGAAGTTGCAATTCGAATTTAAGTTACAGTGAAATTTGAGTCGCGTAGACTGATTTTTCATTCTAAAAACTTAAGAGTGTATTTCCTTATTCCCTCGTTATTTCTTTCTGGGCCTTTACACGCACTTGCGATAAGTCCGTTGTCTATTTATTTAAACTTCAAGAAATGTATAAATCGCCTCGCCTCAAAGTTGTTTATGCAACATCTAATAATTTTTCAAAAAGAACTAACTATTAAGCAAAGGGATAGTTGCTGGATCGGGACTTTATAAATCAAATACATGAATCACATTAACATTGATCTTACTGATATGAAATAAACATTTAATCTTACCTGTAACCTACTGCATCTTCGAAGAGGAAACTGAACCGATTGAAGAACTCCAGAAAAACACAATACAAATACAAACACAAAGAAACTTAAATGTCCATCTGGTATCGCCAAGAACTTCCCATGAACTGGGCTCGGTGCTGGCCAGATCGAGAAAAAGCCCGTGGGCTTGCTCTCACCGCTTTTATAAGTCGGATGGCGATCGGAGCTCCCTCTGCCGACGAGTCTCACATGATGAGGTGATTGTGGATATAAGGGCCCCCTGGCGGTTAGCCCAACATGATGAGGCGACGAGTTTATCGCAACAAAAACATTTGAGTTAAGGGCCTTTACACGCACTTGCGACATTATAAGGAGTGGGAATAAGGAAATAAGGGGAAGAATAAAGAAATAAGAGGAATAACAGCGGGAATAATGCCTCATACACGAAGGAAGGAATGGGGATGGGAATCAGAAATAATTGAGAATAAAAAAAGGAACAATTGAGAATAAGAAAGGAATAAAGAATAACTTTTTTTTTTATTTCTTT
>JAWWEN010000020.1:1635506-1654854 GCA_035582955.1 Sycophila texana
GTAATCCGTCGAGAACAATTTGCGGCCTGCGATTGGCTATTGCCCATTTCCGTCCGTGGGGGTGGAGCACTCTTAAGAATTTATATCACAATCTATAAAACACGTTACAGAATAATTACAACATTCTCCATACATATATAATACCCGAACTGTCACGCTCTTCTGCTTGTATACTTAAACTTATACTCTCAACATTATCTACATTCTCTATCCCTGCCCATGAAATCGGGGAGCGAAAACTGCAGCCAATATTCCATAGTATACCTACTATAGCAAGTACTTCAAACAATTTGATGTCGCGGACTACACATACCTACGACTAACACAAAAAAATCTGCATTATGTATGCACTTTATGTCTCACCGTAAACAAGTATGAACTCGCGGCATCATGCGCTGCTCGAGGCTGCTTGATGACATATACATATATATATGGTCCGACCGATTATTATGAGGATCAGAGGATAATACGCGAGAGAGAAAACCATATTCACCTTCTCTCTCTCTCCCTTTCTCGCACATAAGAGTGACAATTGCAGGGGTCCGCGCAGATTTTTCCAGCCGCGTCTATATATCTATATATATATGATATATCCCTCTCCCTCTAACCTGCAGGTTCACGTATGAAATTCCGAGAAAAGCTTCCGCCTCGCGGCGTAGCCTAATCCTCCACCCGAATAAATATGTCTGACCAGAATTTTATTACATAAAAACCTTCAAAAAATCGACGTACATGTCACGAGAATGTGCGCCGGGCGATTTCCAGGAACCGCCGGTCCGTTACGGTTAACAAAGAATTTGAAAATTGAAAATTGAAATTTCCTTTTTTCGACAAAAAAATCCGTCGATGCACAATTTTATTATGAAAATCGTCGCAGTACGAACGCACGCCAATCGCACGAAAGCAGAAATTAACTTAAATCAAAGTCATCGAAGAATTTCCAGGAACTACTTGTCCGTTACGAACTGACAAAGGATTTCATTTTCCACCGCTTTTTCCTCGACAATTACACCATTGTCCCTCCCCAAACTATCGATATTCGCATTTTTTTTATTAGACAAATCAAATGTACCTCGAAATCGGCGCACAAAGAACGAAGCTACTTTTTTTTCTTTGTCTCAAACAAAAATCAAGATGGCGGACATCCGCGAGAATCTTCGAGAACAATACCTTCGATATTTGTCAAATCGCCATTTTCTTAATTATATTAATCACTTATTCCCTCCAACAATACTTAATTAAGGAGTACTTACAAGTCAAACTTCGCCCGGCGAGCTTCTTCCGCGAAAACAAAATGGTGGCCCCACCTCCCGCTTTCGCCTCGAACAAGCTCCTCCCCCAACGGCCGGCCGACGGCTAATGAGCCACAGGCGGAACGGTTGGCAGCACTGTAGCCAACGGCCGGCAGCGCGAGGAGCCGTCGGTAAAATGAATATCTATATAGTCGTCCGAGTTGGAAATTCGAAAATATGACATGCGTGACATATACGTGTGTAGGTATTTATTTTGCGCCGTTGCGCGGTTTATACACATTTACACAATAACACAATACAGTGAGGTTAACGAGTATGCGCGTCCCTTCGCGTAGAGGTGAAATCCTTCGTCAGTTTTAACATTATTTATATAATAAATAATAAATATATAGATAAATAATTGTAAAATAAATGTATAATAAACAATTCTAAAATAAATATATAAAGAATTCTAAAATAAATATATAAAACAATAATAAAATAAATATATAAAACAATAATAAAATAAATATATAAACAATTATATAATAAATATATAAATAATTAGATGAAATAAGGTGTTTTATTTTATTCGGAAATGTCGTTTCCGCATGCCTACGACTATTTTTCTATCACAGATTTATTAGTTACTGAGGAACGTGTGCCATCGGAGGTGCAAGTGCTGCTGCCTAATCTTGGATTTTTGAATGTTGCTAACAAGGATGATGATTTACTACCAGGGACAAAATTGGACCTACCACTGTGGTTGGCTACTCAGCTTCGTACCAAGAGAAGTTTCATAATAACGTGCGAAGTTCCTAAAATCTACAGGGACAATTACAAGGAGATTCTCCATGCGGATGCGTGTGCAGTGGAATTGCCAAAGTGGAATCCGCACTACTATGAGCTTGGTTTATCGCTGCCAGAAACTCCTCAAAGTGAAGCATTACAAATTCCTAAGTTTCTCTTAGACGTGTTCAAAAAAAGATTCAGGATGATTATGGACTTGGAGCAGAATGCCTTCGTTTCACAAGCTCAACGTGCTCAACTCACAGTTTTAGAAAGAAAGTTATTGTCACAAGGAAGCAAGCAAAAAGTGTTGTTGCTCAACTGGTTGAACAAAGGGACTAAAACTATTCAAGCATCGAATGTAATGAACAATATAAAGAAACGCAAGAGTTTTGATATTTGATATTGATTTTGACAATTGAATCTTAATTATCTTAAGAAGTACAACATGACTAAGACTTTTTTAAATATTTTGACATGCAAGCATTTTATGTAGATAACTTTAAATTAATACATCTTGTGATATAATTTATAAATATAATAATTATTTTTGAAATATTTTATTTAGATGAGTATTTATTTGGCATTACCCATTCCTAAAACGAAAAATTTCCTAAAACAAATTTTTAAATCTTGCTCTGAAAGAGAAAAAAAAGTAAATATAAGTTTTTACAATAAATGAGAAAAAATAGATGATAAAGAAAAAGTATTTCAAAAATTGGAATTTTAAAATAAATATTCATAAATGGACAACATAAAATGAAATTAATTTGAAGACTAACAACGATGGAATTCAAGTAAATTTCGCTATGTTTGAAAATACATGTGCATTTTATTACATATTATATATTAATTAACTATAAAAAATATGATACGGTACGGTATAAGAATTAGAGAAACCCATCTATATCTTTTCTTGATACACTTTTGGAAAAAGTATAATATACATTTGCAACAGCATAAACTGCATAATATAAATACTGGATTTTTTTTAATCTGATAAAACATTATTTCTGCTAGAGGGGAAATTATTAGGCATATCTATAAACTGTATACATATTGCATTGTATGAATGCAGATGGCAGGTTGTCACACACTCTGCGACAGACTCGGGCAATCATCTGATTATACTTCAATTATTTAAAATAAAGGCACTACTGTACTTAAGAAATTATTTAAAATTCTATTCAAAGATGAAATATAAACATGATAAAATCTAATTATCCAGTATTCGATGTACGTAGGGTTAAATCTAATTGGAAACTTGCAAGTGTCCTTTCTTATGAAAAATAATCTTCTTTTCCATGTGTTATTATTTTTCATGAATAAAAATACTATATTTTTTTATACAAATCGATTTGCTTTCCATGAATAAATGAAGAACTATATTCACTCTTGCCTGATGCAAATTCCCAATTGAAATAAATGATAATTTAAGTATAACAACAATATTACAAAAATCTCTAAATGCTAAGTCTATATAAAGTCAACGTGAAGAACTCTGAACAGATGTTTTCCCGAGATATATGCTGTATGCTTTATCGAACACGTTAACAAATTATCAAATATATATACAAATCTATGTACATTTCAAAGCGTTCTGTACAGTCTGGTCGATGTACATTCACTGCACCTCCAGTCCCAAAGTCTTTATTACAGCCTACCGTTTTTTTTTTTTTTTTTTTTTTTTTTAAGTTCATTGGCAAACAACGTAAGCTTTTGTAGGTGCAGATGAGTACATCATACCCTTTACAAATTACGCTGTTTCATGATCCATATATCATTGTAATGATATACAATATCGGTCCCATTTAAGTCTAAAAATAATAGAAAGTGATCGTGGTTTTTTATGAAAAAATAACTTTTAACGTTTAGATATCTGTGATATTTTTTCTATTGTACTGTTGCTCAATCACCATTGATTCTCTTTATTTTTTTATAAAAACTGTCATGAATTTAGTCCTATGAAAAAAATATTTTTATTATTTTATTTCCATTAAAAATGAAAAAGTAATTACTAAAATCCTTGCATTATTAAATGTGTGTTCTAAACTACGTATCAGATGTACTGATATGTACGAATTACAATTGTGTACTTTTGTAGCTTTGAGTTATTTTACATGTATAATTTTTGAAAAATACTTGAATCATTTGTTACAATACTTTTGTAATAAACTTCTCGTGTAAATATATTAGAAATTTTTTCTAAAATTCCACGCTCACTTTCGAGTAAAAAAAAGTACATACATTCAGAATGAAGTAAAGGAAAAATGTGCAACATTTCTAATCGTTATATTCCTATAAGCATTTTTAAGACACCTTGTATGTACTTGGGAAAGCGGATTTTTTTTTGTTATGCGTTAATAATATTTTTTACTGATCTTCACTTTATTATGTATAATCTAATATACGACCAACTTGGCAAGCAACCGGAACACGCGGTTTTAATACGTACTTGGAATGCTTTTATTCAGAATACGCAAATAAAAGCGTAACTTATATATCGATTGAACAGTCACTAAAACACCTTTTATAAGTTTTATGATTGTGTGAGGATTAATAATCCCGCAGGAATCAACATCTGTGCATCAATTTTAAAATTTAATATAAACAAATTACGCAGTTAGACGTTTTAGAAGTGAATTGTAATTCAGAAATGTATCATTGAGATTTGATAGTGCAATAAGAAAGTAGATTCCTTTTTAATAAATTACAAAAGGTGTTCAAGTCAATATCAGGAATGTATCGAATGTCGGGATACATTCGTAATTTATTTAATATATGCAATCTGTAAAAAAAATTGCATTGTTTTTTTACGAGTATATTTTGAATATATTCAATTAGCGAGATTCGCTATAATACTGATTAGAAAAACGCGTCCTCAACGCGTTTGCCAGTGAAAAAATTTTACAGATATAAAAATTGAAATTGACAAGAGACGATTAAATAATCGTGAATGAATTGATTCAAATTCTCGTAAGAAAAACGAAAGGAGAATGTCTAAAGTTTACATTTAATTAATATAATCAATCGTTGAAAAAATGTAATCGATAAATTATTTACGATTCAATTATAAGCTTTGATTATTCGAAGAATGTTATTCACAAAAGTAAGAGATAAAGAAATTCACGAAGTATCATCGTCAGTCTATGAAAATTTATACCAATCTGTATAAAAGTTCTAACACTGTCGCATCATATTCGCTATATAAAATATTTTCTTAACAACAATACGGCGAAATTAAAACTACAATGTTAAATAAATTCTTTCTCCCTACTCATTTTTTTTGTGCGCAGATGTGTTTCAAAAATTTTAAAAACATTCAGTTGTACATTATGCTAATCAGATTTTTTTTTCATATTTACCTTAAATGATCAAGTCTTTTAATCAAAACCACAGAGTGATAACAAGATTATAGGAAACTTTCGCTAATCACTGTGCAGTTTCTACAATACATCTAAAAGACATCTCAAATCGAGATATTGCACCCTGATAAAAAAAGTACAAATAATTTCATCCACTTTTACGAAATACGAGTTTTTTTAAAATGTTATTTATAGAAACTTATCAATCTACGGTAAATATCAAGGAACAAATAATATTGATTTAAAAGTGGATACTTCAATTCCAATTTATCCAGTCTTATGTATTATTGCATTTTCTTGACACTAGCAAGTTCAAAAATACGCATTAAGTTTATTATCTTTTTTTTTCTTTTTATCAGGGTAACAATGAATTCCATTATGGAAAAGCATTTTAAAAAAACCTTCAGTGCGCCTCTAAATCACTTTGAATAGTTTTTTAAAACACATCCAAACACTATACTTACAAAACAAGAACATTTTGAGTAAATATCTCTGGAGCCTGACGGCGAAAAAAAAAGACAATGTTCTTTTAAAGAGCTGTACTCTCGAAAGGAGAAGCGGCACGATTCGCAGTCGTGGAACACTTTTCCGGTGTGCGACACAGTTCTTGCAGTATCGCCGAAGAGCCATCCCTAATCTTGGCAAGATCAATGTCGGCAAAGAAGTCGCTCTTCATTGTGCCTACAGCACTGTCCGAGCCGAAACTGTCCTGCCGCTCGACGCTCCCTTTCTTGTAGTAGTCCTCGAAGAGATCGAAAGAGTCGGAGCCATTTCCGAGCAGCAATTCGCTCTCGATGTACCTAGAATTCTCGTCCTCCTCTTCATCCTTTTTATTGTCCTTTTCTTCCGCGTCTCTCGACGTATTAGACTCGTCGAAAGAGAAACTCTCAACGTAACCGAGATCGGATTTACCTCGTCTCTTGCCCTTACGTTTATTGCTATTTTTCCTCGACACGTTCGGCTCCTTCGCCTTCAGCTTGGATTTTCTTTTTGGAGACTCCTCCGTGGGGTTGGACTCGCTCGCGTCGCAAGTGAAGGCGCTTCGTGAAGGCGATTCCTTCGTCGGCGATATCTTTGTCCGCCTTAGTGGCGTCGAACACGCGGGTTTACTTTTCGGCTCGTCGCTATTCATGCTATACGAATTTTTATTACCTTGGGAACACGACGAGGTGTTTTCTTTCTCCGAGGGATTCACGATGGATTTGCCAATCTGACGAAGGTACATTCCCACGAGATTGCCCGTGGAATTGAGGGGCTTGAACTTGGAGCTCTCAGCTTTCGAGTCTGCGTTTTCGGAGGTTGGCAAATCTTCTTGGCATTTTTTATTCCCAGCTCGAGAACGATTGACTCGATAGGAGGATCGTTTGGATTCGTTGTAGTTAAGGTTCGAGGGTAAGGTAGGAACTATGCAGGGTTCGTCGGCCCGTCCGACGTACTTTATCTTCTCTATGCTTGGGTATTTATCCAGGGCATATTTCTCTGTTATTCCCTGTACACACAATAATATCTTGGTTTATAAAAGTAAATAATTAATTTATAAAAAATATCATAAAATTTTAAGGAAATTACCAAATTAGATCGGGAAGAATTGGAATTCCGTTTACGATCAGCCGCACCGGCATCTTCGCTGCAGGTACTACTTTTGCTACTCTGTCTCGAGTAAGAATTCGTTTTGGACGATTTATTATTGCTCGTTGAATCGCCAAGCTCTTTCGATTTACTGTTTTGTCTTGTGTACCGTTTGTCTTTTATACTCTCGGATCGTTTTTCGGATGTTGGCGATTCTGTTTGTTTGGCGTTCTTTGCAGGTACTTGAACGTTTTCTTTGCACTCGCTGCTCTGTTGATAGAAATCCGATTCTAACGTACTGTCGTCGCAACCGCTTGCTCGCCGCTTTTCTCGATGAACCTAAGAAAGTAAAAAAATTTTTATTGGACACCCATCAACGGATTTCATTAAAAATACATGTTTATTTGATTTCTTACCTGTCCTTCAGTGATAGTATTAAGCTGCGGACTGAGAACATCAGGAGTCGTGGATTCACTGCTGCTTGGACTCGGGCCGGCGTAATTTTTAATGTCGGAGTCCAAATCGGACGGTAGAGGAGCATCGACAGACAAATGCATGGCTAGACCTTCGAGCCAGACCTCCATTACTTCGAACGGCGGCCTCTTGTCTGGATTCAGATCGCAGCATAAAAATGCTATTAGGTAAAAGCACTCCGGACAATTCGAGCAGAATTTATCCTTAAAGGCCTTCTTGTTGAGACCGAAATCTGACGAGCGAGGAAGGTAGTCGGGATCCGCTTGCACACGACCGATTATTTCACATACGACGATGCCGAAACTGAATATATCAACTTTCTCGTCGTACTTATTACCCTTCATCATCTCCGGCGCCATCCAATAAGGATTACCGACGACCGTGTATCGTTTTTTACGTTCTTTGCGAGATGTTCTTACTTCTCCGTCCGATCGTCGACTATATTTTCCTGCTAAAAATACGAAACATAGATCACTTAAAAGTTCTGCTCTCTTTTTTAGTTGATTAAAACAGTCATTTATGTCAGTGTAAAATTACCAGGACTGTGTTTATCAGCCGCGTTTCCGTTCTGTATTATCCTGGCAAGTCCAAAGTCCGCTACGACAACAGTCCTGTCCTCTCGCACGAGGCAATTATGCGAATTCAAGTCACGGTGAATGATGTTCATGGAGTGAAGGTAAGCCATTCCAGCTGCGATATCCTTGGCAAAGGAAGTGCGCTGCTCCCAGGGCAGGCTCTCACTGGTGTCATGCAGTAGAGCTCGAAGCGTACCACCCGATATAAACTCAGTGACAAGGTGAAGCTTCTTGTCCTTGTAAAGAACGCCGATGAAACGCAGCACATTGTTGTGGTGAAGTGAACGCAACACCGCAACCTGGATAGAAAGATATTGCCGTCGGTAAATTCTATCAACATTTTTTTTTCTGCGGTTTTAAATTATTTTAATGGCAAGAAAACGAACCTCTTTCAAAAAGTTCTTTTGCGCCTCCTCGTCGACCCTGTACAATTCCTTCAGCACCATGACCTCATTGGTGTCCCGATGAGTGACTTTGTAGACTTGTCCGAAGAAGCCTTTTCCAAGCAACTCCCCTTTAACGAGATCACTAGCCCTAAATATCCTCTGGTTCTTTGGTTCGACCCGAAACGATCTGGTTCGACTGAGGTCACACGCTGGATTCGTCGGCGATGCTCTGTAATTGAAGCATCAATATTGATTCATTGCATTTGTCGAAAATAGTCAGTGTGACCTACATGGCCCAGAGTTGAACCAACTTGAAATTCAATTAATAAATGTCTACTTATTAAATCTGCCTTAACAAAAAATAATATTGCCTTTCTATTTGTATAATATTATCCTTAGATAGCAACTATCTATTTTGGTTTGCTTGAATCGTGAGATTCGATCTACCAATAAAAATTGCATCCGACGTCTATTTATTTCGTCAGAAGCTCGTCTAAATAAAACTCACCCATCGAGCAATCGGGACATTGAACTGCTTCGCTCCTTCTGTTTAGGATCCTTGGTCCTTCGCAGCTGTCTGCTTCTGGTGCCGCTTATGTAACCTTCGTCACGGCGCTTAAATAATCTCTCCTTGCTGTCGGGACTCGTCTTTGGACTCGATGTCCGCGATATAATTGACGAGTGAGCCGTGGAGAACGTCGGCCGGCGTGATACTGCGTCCGGATCGTGTTCTATTGTCAGCTGAAATTAAAGTTGTTCGTTATTCAGTATGCGCTTGATATTTCAAAACGATCGAGTTGAAGAACACTTGAATGTCTGTTTGCTTATTGTTTTTTTTTTTTTTTTTTTTTTTTTTTTTAAGAGAATCTTCTGCTATCAGGATGTACTTGTAAAATAAAGATTTGCTATTAATGTGAAAAATAGTTTGCTAATGTATTATTTAAGTAAGAGAGTAAAAAATGAAATATTTAAATAATAATTCTTTACTTGTAAAACTGTATCTGAATATCGAATGAGATTCTCAATGCTTTCGATTGGTTGATCCTTGACAGGTGTACCATTCACTTCCAAAATTCGATCCCCAATGTGTAAAGACATAAGATCATTGGATACATTGAGCCTAGAATTAAAGTTTAATTAATAAATGTGCCAACAACAATTCAATTTTATAAAAGAATTTAAAACATGCATTTATTTATTTTGTAAAATGCAGTGTTTTTTTTCTTGCGATTAAAAAAAGTAGAAAAATACATAATAGTCACAAATGGTGTACATGTATAAGTAGTATTAAATATTTGTTATTTGTAATCTAGATAAACAAGCTTTTTCTATAAAAATCTATGTAAAATAAGCACCTTCACCAGACAGTGAATAATTTTATTGATATTACATTTAGCAGGAAATACCATTTCCCTTTTCATCTTAAGTGAGATATTAGTTTTGTAAACATTGTTCTATGCATTTCTAATTATATGAAATAAAAATATGTCATTTTCGTTCTTTTTGTAATTTTTTTTTTTTTTTTTTGTAATACGATACCACAAACACAAAAATGAAAACATGCATTTTAATGAAAGTCCTTGGTAATGTACATGTTAAAAAGAGCATTGATAGATTGTACCATCTATTTATGTATTTCAAGGCAAAATATTTGCAATTTCTTCCTAAGTGCGTATTTATAAAGATGCATTTATATAACAAATTACATGTGCTCATTATTGATTTATTATTGGTAGTAGTACCTATAATTAGAGAAGTGGCAGCATAGCCTAAAGAGAACCTCCGTCATAGAGGCCACCAGCTTACAGATCTTTCCACGAACATTTCTCAATAACCTGCATTTTAGTTGGAAGTTATTACAAGCCTTGAATTTATGCTACTTTACAAGTTTTTTAAAATAATTTATTTAATAAATATTTTGTCATAATGCTTTTCACATGCATGTAAATACAAGCTAAGTTAAATATCATATAACTGTTTAATTGAATTACTTTTTATGTTAAAAGTGTACAGCATGAGCATTTTAAATAATTTTATTTACAGTTAAATAAAATTATTTATTTGTTGTTGTTGATACAAATTATAGTTGATAACAATTATGTTTTGTTAAAGTCTTTATATTTTAATAAAGAACATTTAACTAATTCAATATTTACTTCTTTAACATTTCATTATAGTTTGTATCAATCAAGATTTTTAAGCATTGTTATTTATTAAATAACCTTTTGTTTTAAAAATTTTAATATTGTGGTCATTCAATGGTTAGTGTTATTTAACTTACTCTGAAATACGAAATAATGCACCACTACAACTTCTTGGACTGGGTGTAGTATCTAATGTCAGTCTAATTCCTCGTTGTTTTTCCTGACTGCTGGTACTTGGAGGGATTTCCACCAGTCTTATACTATGTGGTTTTCTGACAAATGGGTAATTTGCTGTTTTATCAAGAGGCTGCATTTGTCTCTTGTAGCATGCACCACAATAAAGCTTTGACCTCTCCACGAGAGCGTAGCTTTCTCCATCTCCAATGAAGGTACCACACGAGTTGCAGGCAAAACATTCTGGATGAAATTTGTGATCTCCGGCTAACATCACAGGTCCAGTGATAATATGGCCACAGCCCTGACAGGCCTCACCATAAGCAGCCCAGTAGTCATCTTTACAAAATAGTAGTCCATCCTTTTCAAAGTACCAGGATGACAGTGATGCATCACATGCCGAACATCTAAAATTGATATAGTAAACAAGCTTGCAATTAGGTGCTATATTTTATTTGAAATATTTCTTACCGAAAACAGTCAACATGCCACTCTTGTCCAAGCGCTTGAATGAATTCATCTTCGTCAATACTGTTGAGGCAGCCAGCACAGGCTGACACATCTTTCTCATCATTATCACCGCTACTCCCACCACCACCACCAGGATCTGTAAATACATAATATAATTTAAATATAATTCTTATCTCTTTAGTTGGAAATGTGACTAATGTTTACTAATAAGAGGTATTTTTTAGTATTCACTATGTTCTAAAATAGTTTTTTTTATTAATTTCAAAATATTTTGTTAAAATTATACTTCATAAACTTTATATTACGTTAGTTTACCAGAAACTTTGAAGTATACTCAAAGTACACGAAAATTATTAATAAAATAGGCTTATATACACATAAATACGTGTAAGTCCTTAAATCCATGTATTTACATGAATCTTTGGTGCGAATATTCACTCCGAATAAAATAATGTTTTTTTCCTTATATTAAGCATAATACAGAAATCGCTCTTATAACAAAAGGAACGTCTGTGAAAACATTGAACAGTCAACGGACACGAGAGCGGAATGAAAAAAAAAACACGATTTGGAGTAAGCACACAGAGCATATTTTGAAAGGACTCTGCCACCCACACACTTTTCAGATCGACCAACGTGGAACCACCAAAAAGAAAGACACCCTCCTCATCATTGGTTCATCACCAGTGTCATCCTACCCAAGCGATTGCACAAACCTAAATGACCAAATCTCCTCCACCGTACGAAGTAACCACTAACACCCCAACTATAGATTTCAGAGCATAAGGAAGCCTCGCGCCCGCCAAGGTGTGCACATAAACACAGTCACGCGCGTCGGCCGACGTATGTACCTGAGGTACTGGCTGCAGCGGGCTGGTCCATCGCGTCGTCGCCGTCGTCATCCGTGAGGCGCCGTTTCAGCCCGACGAGCTCCAGGAGTCGAGGTATCACAGCCACGACGGCCAGCGGCAGCCTATAGCGATGGAGTGCCTCCTATACGTGCAGTAGGCTCGCTCGACCCTCGCGCCTCGTCATCCGACCGCCAGCACCCGGATCCGCGCGGGTAGGTATAAGCCTGTACGCGCGAGTGGCCGTCTGTCGGTCGCTGGGGGGGCCCCTCGCGGACGCTTCGCTTTTGTGCCTCCGGGCGATGCTCCTCGAGACGCCGCGGCAGCAGCAGCTCGACGCGCACTGGTCCGCGGAAACGCGCACGTACACACACAGGTATAGGTATGCACACTTGCGGGCTGCGCGAGCTTCGGACGGAAGACACTCCGCGGACTGTCGGGACACTTCTTCTTCTCTGATGGTCGCGGTCTCGCGACTTTCCCTCTCGCTTGCGCGCCCCGACTGTTTACGTCTCTTTCCGTCGCGAGCGCTTGGCTGTGCTGCGAGCTGAGAGCTGCGATGTGGAGAGTAGCTGCGGTGGCTGTACGTGTATGCAGCGGCGAGCGGATGTGTGGGTGTTGGGAGACACTTGAACGGATTCTCGGCGCTGCGTAGAAACGGCCAGATATGCACCAACTGTTGTTGTTTTATTTTGTACATATTATATACGTACTTGTGGCGTTGGTATAGTCGCTGCCTGCAGTGGGATACGCCGCACTGTAGCTTGTTGCTCTCTCTACTGAGTGTACTGCACTTTTACGTATAACTGCAATATATCGTCGGTTCGACAGAGGAGAAGGAAGAAATTATTTATGTGGGGTTTTTTTTTTTACGAGGAAGTAAAGTTTATTTTTGTGAAGAAAATTTAGAGAAAAGTAACGGAGTAGTGAGACTTTCAAAGTATATATTTTTTTGTAAACAAAAGTACTGCGAGATAAATTTTGAGATTGTTTGAAAATTAAAAATAAACTTTTTTTTTTAATTTTATTGTGTAATAGAACAGAATAGTCGCTTATTGTTAAATACTTTATTTACAAATATAAAAATTGTTTCATGAGTATGGCA
The DNA here is from genome assembly GCA_035582955.1 of Sycophila texana. NCBI lineage: Eukaryota > Metazoa > Arthropoda > Insecta > Hymenoptera > Eurytomidae > Sycophila > Sycophila texana. Next base: position 1,648,639 of record JAWWEN010000020.1, read on the forward strand.
CAAAATAAATATATTCGTATATTTGAACAAGACATAGTCATTTTAAATATATTATAAACTAAAATTATTGCACATTAATGATATTACAGTCTTTTTTTAAGGATAAATAACACTGAAGGGTAAATCGGTGTAAGTTATAGTGATATTACAGAAGAAAAGTATATTTAAAATGACTAGAAAAAAAAATAAATAAATAATACAGAAATACAAACTAATTATATTTATCGTTTTTTGCAGGATTGGAATATTTGACTTACAAGTCTCAAGTATTTTGCAATTCAGTTATTTAACCAATGAAGTCAAAATGAAGCCAAACACAAATGTATGAGGTAAAATTAATAAATTTAAAACTAATGTTATATCAAATTAATCCAGATTTAAATAAATGATTTTACTTAAATAATACTACTCAAGCTTATAGAATTCATTTTTTATATATTTGTCAGTATTTCAAAGGAAAAAACTTTTTCAGATTAAATAATTTAAACAGATGGTCAATAACATTTCTAAAGTAACAGAGGCACTGGAATGTATACAGCGACATAGATAAACTATTTTAGATGTATTATATTACTGTAAAATTTGCAAGAAAATATTCATTGTAAGTATTCTTATTAACTAGAGTATCCATTTACAAGTCATATAGTGGTTTATTCTTAAAAATATCTTTATGTTTTTGAAGATACTTGAAGCAGAGTTTATAACAAATTTGACAGTAAAAAGGATTTCTCACATATCGGATTTATTACTCAAATTGTATAGTAAAGGGATTTAAAGAAAACTTCTAAGCTTATTTTCAAGTAAAAATTTATTTACTTTAGAAAATAGTAATTCTTCAGGAGAATTCCAGAATTCCTAGAAACAAAATTAAAATTAAACTATTGAAGTCAGATAAGTGATCACCATTACTAATTTCTATTCATTTTGTTACGAAAATTAATTTGTTAGATATAAAACTTTGTTATATTTTCAGATTTCAGTCAATATCTTGAAACGGGAGAATTTCAAATGCTCTTTAAAATAACAAAACTCAAAATGATTTTAGACATGTTCATTTAGATAATACTTCAATCTACTAACAGTTCATAAATATTATTAATTATATATGAAGTAGTAAGCCATTGCAATTTATGAAGTATAAAGTTTGGAAAGTTGCAGTTATTTAAATTTAATCATTATAATAATAATAATTAGTGATTATTATTATTATTGTTAAACGTCTTCCTTTCTATTAAATACAAAACAAATTTTGTTAAAAACATTTGAAAAATTAAATCACTTCTCATCATATTATTTAAAAAAAAAAACTGCATCATAAATTATTTACAATTTCTTAGTACAAATATTAATTTCATTGTTTGCGTAGATAATGCTTCAATTGTTGTCATTGTGTGAATGTTATTGATAGTAATTATACAATAGATGCCGTAGTAAAATAAATTCTATGTTGCCTTTAAATACTTTTTAAACTTAAACAATTTTCATTCCATTTAATCAACATTCTTTGGATTTTGGAAAAAATTTTGCATAAATAAGTATCTGTATAATGAGCATAGTAAATAAAACAAAATTCAACATTGCATAAAAAATGGAATTGTATTCTTTTGCATCATTTACCCATTTTAATTTTAAGTTATACGTAATTTGTATTTAAATATAAGAGTATTTCTCTTAATTTATATCGCTACATGTAAATGAATGTATCCGCCGCTTTCCCAAAGATTTGTTTATACAATGAATGGTACATGTAAAGTCACGATTATACCAGCATTACCAGCGGGCATTAACTTCTTTAAACCGTAATTACCGTTTAAAATGTATCTTTCACTAAATTTTACTTATTTACAAAAAAAAATGCAGTTTTTTATTTCTTTAAAACAGAAAAGCACGGAAAACAAACAAAATCTACTTTTCCAACATTGATATTCATTTTAAAGCACCAAAATTCTGCCAATCATAAAAAAAAAGTGTAAGTACACGCAGCTAATTGCTCCAAGAAACGAATAATCATAGTCGCCGTAACGAAAAGAGCGGCTTGCTCCGGAGCAGACACACCAAGTCATCAAATCCGCGCGTTTCTCGCACCATCGTCCCTTATAGCTGCACAGCGCGTCAAGTAAGGTATACACGCGAGTGCACACAAACGAGTCCCCGTGAAAAAAAAAAAAACAAAAAAAAACCGATCCTTCGCGGCCACCAGCACCACCGGGTGCGCTCTCCTTCCACACACTCCCTCTCGCTCTCGCACGCACCCATAGCATCCTACCATAATAATATAAGAATATATATCAGAATATATATAAGAATATATATAAGAATATAAGTAGTGTCTCGCCTCGTGTAGTGTGTCCCGGAGCCCCCGTAGGCATCGCCGATCGAAGACAGAGACAAAGCGATGCACTAAGGAGCGCAGCCTGCAGTGCCGCGGGCAGGCTACACTATATATAAGTACCGAGAGAAAGAGAGCGAGAGAGAGGCCGCCGATACGTGAATCGGTGAATGCACGCCGTACGCCGCCGCCGCTCCTCGAGAGAAAGAGGTACATCTACACGTGCAGTGCGGGTAAGTGTTAAAGTGTGCGTGTATACGTACAGTGGTGCGCGGCGTGGAAGCCGGTCGAGGAGCGAAAGAGAGAGAGGGAGACGGCGCGCGGCGTCGGGTTTTCTCATTCCTTCGGGGGAGCTCTCCTCGGCCTCGGCCAACGCCGCAGCAGTCAGTGTTCACCGAGGCTTGGGCCGCACGCGAGAGCCGCCCGCCGTTACGACGGTTCGCCGGTACTTTATATATACACACACGCCGACTGTCTCTCTTCCGTGTTTAAAAAAAAAAAAAACGTATATATTAAGTATAATATATATATAACACTATAACGTCGTGATACTTTCCTATCGCCCTTTAAGTATCTATACATACATATACAGTACAATATTTACGCTATATATGTATATGTATTCTAGTATTCGACAGGTTCAACGGCGATCGGAGCACAGTATATTAAGGTATACCTACGTATATAAAACGATCGTCGGAGGAGAGTGGTACATCGGCGTTTTGGAGCGAGTCTAACCTTGAAGAGCAGAAGACGCGACAGAGTGCAGTTTTCAGTGTTTTTTTTATTAAAGCGTCGTCGACTACTCGTTATATCGATAAAACTCCGAGACTCGGCCGGTGGTGTGTACGAAGTGCGTAGGTACATTGGCCAAGTACGTTGTATATTATATTATATATATACAAGAAAAAGTGTAAATCGAGGCGCGCGGATGTGACGAACCGGGCTGCAGTGTCCGTTTTTTATTAGTTTCTCTTACTGGTTTTTCGAGCGAATGCGCCGCGGAGCCATCGGCACCCCTTCGAGGATCTGCGGCAGCCGCGGCGAGCCTCTCGACTTGGGACACCGGAGAGGAATGTACGACGGGCCTGCGAGGACGCACCGCACCGCTGCTCGATAATCGCAAGGTTAGTGTCTGAATTTTCTTTTTCTTTTTTTTTTTTTGAGGGATTTTGTTTGTTGTTTTACATGCGGCTATTGCTTTTGGCGATTTTGTTGGAGTTGTTTGGCTCTGAAGATGTTACCGGATGGTTTGGTGTGTTTTTTTTTAAAGATCTTTGGATCTTTGGAGTGGAGAACGCGCAACCGACCTATAATGGAGGTCCGGGAGCCTGTACTCTTGCTCTCTTTCTCGAGCGCTTTATTAATAATAGCGGTCATTGACCTCGAGATTTTATTAAACGTTTAAAAAGTGCATCGTGAATTTCTGGACGATTTTTGCTTTTATTTCATTTGTTTAAATCGTAAACAATGTTACTGTAAACATCATTTTCAGGTTACGAAAATTTTAGAATACCTACGTCATACAATTTTATGTAGACTTATACGTTGTGTTTTAGAATGAATCGTACATTTTATGTGAATGTATTTAAGTACAGTACAATTATAAATATATTGATAATGAAATAATTCATAATTAATTATTGAAAAAAAAAGAAAATTAAATCGAGTATTATAAAGAAAAGGAATGTTGCAATCGGTAGGTATGCGGATAGTCTTTTAAAACGATGAGGTGAAAAATATTTAGGAATAATATATATACAAATATTGTTAACGTTCATAATATTGTTATTTCATCAAACTCTTACGAAAAGCACACGGGAGTTGAGTAAATTCGAACGTTACTTGATGCTTTCAGCTGAAATCAAGTGTTATGCAAATGTTAATAACGCGCACTCAACTTCGGTTAAGTGTAAAAAATTACACAACTGTAGATTTTTCTTTTTTTTTTGTAAGAAAGCAGTATAGCGTTAGATTAAATAAACATAAATGTTAAACATCGGCTTCACCTTCACTTTTATGCTAATACAATGTGATTTTCTTTAAATGCAACAGGATTATTGTATAAAATCTCTGCATCTACTTAAAAACAATGCACTTATCGAGCAACGTGTTCACCGGATCTAACGACCAGCGCAATCGTTAAAATAAATTTACTCAAAGACAAGAGCATCTATACTTATTTTAACTTTTCGTTCGTCTTAAATAAACATATATAGTATATATATATTTATTTATATAATTAAGACGAACGAAATTTTAATGTTATATTAATTTCGACGCTGATTTGTTCACTTGCAATTGCAAGTTGTCGCAGTTCAATAGCACTAATAATTAAATAACAATTAAGAATGATTAGGCTGTGTTTTAAAATAAAAAATTATTATTTATACCATTTTATCAGTTCTCGCGTTGCTCAACGCATTGCTCAATCTCGAACTGTGCATTCTATCATTAATCAAACTGTATATAGGAAAAGTAAGAATTATGAAAATGTAACATTAAGTTTTATTTTTGCGGTAATATAATTTTTATGTCGGCGTAAATACTAACTGTACAAGTTGTCCCTAGTGTCATATTATTCTCTTGAGTTCTTAGAAAACCACAACGACTTACGTGTATAAACGTGCCATTATCTACTTTAAATGACAAAGTGCTTCCTTCACATTTTTCGATTTGCTGTATATTAAGTTCTTTAACCATGATTTTTAAAAAATCGTATATTTTTAGCTCAATGGGTGAAAATCAATTTCCATCATCGTTTTTAATTTAACAAATTAAAAAAATATATTTTTATTAAAAAACAAGAAAAATGATTATCTTTACGATAGCCTGTTTTCTCGCGGCAAAAGTGTGGGGAAAAAAATCACAATTTTCTTTTAATCATTCGAATTTATCTTCTTTCCAATCGGCGAAGCAATTAACAGCGTGCCTCCCAATCGTTTATTTGTCGAATGAAGTGCACGTTTCAAAAGACGGCAATACAATCGACCGGCTGACCGACTTCTCGACGCGCGAAAATCAGACGTCGTTGCCGATAAGAAAAAATAAAAAAAATTTTAAAAAAATGAAAGCCGCCGTCGATCGGTAGTGCGTAAGACCCTTGCCACGTTTTCAGTCTGATTTATCATAGTCGCATCGAAAATAATCGTGAAGAAAAGTTTAGTTGCCGCTACACTTACACTTTTACCCTGTACACTTTTAATTGACCAATTAAACCCGAAACACGCCGATCCACGCTCTCTAAAGTAGAATGAGCGATCTTTCCACTTATTTTGGAAGCGACTATTTTTTTAGCGTATCATATTTCACTTTTTTTTTTAAAAAGCAAATATCAAATTATTAAATAGTTATCCCATTTTTATTTATTTAATAAGTCACTTTCACTCGCATAATAATTAGAGGATATTCTTCACTTTTTTAAGTGACTGTATTACTGTCTTTTTCACGTACAAACAAGTGAACTTTTCAATTTTAATTTTCAAGTGCAGTTTTATTTGCTACCAAAGTAATTTTTCATGTGGAAAACTGGATGGATTCAAGTATATCGCTATGTAATTTAATTTTTATACCAAGTATATTCACTTATTCTATAAGTATACTACTTGCACTTATTAAAACAATTAGAATATCCACTTTACTCTATGTGCATTTTAAATTTGATCCAGTGAAAATTCCAGTAATTTTTAAAGAAAAGTTGTTGTACGCTTATCACTGTAAATGAGATATCACAGCTGTTTTAAAATTAGTAGAATTTTCACTGGATCAAATTTAGGGCGTAGAAAATTCTGTACGCATTCTTTATACAGATACACTGAGAAAAAATATAGTAACAGTTACTAGAAAGTTACTAGATTTTCTAGTAACATATGGCGCACACTAGAAGT
>JAWWEN010000020.1:1654954-1687824 GCA_035582955.1 Sycophila texana
CCCATGTTAGCAGCATAGGCATCGGCCCGCGTGTCAGCATTGTGCCGTCACTCGGCGGCACTTTGTTTGTAGGGCAGAGATAGAAGATAACTATAGTAATCGTTTTAACGAGTGGGAGAGAGACAGACAGTCAGTTGTTCTGATGTAGGTACATTGCGGTTGGCTGATTCGGCTCGAAAAGACCGAAACGCGGACTTTCAGACTTCACGGAAAACAATTCATTAATAAAGAGTCATCAATTACGTATTGATACTGTAAATGATATTTATTTAAAATAGTCACATTCCAAAGAAGAAAGGTAAATAATTAATTGTTTGATCATTCTTTTGTATATCACGTGCAAATGATTTGAATAGATTCATAGGTTATAATCTTACCGCACATTGAACTGTTTGGATGGAAACCGGGTAACCACGCACTTTTTCAAACATCCGAGCATAAAAACTACCTTAAATCAATAATAAGAAAAGTATTTGATTTACTTGTACCTGTTCGAAGTAAAACTTTTTTAAAGACATTTATTTACTTGTGTATAATAGATTTTGATTAATAGTTGTAACCTATAAAATATTGGTATCTAGGTATATTATGTTATTTTTTTAAAGAATATCCAAATAATATATTTATCGGTTTTTTAATTATTATTCCTTTTTTTAATAGATTTATAAAATTACATTTCATGTGCTCTGCGATAGCCCTCAGACTATCTCTCTACTCAGTATCAATAAAAGATTTTTATTGTTTTTGTAGGTGAAAAGAAACTAAAAGATGGCAATCGCAGCTTCAAAAGTTCATGAAGTAAGAGAAATCACCAGGATTGAGCGTATCGGAGCACATTCACACATCCGTGGTTTAGGATTAGATGATAGTTTAGAGCCTCGAAATGTTTCCCAAGGTATGGTTGGTCAATTTCAAGCTCGTAGAGCTACTGGTGTTATTTTGGAAATGATCAAGGAAGGAAAAATAGCCGGCAGATCAATTTTGCTAGCTGGTCAACCGGGAACTGGTAAAACTGCAATAGCTTTAGGTTTAGCTCAGTCATTAGGTACTGATACACCTTTTACACTTATGGCTGGTTCTGAAATTTACTCTTTGGAAATGAGTAAAACTGAAGCTTTGACGCAAGCTATAAGAAAATCAATAGGAGTAAGAATCAAAGAAGAAAGTGAAATCATTGAAGGTGAAGTTGTTGAAATGCAAGTTGACAGACCTGTTACTGGAGTTGGAGCAAAAGTGGGCAAACTCACTTTGAAAACTACAGAAATGGAAACAATCTATGATTTGGGTAGCAAAATGATTGAAAGTCTCATGAAAGAGAAAGTTCAAGCTGGAGATGTCATTACAATAGATAAAGCTACTGGTAAAATTAGTAAGCTTGGACGTTCCTTCACAAGAGCTCGTGATTATGATGCCACAGGACCACAAACTCGTTTTGTTCAATGTCCTGAAGGAGAACTGCAAAAGAGAAAAGAAGTAATTCATACTGTGACTTTACATGAAATAGATGTTATCAACAGTAGAACCCATGGCTTTTTAGCTTTATTCTCTGGTGATACAGGTGAAATTAAACCAGAAGTAAGAGAGCAAATAAATCAGAAAGTATCAGAGTGGAGAGAAGAAGGAAAAGCTGAAATTGTACCTGGAGTACTCTTTATTGATGAAGTTCATATGTTAGATATTGAATGCTTTTCCTTCCTCAATCGAGCCTTAGAAAATGAAATGGCACCAGTTGTTATAATGGCAACAAATAGAGGTATTACTAGAATTAGAGGTACTAATTACAAAAGTCCACATGGAATCCCAATTGATTTACTAGATCGCATGATAATTGTTCCTACCATTCCATACCAAGAGGCAGAACTTAAAGAAATTTTAAAAATAAGATGTGAAGAAGAAGATTGTGAAATGTCTAACGATGCATTATTAATCCTCACACGAATAGCTCTTGACACTTCTTTGAGATATGCAATTCAACTAATTACCACATCATCTTTAATTTGCAGAAAGAAAAAAAGTATGGAAGTTACTGTGGATGATGTAAAAAGGGCATACACTCTATTTCTCGATGAAAATCGATCTTCACAATTTCTGAAAGAATATCAAGATGACTTTATGTTTTATGAAACTGAAGAACAGTCAATGGAAATTTCTTAAAATAAACAAAATCTTTCAAATCCTTAAATTAGATTGTGTAAAAATAACTATTGACTTATCATTTAAATTTGTATTGAATAATATTAAGTAACTTAATAATAAAAATAAATTGATTTTTAAAAAGAAGCACACATTTTTATGACAAACTTGACATTTATTAAATATTAATTATTCATTATTATAATAACTCATCAATATTACTTAAAAAAACATGTGTATCCATATGAAGTAGAAAAAAATAGTTTTTTTTATTACATACGTTACATGGAGATGTGAATGGAAATTCAATAACAATTAAAATAAAAAATTATAATCAATTATAAGCTAAGCTAAAACTTCTCTCATTCTCCTGCCTGAAGCTTTGATGCATGTGATCTATTTGCTGTATTTTTTGATTGAGTAAATTAGTTCTTTGTACAAGCCAGTGTAAGCTATTCATGTGTGCATTTAAAATTTTTACTATCTGTACTATTGGATCGCTCGAATCTTGCGCCCGATTCGCCTCGTTCAGATGCTCTATAATCTCCTTCAAATCTTCGGACATTTGTTTGAGTTGTGTATCTATATTCTCGGCTAAACGATATGTATATTCACGTTCTGGATCTGTGACTGACAATAAGGCCAGTTCCTTTTCCAATGGAACTAAACAGTCTTGTAATTCTTTTTGTTGACCAACCTACAATAAGAGTATTACATTATAATAATTTTTTATTATAAAGTACATATTTTATTTTATCGGAATACTAAATCCATGAAATGTGAAGAAAACTTACAACATAATCAAGTTCATGTTCGAGTTGCTGCTGTTCTAATTTAACTCTTTCGACTTCCTCATTTAAATTTACAATTTTTTCACCATTAGCTATAAGTAATCTATCCCAAGCGTTAATTTGTGTGGCTTGATTAACGAACACTTTTTCTTGCTCTTCCAATTCAAGTGTCCACTTGTTTATAGATTCTTCTAATTGACAATAGTTTATAGCACCAGGCGGTCTACTTGCTGATGAAGTGCTAACCCTTTAATAAAAGAAAAAATAAATCAATAAAATTAATTAATTAGTTAATTAATTAAGGGTATCTTTGTCATTGAATTCATTCAAGTTTTTCTATATAATTATCAACATCAGTGGCACGATCGTGAAAAATTTGACTACAATTCACATTAACTGATAATTACAAAAAATACCTTACAACCAAGAGCATAGGTAAAAAGTATTTTTGTAAATTCCCTTAATGCAGGCCCTGCACTTACGTAGTGCTGGTACCTAAAGAAGTTTGTGGTTGACTGCTAGCAGCAGCGACGGTCGTAGAAGCAGGTGCAGCTGCAGTGGTTTTGCCGAGGGTCAAGCCTGTAGAGGTAGTAGTGCCAGATGTGCCTAGATTAAATCCAGTAGTACCTGCAGAGGACAAGCCAGTGCCCAAATTGAAGCCAGTACTGGACGCAGATGCACCACCTCCCAAATTGAATCCACTCGACGTGGTTGAAGTGGAGCTGCCCAAGTTGAAGGACGGAGTGGTCGCAGGCGCGGGGTTTGTCAAAGTAAAACCCGACGCCGTGGTCGAGGGTGTGGAGCCCGCAATGTTGAAGCCAGTGCCGGTGGTCGTGACGGAGGTGGTCGTGGCGGTAGATGCACCGGCCGCAAAACCTTTATTTTTCAACATTAAGTTGACATATAACGTGTTATGTAGGTACATAAGCACGTTCCATTAAGTACTTTGGCTGTTCACTTCGAGCGATACTTACCTCCTCCACCCTGGTTTCCAGCTGCGGATGTAGTCGCGGGAGTATTGGTGCCTAAATTAAAATTCATTTCTTCTTTTCAAATTAATGGTTGAGCGGGATGAAAACGATAGTGACACAAATGCAAGTTCTTCCTTCGACGTTCGACCTGATCTACTCGTCGTCTCGTCCTCACTTTTGGAGGTTAGGACTTAGGACGCTTTTGTGATTGGCAATTTTAGAACCAGAGGCCAGAGGGCTGATGAAAAGAACCTTTTTTTTCAAGAAAAAGTTTGTTCGCCCAATGAAAGTTTGATTTAAAAAATTTACAATAATAATTTTTTTTTTAATTTTAACCTTTTGTTTGTGTAGTAAATATTACCTTTTTTAATTTTAATTTAAATATTACAATTCATTTTTCAACGTTGCTGTCGTGTTACCTAAATTTACCGTAATAAAATCAGGTAAATTGACATCGTCACGATTCGTTAATTTGTCAACACAGTCCCCACATAAAAAAAAGCTTGGGTTTAAACAAAATCCCGTACAATAAGGTAAATTGAACAACAAATCAGATAAGTTCGATAAAAAAGTCATGTCATATTTTATTTCATTACTCAACGAATAGATGCAATTCATGCTATTACATGCACATATTGTAAGAAAAAATAATTCATAAGAATATGCGTATGTATAATTTATATATGTTATTTTAAAAGACGCTTAAATCTGCACTATATATCCAGCCATTTTTAATGTGCGCATGCAGTCGTAAAAATTGAAAAATCGCGATGTTATCGTAACAATTTTTATCGACGAGTCAACGCTACCCTTTTTTATTTCTTTTTAATTAATACTGAACCGCCTTATTCACCTGCAGTTAATAATAACAATAACGAGGCTGAAAAATGCTATATGTATATATTATAAGCCTGCGAGAAAATATTTGCCGCTAAATAAATCTATACTACAACATAATCGTCAAACTTATAATATAATATTTCTAATACAAAGTGCTACAATCAACGGAATAAACTCTACGATTGTTACAAATAAATGATATAATTGTATATAGAAAATAATAAAAATCAGGATTCCACATATTTACGAGCAAACTGTTCTTTACATGTTTATGTTTATTTAATATTTTTTCATTAACATAATATTAAAACGTCGCAATCGGAAACTGAGAAGTTAAGTATACGAACGAGTTTTCTTTAAAAATACATTGTGTTTTCGCAGCAAATTGTACTTTATATATCGCAAGTCGGGATTGACGTTATCGAATACTTTACTGTGTAGAAATGAAAAAAAGGTATTCTTAAATTTATAGTTACATCGTTATAACTTGACGAATGTACATGTAAGATACAAAATCTTTGAAGTTGGATAAGGATGAAACTGCTGCTTTGACAGCCTAATTCATCTCACTGTAATAATTAATAGAAAGTAATCGAAGAAAATAATGAATAGCTTAACTTTCAAAATTGGCACTAAATTTATTTCTTTCTACCGTCTGTTTAGAAATATTTGCATACCTTGCCTAAAACCACTTCGACTGAAGACTTTAAAAGCCTATAGGAATTGTTTTAACAAACTTTTTGCCTATTAAATCATCTACACTTATTTATAATAAAGTCTTTTGAACATTTTTGAAATTTTCTATTTTTTCTTTTTTTTATCTTTTATTTATCTTTTTCTTAACAATTTCGAAGATATAAATGCGTAAAAGATAAAGTAAAGATGAAAAAGACAACATGTATCCGTGTTTTTTAAATCCGTGAATATTTAGTAAACAGTATCAAACATAATAAATAAAAATAAAATGAAAATAACAATACTTTTATAGCCATTTTATTTCTTTTATTAAGTTGATATACTGTTTTTAGGCAAAAAAACTCCTTAGGCGAATTTTCCCTTTGAGTAAAACATTGTTTCTGCAAAACAATGTGAAACACACATAGGCAAAAATGTCTTCAGTCAAAGTGACTTAAATTCGTTTTATAGACATTTTTACTGAAATTGCACATGGACGTGGGCATTTTTTTTTTTTTTTTTTGTTTAAATATACTTTGCAAGTGTACCCAAGTATTTACCTTTAAAATAGATGGATTATAAAATGCTTTCTATTACAAATGTATAATCGATTGTTTAATAATTCAAAATTTGCTTAGGCCCTAATTACAAAAATATCAAAAGCGGTGAAACTTATACACATTGCAACTAAAATATTATCAAGCACTTGGATAAGTTAATCTTTATATATATCATTAAAAAAGAACTTTATATGTATATACATTAAAAGAACGAGTTTGCTTAAAAACTTCGGAAAGAACCCCTACGTAGCAAGAATCAAAGTACCAAAAAAAGACGTCAACTTTCATTAAAATCTCGCTTTCAATTATTTATTATCTACTACTCATCGTCCCATTTTTTAACATTCTTAACAATTGCAACTCCTCTGTCCTTTACAGAAAATCCGCATACCCTATTATATATATTTTTTTTCAATAGTTTTTGTTTTATAACTTTGGTAATGATCTATGACGTTATGACAGACGTGACACGCAATATAATATATTTTTTTATACATATATGTAAAAAATTTATTCCAACTACTCTTGAATTCTTTTTAAGTATGTCTCGGGATCCCGTTTTTCCTAAATTGAGATAAATGCACGTGTTACGGGAATCACGAGATCCTATGAATTCACACTATCTTTCAATTTACTTTTTGTCTGCGCTACTAAAACTGGCAGCGATTACGACAATTATTCCGTAATGGGAAACATGCATAATTTTCAATTCTTTTATTTTATTGTAAAAAATACTTATATTTAAATCTATGGCTTCCCTACAGAAAGTCATTTGTTGAAAACTCCATTTTTTGTTATTTTCAAAAATTTCTAGTTTTTATTTTTTTTCTGTTTTTTTTTTTTACAAGGTATGCAACTCTTAAATTATTTGAATGAAAATAGAAAAGCACAATTTATTTTTTAATAACGGACCATAATTAAACCATTTTACAATTTTTTAAAAATCGAGTTGGACCCTTACGTAGGGTAGCCACAGAATTGAATTATCAAATTTAAAAAAAATGTTAAAAACCAAACATTTATTTTAAGTACTTGCATTAAAATTTATACATGTCGCCTTTTAACTTGTCACGAACACATTGTCATTGTGCTCTGAAAGCATCTTATAGTGATAAATTAAGTCGTTATATATTTTGGAGAGCACTAACGGTACATTCCCGACCAATAATAATAAAAACAGTTTGTGAAGCACTTTAGTCGCATGTTCAGCCGTTAATTACTGTTTCCTTTTCGCGTCTACAAAATGCAAATATGTTACACAATTTGTCAAGATTTTAATTATTGTTAAAGATTATTAAATATTTTTTGTCATTAATTATCTTCAAGGAGAATCATAGCCAATAACGAAGCATTTATATTTATTCACACTCACAGTTTAAATAGACAAATTTTTTTATATGACCACTATCGCAAGTATCTGTTAGTATTTAATATTTTCACTATTACGAAAAAAAAAATTTCTACAACCAGATTTCACTGTTACTCATTACTAAATGGTATACTAAAACTATACTAAAAACAACGTCAATAGCTATTATTTTATTTTAAAAATAATTACTCACAACTTACTGTCCTGCAACTTGCAACAACGGTACTTAGTTTAATAATTGTACACTTTCTTATTTAACTGGTTTCATAGAACCAGAATGTGACAAAATATTTTAATTTTGATATTAAAACACGCAGATTTAATTAACAGCTTTAATAAATTGATGATTTAAAATATTCATTCACATCTCCAAGTATTCAAGTGTAAACATAAAAGCTTTTGCATTTTAATAAGTATAGTCAGATTTTCATTGAGCCATTTATTGAATAAAAAATCCTAGTACTTCTAATTCCTAATGGAAATAAATTTTATTGATAAAATCGATTTTCACTTTTCTGTAAATTTTTAATTTACTTAAACAAAATATTCAGATTAAAAAAGTATACAATATCATTCAAAGAATGAAAATATTAAAAAAGAAAATTGTTATTGACGTTGATCGATAAACAATTTCAAATTAATTCAGTCTCCTCTCAATATTTGATTTAGGCAATACTATTTTTACCCTTTCTCGCTCAACATTTTTTCATTCTCTCGGTATTTGAATATTATTTACCAACAAAATATTCGTTATATTACCTTATGTATGTAATCATTTCATCACTGTCTAAATATATAAGAGTACGAGGAAGGCAACACTCTAGGTTTCGTTAACATACGCGATACCTTCACCTTCGGCTCTTTCGTAATACCTTCTCGAACAATAGGCTTATTGTACTCTTATTTATAATGAAGAGGCAGTAAGTTACTAGTTTTTGCAAACATTTGTTTGTGACTGGCTTCACACGTATTTAACTTTTTATGTACAACAAAAATATTTTTAAAAGTTGAAAAATTTTCATCTTTTTTTATTTTTATCAGTTTTATTACAGGCAACCAGTAGAACGTACAGTAGGATTAATAGCTTTCGGTCTATTCCAGTAACTTACTGCTACTTCTTCGGAAACTCATAAGATTCAGTTTACGCAGTACGCATGACCATACAATAGCGCACGACGTGCCTTTACGTGAAAATTCGTTCGCGTGGAGCCAACACTTTTCTAAAAACTGTGACTTTTTATATTGCAGCTGCCGTCATCAGCATTGTTTTCGTCATTTCTGTCTCCGTCGTCGCCAAGACGGCACCAATGGTGTCGATGCGACCGGTCTTCGTGTTACAAAGAGTGATCCGATGGCGGAGTACTGTCGTTATGACTCACATGACTGAGCGAGTGCTGAAGGGCAACTGGAGTGAGCCACGCTTTTGGTAGGCAGCGCTGTAGAAATGGCACACAGGAACTAAAGTAAGCTAGACGATTCACCCAACCAGGGATTTCCTGATCGCAAAGTATCTACAAGAGCAAGTATAAATAATTTATTATCTTATATTTTACATCTCCAATGCAGAAAATTTTACAACTATAGACAAACCTGAGTGAATTGGCTACTGAAATGATTGCAATTTTTGTTCATAAGATGATATCTATCACCCCTAAAGTCCTTTCCTAATTCAGTGATTATTCGAGCTACATCTTCTTCTGTAAAGTCTGTGTAACCAATATGAACTGATTGTCTAAAAAATTAACAGGTGTGTCTTAATAAACAATGAACCATAAATCACTAATATATTTTTAATAAAAATAATTACCGAAATCTAAATTGTTCTCCTAATTCTTCAGCAGTTCTTGGTTGAATTTCAAATATTCCAGACATTGGAAGAGAATGACCACCATATGCATACTCTTTAAAACGATAATATAGTTACAATTAGGAAAAATACTTCAACACTTTTTATTTTATATACTATTTACACAAAACAAAAGTTAAATAAATAAACCAACTTACCAGTTCCATAAATTTCAACCCCTGAATGGAAGACACCTAAACCCATTGGTGTTGTGTATTCATTCATCCAATACTAAAATGAAATTTGCATTATTCAATTTTACAAAAAAATAATAATAAATACACAAATACTTGTAAATTAATTTACCATGTCGTATACATTCAAAGTAATAGGCTCACGAGCCATTTTGGGAATTAGCTCTTCACTATCTTGAGGATAACCAAGGCAGCTAGGAAAAGACAAATTGCAGC
The DNA here is from genome assembly GCA_035582955.1 of Sycophila texana. NCBI lineage: Eukaryota > Metazoa > Arthropoda > Insecta > Hymenoptera > Eurytomidae > Sycophila > Sycophila texana. Next base: position 1,664,550 of record JAWWEN010000020.1, read on the forward strand.
CAAGACCTGATGAAAACATCATAGAAATACTTGTACAGCATAAAAGGAGTCGCGACTCGCTATCTACTGTTCCAGTGCACCTAATGAGCAAACATAAATTTTCTAGTTATTCTACAATTACTTTAGTCTACTAAATAATTAAAATAGATGAAACAAAATTAATTATAAAAAATAATTTTAATGAAATGACAAGTTAGTATTACATTTAGTAATTGCACAGAGTTCCAACAAAACATTTTTTACATTTACATATTAAACGCATAGCAAATTCACGTATGATAATATTTGATTTTTCCCAGCTAATATCAACAAATATTTTCATATCATGCACATGACATTTCGTATCATTACTCCTGCAGAAATTAGTACATTAAAGTAAATCAAAATCTTAAATAAAAAGCCACAAATGTTTATGATACAAGCACCTAAGCACCTTGTCAGTTAAAGTACTTACTGAAATCGCTAGTGAAACAGTAGCATTTTCCTGAAACAACTCCTCTCTGGCAGAATTAGCACCTTCATGTACGCTTCCCTGAATATTATTATTTATACAACGATGAGAAATATTATATTATTTACCAATGAGACACAAAAGTCATCTACAAGGTTTAACTGTGAATACTAAAAACGAAAAAAAAAGATGAGAATGAACATAGAAACTAAAAATAACCTCGAAATTATCAGCAGCCAGCTCCCCAGTCTCTCAAACTTCCCAACGCGTTTTCCAGTGTGACAATAGCGAATAAAGATTTTTCGCGCTGCACTCGTTGGCTCTTTATTTTCTAATCTAAAGTCACTGCTAATCCGCGGCCGAGAATAAGGATATACAACGAAGTCCTTATACCTAAATCAAATACTCGTAAATGTTCGCAGTCGACGCAGCTGCGAAAAGCCAAACGGCCGAACTAAGATAGAAGATAGAACCATATAGGAGGATAGGGCACTGGGCAGACACAGCAGTGGGCAGAATCGAGATTGTATTTGTATAGGATTCAAGCATCACACGAGTGTGCGCAACGTAGTGAGCGGCTGAGCGCGACGATGACCTGAGAGTTGAAACCTATATACCTATATACCTTCAGCAGTTTCACTTATAAGATGCATGCATGAGTAGTGTGAGAGGGAGGCTGTGCTGCGGGCTTGCGGGTAACATTTAAAGTGTATATATATGTATATTTTAGCTTTACTGAACTGACTCAGCTCACTGTTTTCATTTTGTAAATGTATAGCTACACTTGTATTTGTGTGTGCCAAAAAATAATGATGTATTGCTGTTTGCCGCTTTTGGTTACAAATATTAACCGTAAATAGCTGATATATACACGTGTATATAGTTGTTCAAATATCAAGTTCATGCACGAAATGTTGAGATGCAAACTGACTCGAATAATTTCATAATGTCTTTTTTTGATAAGACATAAGACTTGTTTTTGATAAGCGCCATTCAGCCATTTGCAATACGTAAATTCGTGAATTTCAGTAGTCGGCTTATTATTGTAGCGGCGAAGTTTTTTTCAGTTGCTTTTGGTAGTTTTTTTACAAGTGATATATAATAATTTTATTTTAAACCACAATGTCTTTTTATAAACATGTAAGTGATTATTCTTATTTAAAAGATTAAATAGTTGTAAATATACATTTAATGAGCCATAGAATGTGGTAAAAATCAAATTCTTTGACTCGGCTATGACAAGTGTTATTTTAATTGTATAGGCGATAACCTTATAAGTTTACCTTTACTTTATGAATTATACAATATATATAATTTTACTATTATCCTCTAGTAGTAAAATTATTAATATCCCAAAATTTATTTCATTCGCACATAAAATTTATCAGAAATAAAATACTCAATTTGGTATGCATATGTTTCACATACACTCATACACACATGTATATACAAATACATGTACAATCAACAAGTGTTAATCCAACAATCAAGAATTGAAATGAATTTCTTCAATGGAAACAAATTGTTAAATATTTTAATTGTTGTTTTTATTTTTCCAGGTTTCTTTGCTACCCAAGCGTTTATACAGTACCAAGCCAAAGCTACAAGATGTGGTTATCGTTAGTGCCGTTAGAACTCCAATGGGATCCTTTTTAGGCTCCTTGTCTTCTCTTTCAGCTACTAAATTGGGAGCTGTAGCTATTCAAGTAATTAATTTTTTTTATATATTAAAATAATGCGAATGATTAATGTTACGTAATTTTATATGCCCAATAGGCTGCCATTGAAAGAGCTGCCATTGCTAAGGAACAAATTAAAGAAGTGTATATGGGCAATGTCTGCCAGGCTTATCTTGGTCAGGCACCAGCTAGACAAGCTACTTTATTTGCAGGTAAAGTATAAATTTTATGAAAAAAAAAATGATATAATTTTCAATTTTATGACAATTTTTATTACAACATATTTTATCTCAACATTAGGTCTTCCAAAATCGACTATATGTACAACTATAAATAAAGTATGTGCAAGTGGTATGAAAAGTATTATGCTTGGTACCCAAGCTCTTCAGTGTGGACATCAAGATGTTATACTTGCTGGTGGCATGGAATCCATGTCCAATGTTCCTTATTACTTAAAGCGAGGAGAAACTCCTTATGGAGGAATTAAGCTAGAGGTATTTAACTTTAGCTCCATTCCTCAATTAGTTACCTATATTGTTATTCTCATTATATTTTTAGGATGGTATTGTTTTTGATGGTCTTACGGATGTGTATAATAAATTCCATATGGGTAACTGTGCTGAAAATACTGCAAAAAAACTTGGAATTACCAGAGATCAACAAGATGAATATGCAATCAACAGCTATAAAAGGAGTGCAGCAGCGTATGAAAAAAATGCTTTTAAGGATGAATTAATATCTGTTAATGTTCCACAAAAGAAAGGCAAACCAGACATTGTCTTTTCTGCTGATGAAGAATACAAAAGAGTTAATTTTGAAAAATTCAACAAGCTGGCAACCGTTTTCCAAGTGAGTTTGTTTATTAAAAGATAATATGAACTTTTTACCATCAATTTATTTCAATCTCTTTTATCTGTTGCAGAAAGAGAATGGTACTGTAACAGCGGGAAATGCATCAACTTTGAATGATGGTGCAGCTGCTCTTATATTAACTACTGCAGAGAATGCCCAGAAACTAAATCTTAAACCTTTGGCAAGAATTGTTGGTTTTCAAGATGCTGCCACTGATCCAATTGATTTTCCAATTGCTCCTGCCTTAGCTGTTCCTACTGTAGGTGTCTTAATCAATATAAAATAATTAATTGTATCATGTCTCATTCTTTTATTTTTAAATATTATCATTTTAGTTACTCCAAAATGCTGGATTGAATAAAAATGACATTGCCTTGTGGGAAATTAATGAAGCCTTTAGTGTTGTCGCTGTTGCCAATCAGAAATTGTTAGACATTGATCCAGCTAAAATCAATGTGCATGGTGGAGCCGTTGCACTGGGACACCCAATTGGGTATTAAAAATTAATGTTCTTTCTTCTTTATATTTTTAATTATTTTTTAATGCTACTTTTATAACTTTTTTACAGTATGTCAGGAGCTCGAATTGTTGTTCATTTAGCACACGCTTTAAAGACAGGTGAAAAAGGTGTAGCATCTATTTGCAATGGAGGAGGTGGTGCCTCTTCAATTTTAATTGAAAAGTTGTAAGTTGTCTTTTATACTCATTTTTTCGACAATCTTATTACAAGTTTTATGGATACAACATGAAAGCAAGTGAATTAACTGCAGATGTTTGATAATGATTTTAACTGTTATTTTTATATCAAATTTTAATGTTCTTTATTGCGCAAAAATAAATTTTTATATATTTTTAAAACAATTTTTTATTACAACCAAGCAAAAAATCCTTCATGATAAAGAAAAACCAATAATCTTACACAGGTCTCATGCATACTCATCTCCTCCAAAATTAACACTTTATACCAAGGATATCTGCCCTTTGTGCGACACTATGAAAGAAGAATTGAATTTAAAATTCAAAGGAAAATACCAATTAGAAATAGTTAATATTACACACCCTGGAAAAGAATATTTAAAAGAAATATTCAAATACGAAATACCAGTATTATTTTTGGAAGGACAATTTTTATGTAAACACAAATTAGATTCAGAACTATTAGACAAAAAATTGAAGGAATTATTATAGTGAATATGAATGAGATGAAAGGTACCAATTTTTTTAATAAAGGATATAAAGTCAGTTATGATAATCAATTATTATTAAAAATAAATAAATTTTAGAATAACGGAAACGGAAGCAGGTACCAAATGTCTATAAGTCCATCACTGGATTCCGTATTACAATGAATGTGTAAATATGTATATATATACATACACTTACCATACCGTCTAGTCTAACAGACACAGATATATATACCAGATATACCTAATCCATTATTGCTATATCTCGTGACCATCGCTAATGTAATGAAACTTCCTTTTCTGGCCACCATTTATCATGTAGAGGTCGTTTTAGTACAATACAGGCGGAAAGCCTGAGTTCTAAATTCTGACAACCTGCTCAGCTGTAATCTGTATATAGTCTGTACTTACCCACCTGAACTGATTCTGATGTGAAAGAATTAAATAGCCAACATTTTGAACATTCGACAGCTGTGATCATCGAAATGTGTTGCTTTTGCAACATCGCATGACGATATGCACAACTTAACCCCTTTTAAAGTACTTCTATTTATTTGACTTAATAAAAAAAAGACGTATTCAGTTGGATTTTTTCTTCAATACTTTGTCCTCTTGTGATTTTCTCATGTACGGAATTATACTCATTTACGTTACACGATCGTAATGTAGCGTTCTTAAATAGCAATAACCAAATTACAACTAAATCGGTAATAAATATTTTAAGGTAAGTTTTTAAGTTTATTTCTAAAAAATTATTTGCTGACTGAATTGTTTAAATATCTCTAGAAATTTAATTACTTCAGTTTTAGGTTCGAGTATAAACATGTCTTTTTTAAGAGGTTCAGCCAATTATGTTTGGTGCACCACAAGTGTTTTGGGAAAGGGAGCGACAGGAGCAGTGTTTCAAGGAGTGAATAAAAATAATGGAGAACCAGTTGCCGTTAAAACTTTTAACCAAGTTAGTCAAATGAGACCTCAAGATGTACAAGTACGAGAATTTGAGGTTCTACGTAAAGTGAAGCATGAAAATATTGTTAAATTATTGGCAATAGAAGAAGAGCAAGATGGCCGTGGGAAGGTCATAGTAATGGAATTGTGTACAGGTGGTAGTTTGTTCAATATTTTAGATGATCCAGAAAATACTTATGGTCTGGCAGAAGAAGAATTTTTGCTTGTTTTAGAACATTTGTCGGCTGGTATGAAACATTTAAGAGACAATAATTTAGTTCATCGTGACTTGAAGCCTGGAAATATTATGAAATTTATATCTGATGATGGCAGTACTATATATAAATTAACTGATTTTGGAGCAGCACGTGAGCTCCGAGAAGATCAACAATTTGTATCTCTTTATGGAACTGAAGAATATCTTCATCCAGACATGTATGAAAGAGCAGTACTTAGAAAACCAGTAGGAAAAAGTTTTGGAGCAACAGTAGATTTGTGGTCCATAGGTGTAACTTTGTATCACGTAGCAACAGGTCAATTACCTTTCAGGCCATACGGGGGTCGTAGGAACAGAGAAACTATGTTTTATATTACTACTGAAAAGGCTTCAGGTGTGATTGCAGGTGCTCAGACATCCGAAAATGGGCCTATTGATTGGAGTAGAGAACTACCAGTAAGTTGTCGATTAAGTACTGGCCTTAAAAGATATATTACCCCGTTATTAGCAGGATTATTAGAAGTTGATCAACAAAAAATTTGGAGCTTTGACAGATTTTTTTCTAGAGTTACAGATACTCTTTGTAGAAGACCCGCTGTAAATATTTTTGACATTCATGGAGGAAATTTGATTAAAGTATATCTACATCCTGATGATGAAAGATTGAATGCACTGCAAATTCATATTCAGGATCAGACAAATATTCCTCCCAGATCTCAGATACTTTTGAAAGGTGATGTCCCTATTCTGCAAATTATAGATGAATCTACACCCGGCAGGGGTTATCCTGTTACTTCGTTAGATGAGCCTCTATTTTTATTTTCAAGAGAGAATAATAATGTCATTGTGCCAATGGAAATAGAACTTCCAAAATTTCCAGTTTTTACAAACATAGTAGCTGTAGAAACAGATGCCAGTCAAGCTAAAACAGCATGTTCAGTTGGACATGAATGTAAGCGAAGAATTGATAGAATTGCAAGATGTAGCAAATTGTCACAGGATGCAGTTTCAGCATTTGTTGTTTACCTAACAATAGAGCTCAATAAAGCTTTAGAAAAATGTCAGCGAGCAAAGGATTCCACAAAAGCTGTAGAGGATTTGGCTGTGGCAATAGAAAGGGGAGAATCTATAGCAAGACAAGTATTTTCTAGTATTCGTGCAAATCAAGGATCAGTTACTGGCTCTTCCATGGCTTCTCCCACACAAAATTCGAATTTACCATCGTTTGAATCCAAGAGCTGGAAAAAGGAATTGGATTCCAAAAGTAATGAATTATTTGGAGCACTTTCTCCAGCAATAACTCAATTACATCAAAGGTCATTAAAACAATATTTTATTATCATTCAAAAATATTTTAAAATGTTATGGCAAAAATAAAATTCTTTTTTTATCCTGCAGGTATGTCAAAGAGAACTGCTTAAAAAGCGAATGGGATACAAATACCAGATCGTTATGGTGTCCTTGGGCAGGTAAAGCGAGCCAGAGAGCAGCTACTTTGGTCGATCGTTTGAGGGACGGCTGGCAGCATCTACTCCGAGATCGAGCCACGAGAAGTTTAACGTACAACGACGAGCAGTTCCACGTTTTAGAGCGTATAAAAGTATACATTTACCCATATTATATTGCAAAATTTAAATGATTTTAATAAAAGAAAATTAAATCTTTATCGGTGCGTTTTAGGTAACAGAGACTGGAAGGCGTATGAAAGATCTTCTGGAGCTGAAAGTGATGCCGGCAATCACGCAGCGATCCGAAAGCCTCGCCGATTGGTACAAAATGGCACAAACAGTTTTTTTACAAACGCAAATCCTGGATAAGGATATGGACAACTACGATCGACTGCTGGAGACATTCTCTTTGCGATTGTCACAAGAGAGCAAAGAACGCTACGACTTCGTCTGCAGATCGCTAGACGCGTGGATGCCGAGCGTTGGCAAACAGTACAGCAAGAGCGCGAATAAATCACAGAGCGAACTGGACGAACGAAAAAAGCGTCGAGCGATTCTCGAGGAAGTTAAATGGAAGGACATTTGCACGGCACAAGAACAGATACTTTTGATTCTGTACAAAAATAACAGACTCGTTGACGAACTCAGCAGGTGGAGTAATGAGGAAATCGCTACGACCTCGTTATCAGAGCCCTCCTCAAGTGAAAATTTACAGTTGCTCGCTACCGGCAAATGAATATGGGTGCCGCGATTTTTCAGTTTGTACAATTAAGAACTTACGTGCTACGTATTAAAGACTGTGAAAAAGTACACATTAGCTACTAATAATTCATGATTATTTATTTTTATAAAGTAATAAATTTATGATTATTTTTAAATTCATTGCAATGGTAATTATTTTCTATTTTACTTTTTATTATAGACTTTTAAAAAAAATTGGAGATAGTTGTTCATTGTTCCAACTCATGTGAGGGACAGGTAGTCTAATAATTCCAAAATTTAAGTATCGAACACATACGAATAATTTAAAAAATTGGCAACTATTAACGTTTAAAACATAGTAATAGATTAACGAAATATAAGCAAATTATAAGACAAAAAAACTAATCATAGACAATTTTAAATTTTAAATATTGTGCCTGCATCAACTCAATAAATAGTATTTTCGATAAATTGTTAAAAAGTATAATGTATTACGTTATTAAAATATGTAAATTAAGTATAATTAAAAAGTGCGGGCATATCCGTGCTTCTGGGCAAAGACTGAAATAAAAGAAATGTCAACGTATAAGAATACAACAGTGATAATTTATTTTTACCCTGTTGATAAAAAGGAATGACAAGTTAAAAAAAGTTTTTCGCCTTAAAGCTCATAAATATACAATAAAATCTTGATTTGTCAATTATTATCAAGTATCGGATCAAGTATCGGACTGTGGAGTCACGTCATTCGTGTCTGTAAGCAATGAGTGTCTCAGTTTTCGTTTTTGCTCCTTATGCCTCTCTTGAGTGTCAACGAAATAAGTAAACAGCTCATCAAAATTAATTTTATCCCTACAATTCTGTACATTCGCCACTTGTTTCTTCGCTGAGTCACTTCTTTGTGAAGTTGCGCTTATTGGATTTGGTGGAATCGCCGTTAGTCTACGAAGCAACAAAGAAAACGCTTCACTCTGTGGAAGAATCATAAGCAGGCCATACAACGCGTGTACCAATGATTCATTCCTGTTCCTTTCGAGAAGTTCCAACCGCAAAACTAGAAAAAAACGTATATATGAAATAGGATTTGATTTTATGTATTTATATCAAGCTGTTGTAGGATTAAATTGTAAAAAACTCACAGGTGAAAATAGGTGACTCAATAAGCTGGATTAATTTGTCAATTTCTGTGAGAAACTCCACAGTTACCTCAATGTTACCACTTAAATAATGTTAGTCAAGGAAAGTTTGATAAAAATGATATAAATAATTAAATAATATTTAAGAGGATACAAATATTTGACGAGATCGCAGGCGTGATCGTAATTTTGCGTGAGTAGACACAAAGCAACCGTGGCTACTGGATTATGAGACCACGACTTATACAGCACAAGAAAAACTTGTACACTTTCCTACAATTAAATTAAAAATTAAAGTACGAATAGTGTAGAATGAACAAAATCTTCTATAATAATTTATTAAAAACTCCCTGCATATTTACCTCTGTTTTGAGATCTTTTAATTTGGTCCGCAATTCGAACAACTCTGGACTAGTTAATAAAATTGTGTTCAATGTTTCAACCATAATGCCGGCAGATCTTAGATTTTGTTCTTGTAATAAAATCTCTGCTAGTACTTTAAAAATATGCTCAGGGTTTAGTAGAACACATAACTCTCTAATAATAAATGATCCTCGATCCTCCAGTAGATTCCTATCATTACAAAACAATCTTAACAAGTTCACCATAAATTTAGTGAAATATTTATTTTGAGAAGTACTTGAAGATTTAGAACTAATCAGTTCAGCCATAACGACTAATGTTTGTTGAACTACTTCCTCTGAATTGTCGCTTAATACTTTCATGAGTACTGGAAACAGCTCTTCAATGTGAAGATGCATTTTGTCTGGTAAATTTGTCAATAAATGATAGATCCATTTTAAAACTGCTACTTTAGTTTGTACAGGTATTTGTTGCAGCATCAAATGTTTTGTTAAAACTTCAATTATACTTGCTAGATCTAAGCTGTCAGCAACCAAACTATTATCTTCACTTTTGGAGATGATCATCTTAAAAAGACTATTATTTACACGCGAGGCAGTCTCTTTTATTGTTCTTCGAGTGTCTCCATCATATGATAAGCAAGGCAATATAGCTGTAAAAATACCTGATGTGTATGGTAATAGGAGCTGTCCAGATAGTCTAATAAATTCATCCATCCATGTAATTGCAGTCAACTGTAAAAGTTCATCTGGGCTTTGTGCATGAAGAATTAATATATTCATCATTCCGGCAAAATCTACTCTGGATGGATTTGCTTTTATACTGTGCAGAAATTCAGCAAATACAGTATCCGTTGATTTTTTAATTTCTGGTGTTGGATCTTCAAGAATTTTGAAAAGTCCATCAAGAATTTCTGGTAAAAAGATAACAAGATCAATATCAGGCACTGCATCCAAAACAGATATCCATGATATAATAAACTGTCGTCCAAAAGGATTTTTTGTATAAATTCTTCCTCTCACTAAAGGAATAAATCCTGCTAAATCAAATATCCCACTTTCTGTAACAATATCCTAAAAAGAAATATGTCAATATTGTCATTCAATTATATGATTTATAAATCATTTGGATTTTGCAAACCTTCATCAATCTATCTAGCAATTCAGTTGCAGTTTTTACACTTTGTTCGGTATCACAGGCTAATTTACTAAGAGCACCAAAAATATCCGCAAAGTGAGGTAAAATTGCACCTCTGGCTACTTTTACAACATTGTATAGACTTTCGCAAGCGTAATATCTAACTCTGAGATCTGCATCGGAAAAGCAAGCTAAAATTGGATATATAAGATCCTCTGTATACTTTCCAGTGTGCGTAGGACCCAACCCAACAGCTATCGCAGCCAATCCAATTAATCCTCCTTTTCGAGAATGTGGATTCTGCGATGTCGCAAAATCTTGACCCAGTACTTTTAACAATCTTTTTATTTGAACGGTATTGTTATGTGTTGCAAATTCTTTAACCATCCTTAAAAATATTTAAATATTACTAATATTATTTACTATACTTAAATAATCACTTAAATGAGTGATAAATTTTAATTGTTGATTTAAAAAAAAAAATGATTTAAACATAAAATAATAATAATTGTCAATATTGACATATATACTTTAACCTCACTTTTCAATTTCAAGGGCGGCAGCTTTCCGTTTTTCATAAAGTTTATCATTTAACGATTTCACACACGCTTGGCTCAACGGTGCATAATCTCTTTCTCCCATTGTTTTTTTTTTCTTTCACCTGCAGTAGTGCAGGTACTTATTTGATATTTATTTCCCGACTTTTGTTTACATTCAGCTGGCCAGTTCAAATCAGCTGACCGGATTTCCATGAAAAAGGCGTGCCTGAGGTATAAACGCAATTAAATAAGCGTTTTTTTTTTTTTTTTTATTGATCAATTCACAAAAAAAGACCGTCAATTTACCAAATTAAAATTGTATATTATATGGTTATTTCTAATAAAACGTAATTAATAATCATCTCTACTAAATGATGAATCTTTTATGAAGAAAGTGTGATATGATACGATTCAAATTAAAAATAAAATAAAATTTTTCTTTGATTTAAAAAAGGAAACTTAAAAATTAAAAGTTAAGAATTAGTTGAACTTAAAAAATCAATCTATTAAAAGTATTTGGATAAAGGGATGCGGTGCGGTATAATAATAAGCAGCAGAATGCAGCTATTCGATGTCATGAAAAATAGATTCATTTAATATATGCTTAGAGTAAAACAATTATAATCGTATGTACAGAAATACAAAGCTCAGTTCTGTCCCATCACAGATTTTTCACGGTCCTGTATGGAACGGCCGAAGTGCAGCAAGCTTTTCATAAAAATTTTCTAACGACGGTTCGCTGACCCTCCTCAAATTTTCTACAATCTTGAATAAACATTTTCATTACACGCGGTTACGAAAATCGCTCGGTCATATCTGATTGCGAGCGCACGACGTTTAAAAGCGGCTGACAGGTGGGCATTCCCTGCAGTTTTCCGAATGATATTTGTTCTTGCGAATCGAGAAAGTGCCGACCGCAGCACTTGCCGTAGTGTTTATCGGTAGTGCAATATTAGCTCGGTGCTTTGTAGCTCCAGGCACAATATTTGCCCTGGGTCAGTGCAACTGCTTTACTTCTAACAATTGAGGGCACTTCTCCACTATGTTCAGTAAGATGTTGTCAATGTACGACCGAAGACGCGTATTTACTTCGCGCTGTTCCTTCAGAGCTTGCTTTGCCTGTAACAATTTAATAATTACTTTTTATAAATTGTAGATCACGCTTTTTTTCATTTATTATTTAAAAATTTGCAATATAAACACTGATTTATTATGATTATTTATGATAACAATTCAAATATCTACTTATGTAAATAAAAGGAATGCTTGAACAATTTTGGAATGGAGTGCTCAATGCAGCAATAAAACAAATACGTGAACTTTATTAAAAGAAGTTTTGCTTTTTATAATTTCTAGCAAATGATTACTTAAAATTTTACTCACTTCAGCAAGGGTAGTAAAATTATCGCAAATATCCGCAATTCCCGATTCTCCATGCTCGATTCCATCAGTCTACAAAGATATAATTCCTATAGTACATAATTCCTTAGTAATAAATTTTAAACACAAAAACCTGATAACAAGGTAGGAAAAAATTCAGTAAGTACCTGATCATTAGCTGATCTTGTTAACAATAATTCAGTAGCTAGACTTGGACTACTTTTTCTATTGACCGTATTATCGTTAGGGTCTGGTCTACTTGGCATAAAAAGTTCACGTCCAGCCTGTAATGCCGCGGCCGCTGCTTGCAATTCATCTCGAGATTCTTCCAAATCTGAAAATGTAAAGAATATACTAAAATGAATAATGTGAAAATAAAATATCATACAAAACTATGTGCCAGCCTATGTACAGGTAAATGCGTTTACCTTTTATAGAATTTACTTTATAAATTTTCTCATGGTTCAATAAATTTAAAATTCAATTTCTTCAACAGTCTAAGTTTTAGTTACAAATGACAGTGACTTTCCCGCAAAAATGTCCGGGATACGTTATTACACTGAGAGAAAAATTTGGTAATTTTAAGTAAATATTTACTTCAATAGTACTTATTAAATATTTCTTTGAGTCAAGTAATTATTTTTTTGAAACTACTAAATTTATTTATAAACAAATACAATTCATTTAGTTTTAAAGAAATATTTAACAAGTACTATTGAAAAGTAAATATTTACTTAAAATTACCAAACTTTTTTCCAGTGTACAGCTTCATCGTAATTTTTACAAGAAAATTCTCTCAGTATTCATCGAAACTCACTTTTGTTTCTAGTCTGTAAGTTGGCAAGTTCCTGAGCCATCTCCTCGAGCTTGCGTTCTGCATCAAGCCGGTGGAGAAGCTCAGCCTCGACGCGCTGAAGTTCGCGGCTCGTCTCGGCGAGGCTGGTGGTGCTGCGTCTTTCCGCCTCCCGCGCTCGTTCCGTCTCCAGGCGCGCTTCTTCAGCGACATTCTCGAGCCGCGACTTCTCCTCCTTGAGCTTGTCCAGCTGCTCTCGCAACCTCGTTGACTCGTCGCGCGCCCGCGTACTTTCCACTTCGGCTGCCTGCAGTTTTATGCCAAGGTTTTCTAGCTGCAGCTCCTTTTCCCGCTCCATCCGACTTGCCCATTCGCGATGTCTCCGCTGCTCCGTCTGTAAACGCATACCATATTAATTAATTAATTTATTTTTCGTTTTTTATTAAACGGGCATAACCCTTACAAAAAATTTCCAAATAATAAACAAGAATAAAATACAGGTTTAATCTTTAACAATTAGAAGATAATAGTAACAGATTTTATCATACTTTAATCCGGTCATCATAATTTAAAAAGTATTAAGAGTACAAAAAAGTACTTTTATTTAATCATTTATTTCTTTATCATAATTTTTTTACTATTTTAATAGTTTATCACTGTGTGTAAAGCAGTTCGAATTCAGTTATATTTAATTATAAAGAGATATTATGACTTCAGTTTTCAGAGGAATCGTAATTCCGATATGTGTCAATTTCATTCTTCTTATATAACATTTTTGCAAATTTTTGAAAAATTTGCATAGATTAGATTGTTATTTAAGTTAATTTGCGGCGTTTAGTAGGGTTAAGCATTGTCATTTTCCGGCGGAAATATGTATAATAATTTTTTATACAAGAAATTAAGTCCCGTCGATGAAATAAAATTAAATAAAATTAAATTCTAAGATTCAAAGTGAGTCAGATATATATTTAAAAAGAAAACGTGAATTTTATTCTGTTATGCAAGTATCCGGAACGTCACGCAAGTAATCTGTAGACACGATCTTTGCAGAACCTGATAAAAGATCTTTAAAATGGGTTTTAGTAAATTTATGTACGACTAAAAATTTTCGAAAAAAATTTAAGTTATCTATTATTTAAGAAAATGTAAATAACTCTTACACTTACTCTTACTTAGACAAGAAATCTTTCGAATATTAAAAAGATATATAATATGGATACTTTGAATACTTACGTCAAGTCGTTCTTCAGCTCTGGCTTCGGCATCCTTCGCAGCCTCTTCGAGCATGAGTATTCTGGCCTGCAGGGTGGCATTTTCTTGTTTAACTCGAGCATATCGCTCCTCGCCTGCAGACTGCGTATCCACGAGGACGTGCATCTGTTCTTGAATCATCTGAACCTGCAACACGGATCATTCAAATTAATCAATCAGACATTTATTCGTAAATAATTAAATGCATTATTTCAATTTATTCGATAATTAATTGAATAGAACTTGGTTTCTTGTATTCATCAATGTAGGAAAGAAAAAAATGTTTATCGCTCGATCTTGAGTTAAAAGTACAGTGTCGTGCAGTATGTATTGATTTAAACCCTGGTGAACTCGAACTCCTTACAGTCACGTTAACTATACCACATAAGCATAAACGTTGTAGGAATACTTGAGAAAAAGTAGTTGATGAATCTGCCTGTTCAATAAGGAATAATTGGCAGGAAAAGGGCGAACAATCGTTGCAACCGGTGCATATATATTCACTAATGCACACTGAAAAAAATTTTTTTAGATCAAACTATAAAATTTTATTGAATCCTACTTACAGAATCATTTTGTTGATTTAGCTTATAATGTCAAGATTTAGTCAATTTAGTTTTTTTAACTAAAAATTTATTTGATTAAACTAAATATTTATAGTTAAATCAACTTAATATAGTTTGTAAAGAGAATTTAACGAAATTTTACTTAAATCAACTCAATAGTTCTGTAAGGAAAATTCAACAAAATTTTAGTTGGTCCTACAAAATTCTTTTTCCAATGCAATAAAAGAAATGCGCTAACAGACACTCAGACCCTGGCAGAAGAATAAGATAAATAAAACTTCGCTCAACTCCAATAAAATACATTCCCTCGTATTTTCGTACTCCGTATAGCCGACGAAAGAATGAGAATATCAAAAAATCAAGACAAGTTTAAATTAAATATGGTAATATAAAACATCAAACTCATTGGCCACACTAATATGAACTTGATACAAATACGAACTTCGTGTAAACTTTAGCCTAACTTAAATCTTTTTTTTTTACATACCCCCGCCAAAAGTGCCTATTTCTATCCCGGCGCGGGAATGAAAAACTGGTAATTTCGGCGTGGGTATGTAAAAAAATCGTATATCCACTACGGAAATAAAGAAAGAATGCCTCAGATGGCATGTTTGTCTCAGACAATTTCCATGCAATTTGGGATCATTCTTTATTTATTTCTCTACTAGTAGCATAATCTACTATTATACGGGACGAAAAAAATAATAATAACAATGAAAAAATAACAAAATAAAAAGAGAAGTCAAGAGCAACTCCGCACTCGCATCAACGACGTTACAACAAAGCGCCAATAAATACGGAAGTCCTCGCTTAAAAATATCCACCGCGCGCAGCCTCGGAGCTTACTTGCTGGTGCACGAGGTGATCGGTGGGCACGCAGCCGGCGTCCGGCGCCTCCCCACCGACGAACTGGAACTGACCCTCCCAGAGATCGTATTCGAGGGCCGGCGAGCCGTCGCCGTAGGCGCAGTTCAGGGACGTCGGGCCGCTGCCACCATTGCCGCTGGCGCGACTCTGCCATCGATCAGTGTGCTGCCGCAGAAACGACGGCGAAGAGCTCGCCTCCTCCGCCGCCGATCCGTCCTCCATCGTATCGCATGCTAACTCAACCTTGGCGCTGCCGCGGGGGTGACGACGCCGCCGCCGGATATCTTTTTCCGTCCTCTTTTGGGGGCACACTCGCAATTAGGCACTACGATGGAATCGCGTGAATCGCTGTGTAGATGGAAGCAGCTGTGTTCGGAAGTCCCGCGTCTCGACGTTTTGTCCGCGAGTCGCTTTTATAAATTTAGATTGGCACGTCGGCTTGAACACAGAGAGAATTCATTTTAAACGCGAAAGGATTTTACGCTCGTCTCGTTTCTAAGAGTATGAGTTAAGTACTGCGTGCGCCAAATCGCTTGTCGTTACTGCGACCGATCGACCGATCGACTGTTTACAGCGCAAAATCTTTTACAAAAAAAAGTCTTCCATAAACTTCAGTCGCCGCTGATAAACACACAAGGCTCTTATCGAACAATTTTTTTTTTTGTAAATTACATACGTCACTCAGAAGCACTCGTTTTACAATTATTTAAAAAAAAAAAGCAGCGGGAATGTCAATTACGTGACGTGATATGTAGGGGAACTGCTTGGCTTATCTCACGAGAAAGGCCTTCAAGTCACTGCAGACGAACCTGATAAAACTTGCGAGAAATTTTATAAATGTAATACTAAGCTCTATTCCGGATTCGATTAAGCGGCTCTTCAGCGCCACCGTCTCGGCGACTTCATTTTTTTTTCTTTTTTATTTAATCTATTTTAGTGCTGGGAGGCGTCGCGCGCGGTCACTACGATTGCACGCGACTTATGCGCAGTTTCCCGCGACACGAAGACGAGGGGAGGAAGCAGCGGCCGCTGCGGCCGGGCAGCCTGACGACGGCACACTAGCGCGGCCTGCTAACTGCTATATTTGTGCCCGAGGCGGCGGAGGTGGTGATAGCGGCAGCGGCGGCGCTCGTCAATGCTCCTCGCCATCGGCACAACGCCAGGGAACCGGTGAATAATAATCGCAAGTCGCAAACAAATTTGACGAGGGATCCCATTCGATCGATGACTAATTGGATTAGACGTTGCGGTGAATTCTTCCGTTCGTGCGGACAAGCTTTTTTTTATTTGTTAACGTTTTTAAATAAATCAGGAAGTGGCGCACTTATCTATCGCACATATTTTACAGAATAACAATTAGGAAGTATAAATTTAACGAGGGATCGATGACTAATTAGATTAGACGCTGCGGTTTATTCTACGGTTCTTGCGAAGTGAATAAATAGAAAGCGTTTTTTTTCTTGTAACTGTTTTTAAATAAACGGAAAAGTGGCGCACTTCGATCGCGAGGATTTTACACAATCACAATTAGAAACTGTAAAACTTGCAGTGAATAATAATCGCAGTTCGCAAACAAATTCGACGAGGGATCGATAATTCGATTAGATTCGAGGAGCTGCTGTGAGTTCTTCGGTTCATGCGGACGATCGGACGTACAAAGTTCAGATATCAACTTTTTTTCTGTGTTTGAGTACATTTTTTTTAAATGAATATAAGACACACTCTTCATTCGCGCGAAATTTACACAATAACAATTACGAACTGAGGTACATTATAAGTTAACCTGAACTCCAAGGCCGCTCTATTTTATTAAAGGAAGCAAAAGCTTACTCTGTAAGCTCGTGGGTGATACTAACCCTCGTATATTATAAAGCCTAGTGTTGTAGTCTCATTAATTTTAATTTAGTTATACGAGAATGTATTGTTTAGTAACTGAAAATAACCCTCTTAATTCGATTAGAGCGCAAAACTGTCGATACATAAAAGCTAAGCGTTTGAGGTTTCTCTCAGTATTTTCTTTGCTCATTGGTTGCCTAAACTGTGTATCCATTAGACTACATATTTATTTGTTGTTGTATTACGTATTAGAAAAGGTTAAATAATGCGTGCACAATGTTATGCTCCAAAATTTCCTTTAGACATACTTAAATAAATTTGTTCAATACTATACTTAATTTCCATAAAAACAGTATTAAATATTAAAAATTTTAAGTATTATTCAAGAAAGTTAAATTTTACAACAAATAAACTTTTTTTTTATAATTATGAAGACATTGTATACTGAAATTGCTGTTTAATCCGATTGTCGGTAACGCAGAATTTTTTTTCTTGGTCTAACTACGATAATATAGAGCACTGACAATTTGAGTCTTTCTATTTACAGATTACAAATTTTGAACTTCCGGTTTCTAATTATAAAATAATTTAGTGGATTATAAAAAGTTCATTTTCCACGGTAAATAACTTTTCAATTCCTATTATGGTTAATTGTGCAATGTAAACGTTAAAAGGCGTTAAACCGTTAAAATTAATAATCGCAGCAGTGACTTTAATCACGTACCTTTAGCAATAATTTTCACGAATAAGTTCATTCTGTATTGAAAAACATCCAAACGTTGCGGTCTTGAAATGAATATTTTTCAGCAAGTTTACACTATGCGAATCCGAATTTCTCCTTCAACCCCAAGTTCTCCCAGGCGTAATAAAATGAAGCCACTAGCAATATGAGGAAGATGAAAAATGTCCAGCCGGGCCACATTATAATAGCGTAAAGTATCGATTTTTGTTTGCAAGCCATTTTTACTGTTTTTTTTTCTTCTTTTTTCTTTTTTTTCGTTTATCGGTGTTTTTATTACGGATTTAAAATAGAATTTATTCAGACATACTTAGACTTGAAAATTTTGAAGGTGTTGGCCGAAAAGTTTGATTTGTGACATATTTAATCCGACAACTGAAGAATGAAACGTTATATATACAACAATTCTGTATACGGCGCCAACTTCGTTTGGTTAGAAAAGTATAACTATTAATACTGGTACAAAAATAGAAGCAATTTTGATTGACTAATTAATCTTTCGGATATAAGTCAACGGAATGTTTGTCCATCAATGAAAAAAATTTAATTTAAGGAAATGTAGTAAAGCAATTATGGCAGTAGGTATATGCATTATCTATAGCACAGTAATTTTAGGTCGCATAAAATCAATTTGAAATTCAACAGTACCGAGAATAAACTCGCATAGCCAAGCTACGTTCAAAAGGCCTATAAGTAATGTTATATATCTATAGCTAACCTCTCCTACATTCATTTTAAATTTCATTCGGAATATATTTTCATAAAAAAATAATAATTCTAATATTCCGTCGTTACAACTCCGTATTTCGAATACCTTGGAAATCACTGGTTAAATTGCCGGAGCATTCATGCGCTTGAGAATAAAAGAAACAGTAGTTTCTCAACGCATGGAAAAATGTAGTAAACGAATAAAAAAAATTGACCTTCCTCACAAAGCAACAGCAGAGCCGACACTTTCCAGTAACGAATTCAGTTTGAAACTTAATAAGAGGAAAGAAAGGACCTTCTTGATTGTCTAGTCTCGTGTGCATGTGGGAGGGTGACTTTCCAAATTTGGTCGGACGCAAAAAAGCAACTCACCCGATGATTCAAGTCGATGACATCGTCCTCGAGAGAGACATCGCTGTACACGTCGTCGGCCGTGTCGCAAATCGATCCACGACCGGAGCTGTTAAAGCTACTGCTTCTGTACAACTGGCTGCAAAGACAATATTAACTATTACTCAAGCTGTCATAGTTTATATGCAACATACATTTTTATTTTTTTAACAAATTTCCTTTACTCTACAATTATTTGATCGTTTAATTATCAAATGAAAGAAGAGTATTGACTCTTAGCGGTAAGACCGTTCGACCATGTTTTGGCTGCAGTTCAACCAAAGCAGTGCTGGTATACGCTTTTAACAACGTATTAATAGTGACGATTACAAGAGTAAAATGTACGGGAATAAATTCAAAGTAAAGTGCGTGTGATGCAATCCGCTTTCATCATGCAGCCAATGTAATGGGCTTGTCCGAAGTTTTACGCACGTACATTGAATGAAAAGGCTTACCTGGCTAGAGCATTGGAACTCAGTCGTTTACGGTTGGCACTGCGGGAAGAACAAGATTACTCATTATTTCTGGTGTAGATATGTATATACATATAAGTCAGTGCCGTTTCGTATAAGCGTTACGTATTCACGTCACATCTTTCGAGCATATCATTCAAGGAAATTATTTAATTGTGCGCGTGATACGTATACGTATTATGCTTCATGTACGAGTAAACACACTCACCCACTTGGCGAACGTCCGAGTGAAGTTCGCAACCACGTGTGTCTACCCAGAAGCATGGAATTTGGACTTCGTGGATTTCTGAAAAAAAAAAACGATAAAAATTATTAATTAACCCGTCCAATATTTTATTGTTTTAATTATATAACAATTTCAATTCACAACTTTATAAAGCGATAGAAGCTTATGTCATTTAAACGTGCTACTACTATTGCTTTTACGCATCAAATATTTTATCTACTCTAGCTTTAATTATTGCTCTGTAATATGGAGACCATTTTTGCATTATCAAATAAATGCCTTTGAGTCCATTAATCATAGAGTTATACGTTATGCTGCATTAAAAACTGGAGGTGGTATAAGATTTATGAGAGAAACAGAAGAAAAAAATCTAATCTCGTAATCCAATAAAGAGTGATATCCTACGAAGTACTGTGAATTTCTATAATCGATTTTTACGAGATCTAAAATTAAATTGTATTATTAATTAAGCAATTAATTCAATGATTATTTAGCGCTGAAAAATGGAGAGCTACGCACTTGTTGGAGCTGGTACCGGATATGGGCGAAGGTGCGGGGGATTCGCTGCCCAGAGGTGAGTCGGCGTCGTCCACTGCGCCAAATGCCTCGTAGCGCTCCTCGTCGTCGGTTGCGAGGCCGTTAATTTGCTGTTGAATACCTGCACCGTGACCATTGGCGCGCTCAGGACTGGCGGAGTACGGACCACTGCTTTCGCTGGAGGATACACCCCGAGCCAGATTCGATGACAAGGAACTTGGCTCGCTTCTGCTCCACGCTGACGAACTGCTTAAACAAACAAAAAGGACAATTAGAAGCATTATTACATAACAATCCACTTTTAGATTTGATAATTTAATTGTTTTTATTTTTACTCTTGTATTTTTTAAGAAAGAAAGAAAGCTTTGTATCGCCAAAATTTTTCAATCTTCAGAGTTTAACGTAATACCACTTATTTGGGTCCAGAAAGTGTCATTCGATTGTCGCGAGACTGCGGGAAAATTTCAAGTAATTCTACCGATCAGTATCGATTTTAGAGCTAGTTAGCTGGATTTTTGAAAATTTAAAAAATTTTTTTCTCGCAATTATTATTTTTTATCCCGTATTTTAAAAACTATATACGTTCAAACAAAATAAAATGTTTCATAACAAGTTGTTTTCAAAAATTAAGTAACGGCGCATAAAGTACTTTGATAAATAATCTTTGATAAATAACAAACGTAAACATATTGGACTTAATTAATTGTTTAAGTATTTGTTTTATTACTTCCTAACATGTTACAGTGAAGATATACACGAAATATTTGAAATCTTAAAATAATATTTTTGAATAAGAAAAAAGTTTTTTTTTTCTCACTAATTGAATTGTGCAGTATGCAGATAGACCGACTGTACGACTCACACTTGTAATTACATGGCGGAAAAGAAAAAAATAAATGCCAACTCGTAAGAATCTCCAGCTTGACGGGGTCAAGATGCGAAATCATCGGGGAACGTCAGGCAGGATGCAGGCTAATTTTTTTTTTTTTTTTGCCATA
Organism: Sycophila texana; assembly: GCA_035582955.1. Lineage (NCBI taxonomy): Eukaryota > Metazoa > Arthropoda > Insecta > Hymenoptera > Eurytomidae > Sycophila > Sycophila texana. Next base: position 1,685,970 of record JAWWEN010000020.1, read on the forward strand.
TAAAAATAGTGAATACATATTCCCCCTTCATTCTCAGTCCGTCTTACGTATATCTCTGTGGGAAGCAATTGTCCCACTGGCGTTGGGAAAGACTCAGTCGCAGGAATTGTGCGCGTGAGAAAGCCTTTGGAAAAAAATTCCCGACCTCGACAAAGCCAATTCTTATCGACGATAATTAAAGCAATTGCATTATCAAGGAATGTCTCCGACTTCCTAATTTCTTGTTTACAAAGTAAAAACGGACTAATCTATCCGTCAAACTTTTATGTATATATGACATAAGAATAGTACACGCTAAATCGACTAGAGCGAAATGGAGTTAAGTTTTACTCCACTGGAGTCGAATTTTCACTCGAAGTTTAGATTGAAATTAACTCCCTCCATTAGAGCGAAGTAGAGTAATTTTTTCACTCAAATTTAGAGTGAAAAGGTGGACCGTAACCTATATATATATATATAAAATCCTACTCTATCAGAGTGGAATTAAGTCATTATAATCGTGTAAAGTGATTACTTCACTACACTATAGAGTAAATTTCAAATTTAACTCTATGAATGAATTAAATAAGAGTTAAATTTCACTCTAGTTGTTTTTACATTGTATATAATGTGGATATAACTATAGATACTCTCAATTAAAGCGTTAATAAGTGCTAACTCGTTTGCCAAAGTTTACGAGTGTGCCGCGGAATCAATAACCTTTCGAGCTTTCACTTTGACCAGCTGTTCAGTTATGCCTAAATTTAGTAGTATCATTTACTGAATACAGACAGCAATCGTAAAATGATAATTGTTTTATAAAAAGCTGAATGATTGTAAAACTGCGTAACTACTTTTTACCTGAATAGGAAAAGAAATTTATTGATATTGAACTTTTTTTATTATCTTAATGTGTTGTAATTGTATTTCTCATCATTAATATATGCAGTACATTTTTTAGTCATGTATTTTTAATTATTTATTTATTTAGAGTTAAATCGTCATTGAACATATGGTCCTTAATACAATTTAAAAGATACGATAACGTAAATATAATATTTATAGATACATAAAAAACAAAATCAAAATTTGTTATTCAAGCATTATTGTTAGAAAATTTATAACAATCGAGTAATATATTATTACGGACTTAAAGTTTTTTTACAAAGTAAACATTAATAGTAATTACAAAGTAAGTATTAAGAATTATTTTAAAAAATTTTTAACAGGTTAAGGTACACGTGACACTCTATTTTCGTCGCTTCATTTACTATCAATTATTTAAATTATTTTTAACAAGCGACAAAAAAAAAAAGAAAGAAAAACCGGAAAGTCATCTGATTCCGCTAAAATATATAGTTTCTCGCGTAAAATTAGTGAAGAATGTTAATTTTATTTTCCGCATAAAGTCGCGAAAAAAAAAATAGAACGCCAAGCTAAAAGTAGCTATCTCAGCAAAAGTGTATCGGTTACCTGGGTTGGTTGGCCTCAAGAAGCGCGGAAGTGTCACCGCTGTTGAGACCGACGACGCCACTGCCTTCTTGCAGAGCCTCGCTCCTGAGTCCCGGTGACCGGGAACTCACCATCGTCCGAGATTCTCCTCCTCCTCCGCTCGCCGCCTCCGCCTCCTCCTCCTTTTCCTGCGCAGGTTGCCGGTAGCGATCCGTTAGAGCGCCGAGGACTCCAGGCGCGTGACTCACCGCCGAGAAATGCCCCCCTCGCCTCCGCCGGATGCCAGAACTCCGCCGAGCTCTTTCTCTCTCTCACCTCCAAGTTCGCTCTCAGCGGATCTCTGCAATAAGACCTTTACACCTTTACGCGATCCTTTTACTTTGGCCGAACTGTTTGTCCCGATATGCGGGTGTATATATATATA
>JAWWEN010000020.1:1687924-1706563 GCA_035582955.1 Sycophila texana
CAATATTGGACCAATATTAAACCAATATTGATAATTCGGTCATTTCCAATATTCGTAGACATTTTCTTAAAACATCAGAAAATGGTCCAAAAACACTCAATTGACATTTATAAAATGTCAAAATAAATAAATAATGAGTAATTGTTTAAAAAAATAGTATTTAATATTTTCTTTATAAGCTTATTAATGCATAAACAGATTCGTAATTATTTTTACTGTTTGGAGAAGATATCAAGCCAGCAGACATAACATCCGAGAATGCGATACTAGTAACTTACAGAACAAGGAGAATAGAAAGTTTCATATTTTCATTCACATATCTTAATCATCCGACGAATTTAACAACAAATAAAATTGAACTTTTTATTTATTTTTTCGATAATAATCGTCTATAAAAAAATTTTAATTTAAAATAATAAAGGAAAAAGGGGTTTGTGAAATTAAAAATAATATATCAATGTGCACTTTCAAAATTGTAAATTTATTCATCATATTATTTACAATGAAAATATAATTTTCTAAAAATAAACCTCACTATACACTGATTTAATTAAAGTCATTTTAATTTTGTTTTTCGGCATGCAATTACATTTAAACATTAAACTAATTGATATAACATTTCAATATATACTAAGATATGCTATTTTTCAAATATATCACATTTTAGGAATCGCTATGAGTAAATAAAATATTGTAAAATTTAAAAGCTTTTGGAATATTGGAAATATGTGATTTCATTTGCCATTAGAAAAATACAATTATAATTGTGTAAAACGGTATAGAGTTAAAACATAATTAAAAAATGAATGCATTATGTAAATAGTGTTGAAATCAAGAGCCTTCCAGAGGCTCTTTTTAAACCTGAGCAACTGTGGTTTTTAATTTGAAATATTAAAAAAGATTAAAAATTATTGAATAATTCATGAAAACACAGTTTTAAATTGTTGTGCCATCAAAAATATTTTTTTTTTATTTATTTACTTATATTTTAAGTTTTTATACTTAAATCTAAAGTACTCATTAGTTGCAACAAGTGTACGTACTTGCAAATATAACTTTAATCTCTGCTGAAAATGTACCATATCTAAAAGAATAGTTCATATATGTCTATAAGAATATATTTTTTCTATTGTTCACTTTTTCAATGTCTAAAATCTCAGTTTCTATGATATACCATGCATGAGATAAGTTTTAGGAATTTAAGTGACAAGTATTCTTTCAATTGCCCATTCAAAAATATAGTGTTCTAAATCTTAAGAAAAATAATACAATTCTTATTCACTGTGGTTGATCACTTTGTAATTCACTGTCTGATGAGAAGGGATTTTTAAAAATATTGAGAATTAATCTGACAAAATATAAAATAAATGAGTACAGATCTTCTACAAATGAGGATGCACTTTTTTGCATCTTCTTAATAGCAGTTGAAACTGTGTCGGAGTCAATCACCAACTCCTTTTGAGGACTACAAAATTTGGCTGTTACATCACAAACAGGATCAGCAAGTAAAGATGCATAAGGTACCAATAAAACCGCAATAAATGCACATAGTAAAGAGATTATCAACAGCTTTACATAGTTAGTTAAAATGTCAGACAGTCCATTGAAGAATGATGATGATTTAGTACTGTTATTGAGATATCTGGACCATAAGGAAGGATCCTTTCCATGGGCAACAAGAAAGTGTATAACTTGTGTTTTTAAACAGTCGGCATTGTACATATCAGCAAGTGCTAATACATCGGCAGCATTTTGAATTGTTAATTTTCCACAGAGTGCCTCCTCACACATAATCTTTAACCCTTCAAGGGAATACTTTTCTGCTGCGGCTAAAAGATCATTTGCCATTTCATGTATTCTATCAACTCTTTCAGAGTAAATGAATCGTAAAACTTCTTGCATCACCCTCTCATCGATATCATTAATTTCAACTATACTTTCATTTTTCTCCTTCATATCGTGCTTGAACATTGCTAGAAAAACTGGACTTCTAGCAGCTAATATTGCCTTGTGAACTTTAAATTCCCTGCATCCTACAATAATTGATACATCGCTAAATTCTTCACTCTCTAATAGAGCAGCTAAATCATCCGGTTGAGTTTTAGGCATTCTAAGTTGCTCTGAAATATTTAGGCCTAAAATATTGATTATACCTCTGCAAGCTCTAATTTCACACAGAATTGTCAGTGTGTCATTTGGCAGCAATCCATTAACTGGATCCATAACAAAGTCTCGCCTAATAAAATTGGCCAATCCAGTAAAACGTTGTGAATCAACTATTTTAACAAATCTATGACAGTATCTTGAGCTTTTAACATTAGTCTCCTCTCGGCGGTTATTGATAATTGAAAATTTGCACTTAGCTTCAATGCTAGGTGCATCGCAAGACTTCAGGTACAAATACAGAGCTATGTTACCATACTCCGAAGCGTAATAATTTCCGTTTGGATACAAACGTAAATGCCACGTTATTTTATCGTTTGCTCCTGTTGAAAAAACAGGAGAGTCCATGTATGCTCCAGGTGTGTTGTTCCAAAAAAAACTAAAGTTACTTATAGTCCACATATACTTAAACTTAATTATCTCCATTCGTGTAGTATCCCACTTGTCTGGTATAGGAGACTTCACAATGCAGTGGTCATCCATTTTATTAAATTATTAACCTAAATTATAAAATTATTTATTAAAATTAAAAACAAAAAATTATTTGTGCACATTCTACTTACTTTTTGAATGTAAAACAAAGAGAATCTAAGAGAATACGAAAGAGCCATTATCGTTAAACATTCTTGTTCTGTATTGATTAGTTGGCCAACTAATATAATAATCACAATAAAGGCTTTGTGTACTTTTCGTTCTGCAAAGTGACATTGTCAGCGCTTCTTTAACTTCATTTAGTACACTTTGGTCGATTTTGTAAATTTCTTTCATCCCTTTTTTACGATGACGCAAAATGAATTTCCTCCTTGAACTTTCAAGTATAAACAAGAGCTTTTATTTCCCCAGCTGACTCTAAAGCAGACGACTGTGAGACTGTGACGCTCCAAAACACTGCGTCTTCATTCTGGTGATTTAGTAACGTTCACTTTCAACCTAGGGATATGCGCATTTTTCAAATTTTCGCGCCATTTTTTTTTTTTGCTCCGAAAGCTCTTAATTAAAGTAATAACTTGAATATTGGCTAAAAAGAAAGAACATTCATTTAGGTAAAAATTATTAATTATTAGTTAAATAAGTGATAAAAAAGATAGAATCTTCTTTTTAAAAAATTTAAATGGATGTACTAAATAATTTGAAAAGAGTGATCTATTCGGTATGAAAAAAGCAAACCCCCTAACTGAAAATTTAATATTCCGCGTTAATCATTCTTTGCTCCAGAAAACTGCTGAACAAATTAAAAAATGGAAGGTTTAATTAATTTATATAAAAATTACTAATTGTTAATTAAATTAGAGATAAAAATGAGACTTCTTTTAAATTCAACGTATAAAATTTTGAAGGACATTTAATAGATAGGGTATAAATATATAAAAAATACAAGTTTTTTTCTGTGAAAAGCTCCTAAAACAATCAATAAAAAATTACTAAATTGAAAGGAATGAAAAGTTAATTTAGATAAAAATGACTATAAGTATAGTTGTCGTTATTTAAATTAACCCTAACAAATAAGGAAAAAAAAAGTACTTTACATACAAAAATTCAAAAATATATACTTTTGGAAAAAGTATATAAATACGAAAAAAAAAGTAACAATCACATTATTAAATGCTGGAAAAATATAGTCTTTATTAAATCACCTTCTCAGCTTCGAATTTCAACTTTCCTTGCCCATGACACTCGCATATCAGCTTATACAAATCGGTTAGCTTACAAATCATCACAACCAAAGACTCGATCGCGGACTTCGCCCTGCTGATTACTCGAAACGGTGCATCAATTTACTCTGTCAAGAATCCTCGTATATTTAACGTAACCCCCGGCAGTTCAAACTATTTTTCCGCTCGAAAATGGTACATACAACGTAGTTATTTTTTAGTTTACCCAGCAAAGTGCATTTTAAATTTTTAAATATAGATATGAGGGGACATACACATCATATACAGTGACGATATTATATTATATAATGTTTTTTTTTATTATTATTTGTTCGTTTAACTAATTCGTTACACCAAGTACTTCGACATTGATTAAAAATCGTGGACGTTGCAGCGGTCGGAAAAATATATATATATATATCGGCTTGGCTACAAGAAGTTGCACAGCAACGTTTTTATGATTTGCGTTCAGACTTACTCCGAAAAGCTCGGGACTTTTCCTTTTTCAAACTCGTCAATTAATTGTGGTGATTCGGTGTATTAATGCAGCCAGAGTTTTCTTCGTGTACAAAAATAAAAATATATAACTAAACAAAAATATCTCTTTTATAATTGTTTTTTTACTACTGTATAATCCAGATATTTATAATTTTAATCGTTGAAAAAGAAAGTAAAATGAATGAAAATTCAATGATTTTTTTGTATCAAATGTTGTAAATATTTTTATTTTTGTATAACAAGTTTACTACACGAAAATCGCCTGATTTTACGTTTGAATTGCATAATTATTTTTATGGAATAAGTCTGAAAATCCACTTCTTAAATGGAAGACTATGGAAGGCCAATGAATTTAAAAAGAAAAAATTGAAAGCTCTCCTTTCCGCTGATGAAAAAAAGAAATGGAATGTCAGTCTCATTGGACAATAAACCATAGCTTCAGACAGTCTTCCTCGAATGGATGCGTTTTTTTTCTATGCTTTAATGTACATATTTACAATTACTGCAATATGTTTGGCAAAAGCAACAGTGTCTATATTTTTCTTATTGCTTCGTTATATGTGTAAGCATAATATCCACTTTTTTCAGTTAAAACAGAACGGCTTTTTTTTTTTTTTTTAAAAAAAAAAAAAAAAAAAAAAAAAAAAAGAAAACGCAACATACCTTATATACAATTGTGATGCGATTATTCAAAATATGAAGTTTTTCCTTAATAATATACAATTTCATTTCTTTCTCTGCATCCTACTCAAATGATACTTCCATCTGTCGTTTTTGCCTTTTGCTTTTTTTGTTATGTTGCGCAAGTAGTTTTCAATTACAATTGTATCGCTTTTTTTCACAATAAAATAGTTCATATTGGTGATCATGAAAAGCTTATACAAAAATATCCTACAGTCAAAAATCACTGCTACGTACAGCCTCTGGTGATATTATTTACCTACTTATAGCTGTAACTCGTGTAATGCTTTTTTTCAATTGTTACATTCTAAATTTTTTTTCTTTCAACTTTAAGTACAATCGAACAGTACTATTTTCTGGCAAAGGTGATATACTGGTTTTTTTGCGTACACATATCCAATATTGATTGCTATCTATAAAAGAAATTATCGACAAACAAAAGTGTTTTATATTATTTATATTTTTCCTTTCAAGTATCTCTTACTTACTTTTGTAAATGTATTAAGGACTTTTTTGAGCATATCTTGTTTTTTTTCTTCCAGAATTTTATTCAATTATCTCATAATTTATTCAATTACTCGTTAAACTATTTTTGCAGTATATTTAAAATAATGTTGTTATTATTTTGATTGAGGCATTTAAATGAACTCGCCAAGTGAGAATAAAATATATTAATATGAATAGTATAAAAATCTTTAATCATTTGTAAGTCGAAAACTTTTACAATGAATATCGTCTTAATAAATTAATACAAAAATATTCGCTGTAAGTGTAGTTGACAGAGTCAAATAAACTGTTCCATTGTTTATCTCGATTATTTTTATTTTAAATAATTGCAACTATTCCAAAAAAATCCTAAAATAAAATTCTTCTCATTAAAATTCCTCGCGTACTATGAAATCTTACATCTTTTGTTAGTATAAACCACAGCTCAAGTGATATTTATGGAGGTACTAACAAATTCTAAAAGAGAATTCAAGCACCACCCCTTATTAATTACACATGCACCCATCAGTATGACTATCATACTAATCACTTCCTCATGTGTAACATTAATAATAACAATAAAGGTACATACAATAATATCCATTGATAACGTTAGAAGTAGCTGATATTCATAAATAATCGTTGCACTATGTGAGAACTAGAATTCAATTATTATAGTACAATAGTAAATCTTTAATAAGTAATTTAACATTTAGTAATTTTTGTAAATTTTGACTCTAATAAACATCATAGAATATTAGATTTAAGATCTTTAACAAATCCATTCTGCATTTAAAGTCACCTATTAGACTTTGAAAGTTAGATACAAGTTCAAAGGATAATGATTATTTCTAAAATTTAATTTAGTATTCATATTTGCTTGGACAGTACAACAGATTATACAGAACATTTTATATACTATACAAAAAAAATTGTTAAAAAGTTTTAATGCAATTTGTTCTGACACTTTCCTACACGCACTCATCAAGAACCACAAACTATTGTTCCCAATTAATGAAAAGGTATCAAGAATGCATTCAGCTTTTGTATTCTCTTTTATGAAATGAAAAAAATCTAACTGATTTATTCATTATCACACACGTTAACTCAATGATAATAAAACCAGTACCAATTTATAAAGATTACAAAAGAAAAAAAGAAAAGAAAAGAAATCTGAACTTTTCATAACAAACAGTCAACAAAATATTTACGCGGTTTATAGTAAAAATTCTAAAAGCTGCATACACTAACCGTTGAGGCTAGTCCTTTTACATTTGAATATGCCTCTTTTCAGCGACAAGTCCGATAAGGCAGCATTTTCTCGATATCGAAATTTTTCGACTTGATTCTGCTTATTTTAAGGTGTTTTCTTTTATGTACAGTGGAGAAAGAGAATAAATAACTTCTCACTTTATATCCCCAGTTGTAAGGAACTTGTCTTCACTAAGGTGGCTGGATTATTTTATTCAGTTGTCTTTGCGGCTCTTCTTTTTACTCTTCTTCGGCGCCTTTGCCTCTTTCCAAACATCTGTACACAAGAAAAACAATAAACATTATGAAAAAGGAATTGAATTCTAGTAATTTTTATTTCACAATAATTTGTGAGTAAATACTGTCTGCAAATATAATTTAATTGTACCTCCAAGTTCATCAAAGGCAATCACTCCTTTATCTTCAATTTTCTCAGCTTCGACAGATTCAACTACTTCAACTTTTGAAGCAACTTCAGCTACTTTCTTCTCCACTACTGTCTCAGTTGTAGCTTTCTTATCTTGTTTTGGCGATACTTCAGCAGCAGACTTAACGTTATCAGCTTCAGTATTTTTTTTGGCCTTTTTTCCTTTGCCAGATTTTTTTTCTTCCTTCTCTACTTTTTCCACCTTGGCTGGCTAAGTGACAAAATAATTGTAAAATTTAATTTTTAATAATCAACTTAAGAAAAAATTAATTATTTACAATTGACATTATAAAAAACTACCTTAGCTGGTTCCTCAACTTTTGCTACTTCACTTTCTTTTTCTGGTTCCTCATTGACAATAGGAGTCAAAATTACTTCTTTGTTATCTTTTTCTTTTAATTCCTTATTTTCAGTCTCTTTAGCGACCTTGTCTTTAATCTCTGGCTTTTCTGCTTCTTTATTGTTAGTTTCATTAATTAAGTCAGCCTTCTTCGATTTCTTTGATTTCTTAGATGGAGTTTCTTCTTCCCTCTTCTTCTTCAATTTATCTTTTCGGGAATATGCTGGTTCCCAGTCACCTGTATTATAAAATTTAATTAGAATGCAATAATAAAGTAATAATAGAAAATTTCAATTTGATTGTATGAAATTCCAATAATTAAATTTTTTAGAAAAGAGAAAAGTTTACCTTCATCGTAGTCAACAGGTTTCTCCTGCAATAAATTCTTGAGATTCTTCTTGTTCTTGACCTGTTCTACCTTATTTTCTTTTACTACTTTAGGCTCCTGAACTTTTTCCTTCTTGTTGGATGTTTTGTTCTCATCTTGCTTGCGTTCCTTTGGCTTTCCATCAGCTTCATCGGATTTGTTGGTCTTTTTAGCAGCAGCTTCAGACTTGGAAGCAGTTTTCTTAGAAGGACTTGCCTTTTCAGTTGTAACTTGGCCATTGGTTGCTCTCTAAAATCAAACCAAAATAACATGGTTATATATAAATGGGAATTGGACGCTTCCCATTTTCTATTAATTCCAACACTGAAGTATTGTGTACTTGAAGCAAAGAATAAAGCAATGACGCGCTCTTAAAATAATTCAGAAACAAAAGACAAATTTTCAAACTTTATTGTCTGATATGTATCCTTCAAATGAAGAAATAAATATTCAGATTAATTTTTAAAAAGATTGACATGCAATTTAACATTGCACTTGACAAACAGTACAAATAAATTAAATAGAGCTCATAAATATGAGTTCAATGCTTCTTTAACAATCCATCGCATTACAAATTCAAGGTGAAAATATTTTCAAGCACAAACAATTCCATTATCACCCGACCCATATTTCAAGCTCTAATTAACAAACTACAAAATAAGTATACAGGAAACGCGAAAAAAAAACGAACCGCGAACTCAAGGCTTTTTACATTATTCAGCGAATCAATGATACAAAATCAACTCCGGAATTCATTCGAGCTGTTTTTTTTTTAACATGACTCGACGCTCAAAGCGCCCAACAAGACTACAATATAAAAATAAAACAAAAAAAAAGAAGCGCAGTTCAACAAACTTTTCAGCAACAACAATAAATCACGCGCTTCGAAAAAAAGAAAAACGCGCGGCGTACGACATTGAAACGTACTTATATACATTAAAAAAAAATTCCAATCATTATATACAATTTCCAACAAAATATATAATATAAATGCTCGCGAGTGTCGGTCGACGAAGGGGGCGTTCTGCTCCGAAAATTTCGCAACCTCTCGCCTCTCGCAAAAGTGTGTATACGTAGGTCCGAAAAAAAACCCAGAGCTCCGCGCCGTTCGACAACAATGAGCGCGCAATCTTCAGCAGCCGGGTCGAGCGCAAAATGAGGATAGAGGTATAATACGCGCGCTCCGAGTTACGTCACACGCCCGAGAGAGAAGAGACTTCATATATAAATATATATAAGTGTGCAGAGAGATCCCGGGGACCCTGGCCGATGGATGGAAGCCCGCCGCGTGTACGAGCGTCTCAGCTGATTAGAAGCGACAGAGAAATACATAGATATATACACATATAGCCGTAGAGAAACATGTACACATATAGATATAGGGAGAGGGAGAAAGAGAGAGGATAGTGCGTGCGTGGCGGCGACGAGCACAGCACACCATATGGCAATGATCGTGGGGTTGCAGGGCCCCAGCGACGGAAAAAGACATAAAAAAAGATAGAATACCAAGGTATACAGGTATAGATAGTAGATTCGCGCCGCTACGCTCCACCCCCTATACAAAAACTGATAAAATAGTAATATCGCCGAGTCGTTAACCCCGACGATCGGAGTAGGCCAGGTATATATACTGCTTTCTAGGAAATTGACTGCATTGATTTTTTTTTTTCTTCTTTCGATTCACAGGTGTGTACTACATATTGTCCGATGCAGATGCACGCGCAGTACTTAAAACTACTGTTTTAGTACTTAAAACAGTACTGTTTTAGTACTTAAAACAGTACTGTTTTAAGTACACCTGCACAGTAATCATACTCTCCTTTATTCGTAACAGAAAATCTACGTGGATCGCGGAGTTCAACGGACACGCGGAGTCCCCTCGTCGGGGGCGTATAGATTTCCCAGGGCCGTTGGGGGGTTGCCCACGGGGAACATATGGCAGGTCCCCGATCCCGAATAAACCGCCGCGAGTCGTCCATACACACATATTATACAATATAGATGCGGCGCGAGTTCAGGCGCTCTCGGGGGGAGTCCGAGGAAGCGTCGAGTCACGCATATGGAGAACGGCGCAGATACCGGGAGGCAGGGCGACGTGTCGGCCGTCCTAACCTACTCTCTCTATCCTTCTCTCTCTCTCTCTCTCTCGGCGGTCCACCCCCGCCGCGCGACTATCGATCAGCCGCTGGATGCGGGACCGGGGCCACTGGCGACAGTCCATAAGGAAACGACGAGCATCTTCGTCGAGTACTAACTGAAGATGCGAACCTTGAAACGAGCTTGAAAATGTGTACCTGCTTTTCTTCGAGGACGAGAGAAAGCTCACATTAATTAAACGAGTTTATAATATACTTATATACATCATTATACAGTAATTATCAGTAACGTAGAAGAAATCTTTATGTAGAAGAATTAATTAAGAGCATTCTGGAGTATATATCGTACAAAAGAGCGATTTACTACGTAAGATATACTTATATGTTATACAAAATAGAGTTTATAAAATGTATATACGGACCTTATCCTTGGTCTTGGAGCGCTTCTTGCTCTGGGCCTTGCGCTCGGCGTCGGAGAGGGTGGAGAAGTGCGCGAAGGGCGGCTGCTCGGCCTTCTTGAAGCCGAAGGCGAACACTAGAATGGCGCAGACGATCACCAGGCCCACCGGCACGGCGTACTGCGTGTGCTGCAGCAACGCGCTCACCTCCATTATGTATATCCGTTATAGTCAGGCCTGCGGAGGAGTTGAGCGAGACCGTCTGGAGACGTCGAGTCCCCGGAGGAGAGTGGCGACCGCGGAGTCCACGCACAAACACACAGCACGCGCGGGCGCTCAGGTCGTACGCACAGCACACGCCGCGTTGGGACACCGACCGGAGCGACGAGTGGACGCCGAGTGCCGCGAGGAACACCGAGGCGCGCGCTGCCAGTGGTACAGTATATGCTTTTGGAGCGTAGCGGGGGAAGAGGGGGGGTGAAGTAGTGTACGCGCGCGCAGTCGGATGCAAAGTATCGCCGTCTCTGTCGGGCGGCTGCGGCCTGTCTACGTGTCACCGACTCCAGGCGTGTATATAGATATACATAGCGCGCCTTCCCCTTGCATTCACTCGCTCTCTTTCTTTCTTTCTCTGTCATTCTGTATTCCTTCTCTCTTTTCTCGCTTGCACTGTGTATATACGCGTGGAAGGTGTTGCGTTCGAACGCGGCGATTCCAGGCGGTGTACACATCACATACATATATAATACACGCTGGACTGGACGCGATTACTTATCCAGCGTCGTGGAGATTGTACGACCTCGCGAGGTCAGATCTGGACGATTATTTCGATGAGATCCTTACGAATGCGAAAAAGATCCGTATTATAATTAGGGAGAAAAATTTTATGTTGAGTTTGTGTAAAATTTTATAAGTATGGATCTTTTTATACAAATTCTGCAGAAAATCTACGCGAAAGTACCTCAGTAGATTTTATATGTAGATTTCACGCAGATTTTATGCAAATATTCTGTAGAATTTCTATAGATAAAATTTGCGGGTAATTTAGCTGTAGATTTTTTTGTAGATTTTGCGAAAAAAGCTGTAGAAATTCTGTATATAAACTCTAACGTATAACATTTAAGCATAAGTTTTCAACTTTATGAAAAACAGGAAATTTTGCAAAAAAATTCTGCAGCTTAAATTTTTTGCAGATTTTATTATTTCCTATATATATATATATACGGGCCGGGTATATGACGATGAATATATAGTATGTATATATACGTAAACTAAAGCCACGAAACAATAATCGCAGTACTCCAGCACACCGAATAAAAACAATAATACATAACATGCGTACGTTGATTCAATTGATCTTGCTCTGACTTTTGTATGAGTGAAATACTGAAATCTGAATGAGAATAAATTTGTTCGCTCCATATCCTTCTTTGAAATATTTGACGTTTCAATTACAATTTTGTCATTCTAAAATTATTATTCTTTTTGTTTGTTTTATTATAAGTAATTATAAGTAATATTTATTAATACACATTAGTATATACCTATAAATAAATATATTAATATGCATGTACAAGTGTTTCTTTATCGAAGATGCTTAAATTATCTTCCTTGAATAATGTATAATATGCGATATGATATTTCTTATGACTGGTTCAATTGATTAATGAAATTTAGAAGAATTTAGTTAGATATTTTGTATTCCAATGCAAATATAACTGGCTGTATGAAGCACTTTCCTGATAATTTGCTACCAAAAAATTTATATTACAACAAAATAATAATTATATCACTTGTATTTAAATGTCCCGCCGTTCCGTTTCGATATATCGAAAATATTAGTATATGAAAGAGAGAGAGAGAGAGAGAGAGAAAGTGAGAAAGAAAGAGAAACAGAGGTGAAAAGTAACGCCAAAATACTCAAACGTTAATTTAGCTTTAATTTGTTAAGAATTTCAAAGAATCTATTAAACATTAATTATTGTTATCAATTATTATTTGTTAGATTAGTAAAGTTGAAGTAGCTTCTGCATACATATATAAGAAATCATTTTAATTGTGATTGATATTTATAAGGTTAGTTTAATAAACAAATTTTCTCTCTTACAGTAACAATTTTAAGTGTTTAAAATGAAAAAAATGAATACAATTTGCATGAAGCAATAAAATGAATCTACTCGTACAGTTTATGAAAATTTTCTTTTATTATAATCTTTGTTGCATGTAGTTAAATATTAAAATATCAGATAAAATATCTGATATAAACAACCAGCTATGCAATATTTTAAAGCATTTTCTTAAGAACGTATCCAATCAATAAAGTAATGCTTAAAAAATCTAACAGTCAACGAACTAATAAAGAAGATCATGAAAACAAACTTCTAATTGAAAAATGGATGAAGCGCAACTGTTCTAATAAAGTTGTAATTGGAAAGGTAATTATTTGCAACTACAAATTGCTATTTATTTAATTCTATCTAAAATAATTTTACTTTTTTTAGGATGTTGAACAAGGTAATAGACCAGAAAGTAAAACTAACAATATTGCCAAATGTAATATTAACATTTCAGAAAAAAAGGTATTAAAAACTAACAAAGTAAAATTTTCTTTATTCATATGATTAAAATGTATTTAAAAATCTGTTGTTATCATTTTATTTTAGAAAGTTGTAATACCAATTGACATTTCTGAAAATAAATTAAATAGATTGACAAATTTAAAAAAAAGGCATAGTTTACCAATGGATAATAATGAGCATAATGCTCCAAAGGCAAAAGTTTCTAGACAATCTTTACCAAATAAAGATGTTTCAGTATCCAAAAGTATAACACCAAAATTATCAAAGCCTAGTATTGAAATAATACCAACAAAAGCTGGATCTAAATTTTTACCTAGAATATTACAAAAATCTTCAACTAAAACAATACCTATTATTGAAGTAATCAAAACAACTAATAATATAATAGGTAATAATTTACATACTGTAATAGCAAAATATATTTTTTTAATAAAATATTACATAAAAATTTGTGTGATGTGTAGATAATGAAGTATCAACACCAAGTGTAAAATCCTCATCTATAGCGACAGGTATATTATAATACATTTTAAATTTCTATAATTATTTAATAAGAAATTGTAATTAGTTTTTTATTTACTTTATATATTTAGGTAATCAAATAAAACAAAATTTATCATTACTAAAAAAATGTAATGTTATAGAAGTCTCTTCTTCAAAAGGTAATATAATACTTAATTTGAAAATTTTCTTAAATAAATAAACTCAAACAGCTATAATTAATAATTTTTGTTTCATATAATTGTAGGCAACCAGACTGTAAAACATTCATCACCATCAACTACAAATTACAACATTGCTAAAACTTCTACGATGAAAGGTATCTAAAATTGTTAATATTAAAAAAAATTTTATCTGAATACTCATGAGTTTCAATTGTGATACATTAGGGGCAACAAGTACAGAAAATGTAGGTGCTGCAAATAACGAAGGAAATAGTTTATTAAAAAAAAAGGAAAAAGATGTGTACATTCTCCTTCTTGAAAACTATCGATATCTCATAATTCCAAGACATTGGTCTGTCAATGAATTTACAAATGAAACAAAAAATCGGTACATAGTTTTTTTTAAAACTCAAGTGATACAAGAAAAAAATATTTTGATATCAGTGATAATAAAGAGTCTCATCATAGATAAAGAAGGAACAATAAACTATTCTGTACATGGACTCCCTATAGAAACTAAGGGAACGATTCTTCCGAAAACTTTGGATAGCACTAAAAAGTTACTTAGCATTTTACACATTTTTGATAAAATGCAAGTGTGCGAAGGTCTTGGTTCTGACTTAGATTTAGTGCAAAACAGTGTTATATTTAAAGATTGTTGTCGATATTGGCGTCATAAAAATTGTAAAATAATTCTGATAAAGGCATTTCGATGTTCAGAGTGCACACTCGCAAGAGATGAATGTATAAAATGGTTAGAACCTCAGATTAATGTAAAGAAAGAAATTGAGTTTGTAGATGTTTCAGTTAAAAATGAAATTAGTGAACAAATTTAATTTTAATCAAGTGTTTCATTTTGTATTTGAATTATGCTATTTCAAATAAGGAATACTAAAATGAACTGACAAATTGATTTAAAGTAAAAATCTAATTCTTATTTTTGACTATATACAAGTTAAAGATGTTGAATTAAATTTGTAATTTGTATAAAAAAAATATAAATATGTACATATTATTTACACTGCTTTGTGAAACATTTTGCAAGGTTCTGGTTTTATGAATAAAGTTACGTAGGTTTTGTAACTTTTGCAAACTGTACCACCATTGGTTTATCTTTTAAAATATACCCATTTGTTTCCTCCAATGCTAGCTGAGCTTGAGCTTCGTTTGGCAAAGTAACAAAAGCTTGTCCTTTCATTCTTCCCTCTTGCATCAAGCGAACATTATAGCTGAAAGATAAAATATATTATTAAGTACTAATTAAACTGATATTTTTGAAAAACAATTATGCAGTTATCAAATACTTACTCTGAGTCGTTTTCTTTAGAACTTGGTAATACATATCGTCGATAAATAAAATGTAAATCAAATTCTTCGACTTGCTTTGCAAGATTTTTTATATATAAACGATTCGACGGCTTTCCTGGATGGTAATTTTTAAAAACAGGAAGTAACCTTTGATCTGAAATAAATGTTTCATTAAATTATGCGCTTTTAAAAAAGTAACATATTTTAAAAGATTAATGTGAATATTTTTATTCTTGCCATTGTTAGATATCCTATTTTCATGCAGTTGTTCAGTAGTAATGCATTCTGATTTATCATTTTCTTCTTCATGTTCATTCTTCTTTGATGGAAAAATAAGTCCAAATCCTTGAGGATTTTCATTTGTCCCAGATGTAGATGGAATTTGTTCTTGATTTACAACCAAAGGTTCAATTTCTTTAGTTGCTTTCTCCGATTGTACATTATCTTTAGCTAAAGTCTCCAAAAGTTTGCTTGATTCAACTGGTTTCATTACAATTTTACGACTCCGAGGATCAACGTGACGCAAATCAAATACTTCTTCTGGCTTTCTTTTATTAGTTGAAGTTGACAGAGCCACAGTTTGTTTAAGAGGGTTCACAAACTTTGGAATCTTCAATCGTTTTGCAGACTGTATTCTTTTTCTTTTGGGAGGTATAATCATTTGATTAGTATTACCTTCTTCATGATCTGATTCCATTTCTGATTCATCTTCATCAATTTCATCATCTTCCTGCTCCATTTGAACTTCTTGTATATTTGAAGCTAAAATATAATTTTTACACATAAATTTGTAAACTAATACAATATATCTTTAGTTATAATTATAATTGTATCACTTATAATATTCATACTTTCCACAACTTTTGTTTCTACTCGAACACCTAAAAGATCTTGATAATTTTCAACATCATAAGCTTCTTTAACAATGGGATAATCTTTTTCTAGCTCTTCGAAAGGTGGTGCTAAATTCATTTTATTCATTAGATGCAGTACCTAAAAATTATATGTTAATTAATTTATAACCATGAAATTACTAAAATATTTTTTTTTTAATTAAGAAAAACGCCATCAAACCTGTGTATAAAATGCTGGTTCTTTCACCATTTGTATTGCTATTCTCAAAAGTGTACCCCTAGTCGGTGCTGGATATTTATACTTCAAATAAGGTGGAATAGGCTGTGTGAAAAGATGATGGGGTGCCCAACTATTTAACTTCTTTATAAAAGCTTGAAAGTGAGCCTTTTTCTCCGCATCTTCTGCTTCTTTCTTAGACGATTCGTCGTCTTCAATTTTATTCTCAATATTCTCCATGGACACATTTCTCTTTGCGAATTCAATTGAAAGTCTTCGACCTTTGACAGGCAATTGATTCAGACGTAAAAAAGCTTGATTTGCATAGTCTTTGTTTGGAAATTCTACAAATGTTATTGTGTATTTTGCAGATTTCCTGATAGTCCTCGTTTTCACAGCTCCGTACTCTTTGAACAGATCTACTCGCCGTTCGTCTGACAGTCCAGGTGGTAAGTGCAAAACTTTCAAAGTACATATTTCCTGTTGAAACGAAATAACAATTGTAAAGAATGAAGAAAAATTGTGTTGTGTATGTAAAAAGAAAGGTTATAAATACTACACATACCGGTGGTATTTCAGCCATTTTATATTATTTTTATTTAACAAATCAGTTACACATTTTCCATAAAAAACACTCACTAAACTATCAATAGTGACTTATTTTTTTAAAAATTAATGCTGCAGAGTAAGATATACATCTCTGATAATATGCAGGTGTCTTACAAGCAGCAGGTAATATAATAAGAAATGTATAACCACAAAAATAAGCGACCTCTGTAAACAATGTGCGGATGGTCCATAAGAACTAAAATTAAAAGTCCTGCCTTCATGGATGATAACTAAGTTTTATAAATCTAAATTCATTGTATATACAAATGGTTTTTAAAAGGCTCTATAAAATTAAAAAAAAATGTAAAAAACCTTTTTAAAATAAATGTGTAACGTCGAGCACGCTGTTACCGACAAGCACTATAAGCAGTCATGTTACCACGCGAAATGTGATCTATATATCGATCAATTTTAAAAATTTCATATAGATGTCGCTACAGTGTCTCTTAGCCGCGGCAAAAATTTTATTTACGAATTAATATACTTCTAAAATTCGGCAACTCGGATAATTTTACTATTTACTTTATAGAAGGATAGTACTTTTAAATAATACGATTTATAAATAAACAACTGTTTTATTCTACATCCTATTCTTTAGATATTATTTATTTATATACTTAGGGCTTGATATAAGGATATCACACTGATGCTATTTCGGAATGTTTTTAAATTTTCTAATTATTCTGTAATTCATTTTTAACACGCTTAGTTAATAAAATGTATCCGACGTAGTGATACTAATTCGTTTTCCAATCTCAAAAGTTTATCTAAGCGCGCAAAGTGCGACAATTTTGCTAGTATTATATATATATATATAAAATACACATCGAACTAACAAACAATAATTAACTAACAAAAAAATATCTTCCTTTTTCAGTTGCTTTTTAGAAAGCCCATACGATTCAAACATAAGGAAAAAAGAACCTACAGGGTCCGCCCTGGACTCCCTACAAGTCACGTATAATTAGATAACACACGCTACATTTCCCGGAATCTCCTGCTAAGCCCAAGAAGGGGAGTGCAGCGCGTGGGTGTTCCTCCGCTCCCCCCAAAAGGACCCTCATACCTGCGCGTGTCTTTTATTCGGTGCATGTCTCGTGCACTCCAAGATATAGCGTATATATATATATATATATATATATACAGCGCCTTTAAAAGAGAGAGAAAGAGAGAGAGAAAAGTGAAACGCGCACGCAGAAGGCACATTCTTGCCACGTGCGCGGCGTACAGGCTGATCCTTTCTCCTTCGTCGTAAAAGAGCCGCTGCGTGTACATCGTCGTCGGGGAGACCCAAGCTCTATCAAATAATAGAAGGATTTCCGTCGGCGATTATCCTCGAATCGCTTTATTACGATCGACCCTCGCCTTACCCCCTCTTTTTTCGGTTGGATTCTTAGATTCGGAACAACGCCGTGGATTCCTGTCCGGACACGAACGAAAATTCAACGTTTGACTATACTAGGTATATTGACCCTGGGGTGCGGCTGCGGCATGGGGTATACCCTGTAGGGTATACGGTGTTTTTTTTTTTATGGGATGGAGTTTACGAGAAATTTTGGAGGGAGGTTCTTCCGGGTAGGAATAGATTTATTATACTTGGTGATTTATTTGAGACTGACCTTTCTATATTTCCTTCTTGAAATTTGTACTCGAAGTTTGAACTTCGTTTTATAGCTTAGAATACTATTCTAGTAGTAGTTCCTGTTTGTTCAATAAATATGCAGGGATGAATAATATAAATAACTATAAGAAATTTAAAAAAAAATGGTTTTGAATTTGAATAATTGGTAAATAATTTATAACTGTCATAACTTTTTTTTAATAAGAGAATCATATATAAGTACATTATATATTGACTAATTAGCAAATTCAAGAACATTTCATATCCTCTAATTAAAACTAGTAAGTTCTACTTTTAAAATTTTTTAAATTGACTGAAACTTAATATAACATGAACCTGGAGACTTAAGGGGGGGGGGGGGGTATGGTATAAGCACTTGGAAAAATTCGATTTTCTGAAAAATTTATATTTCAAAGTAGAACTTCAT
>JAWWEN010000020.1:1706663-1718886 GCA_035582955.1 Sycophila texana
CAATATTCGTAGACATTTTCTAAAAACATCATAAAATGATCCAAAAACACTCAATTGACATTTATAAAATGTTTTTTTTTTAAATTTCAATTAAGTAAAAACATTTTATAAATCTGAATTGAGTGTTCAAGTTATCACGTCAAAAAGAAACTTCTAAATAAAGAGTGCAACAAAAAAATTTGAAAAATATAATCACCTGCTCTACTCGACAGCGGGACGCAAGTTCCCAGAGCACGAGGCCACAAGCATACATATCGATGGCAAGAAACGAGGCGCGACTGAAGCTGATAGCCCCTTGGAGAACCTCCGGTGCCATGTACCGCAGCGTACCAACGCGGCCGTGCCTCAGTTTCCGGAGATCTGGTCGAAAGATCAACGCCAGGCCGAAATCGGCAACGCAGGCCCGCAGCTCGCCACTCTCGGAAACGCTTAGGAGCACATTCCTCGACTTGAAGTCTCGATGAGCGACGCTCGGCTTGTAGCCGTCCGGTAGATCGCCACTTGGCTGTCCCACCTCCTGGTGCAAGTGCTTCAGACCACTGCAAAATAGTTTTTCGTTAGTCCGTGAAGAACAGTTTATTTTTTTAAGATTAACGATTTTCACATCAAATTTGGCTGCACTAATGCAAAAATATCATTTTAAAAGTTAATTCTAAGTTAGTGCGCAAAGAGAAACTTCAAATTAATTTGTGAAGCCTATATAATATCAGTGAATTAGTACATGGATTTGTAATGAAACTTATAGAAAGATAATTTGTTTATAAGTTCAATAAATTATTAAATGTAAAATTACTTTACTCTGTAGTAATAATTTAATTTGATTTGTAATGATTTTCAGGAAGTATGTTTGCATGAGTACAGAAAGAATATCTCTATAAATATTATTGAGCAGTATGCTTTAATTAAACATTCATTAAATTAAAATGTAAAAAAGAATGTTGTATATTCCATTATATTTACATTTCACTATACCGTTACAGAACAAGAAGAAACTGAGAACAAATTCGCAGATGTATAAAAACTATAAGTTCACTTTAGAATTAAAAATAATAAACTAAACGTTCCTCTCAATTTTCCTTTCTCTACTAAATAAAACATTGATTGACTTGTATAAACAAATAAAATTAATTATTTTCATTTCTTCTTTAAATAAGATTCTCTCGTTTACCAAACCTCGTGAGTATCACTCCCAGATGATCGAAATCCATAAAAAAAATCGCATAATCCTTATACCTAGTCATGGAAGTGGCAATGGCGAACATCTGATCGCAGGTGAGCGTGTTTTCGGCCAAGTAGTCGCTCAGCGAGCCGAGCTCGTGGTAGGGCGTGACGAGCCAGAGCTCGGCGTCGAGGTTGTCGCCACGGCGTCTCGCCCCGACGTACTGCAGGAGATTGTCGTGCTCCATGAACGGCAGACGGAAGATCTCGAGCTCGCTCTTCCAGGACTGCTGGTAGCGCAGCGGAAATACTTTGATCGCGAGATCCTTGTCGTCGAGGCGCGCGCGCCAAACCGCACCGAATCGACCCTCCGCCAGCTTCTCCACCAGATCCGCGTTCACCGTGTTCAACGAATCCATTTCATCCACCTTCGACAGCTTGAACTCGACTTTGATCGTCTCCTGGCGACTGCCCTCGCCGGCTTCTAGCTTGTGCTGCTGCTGATAAGGGAGGAGAGAGTGATTAGTGCGTGAATGATAAATTCGTTGACTGGTGAATTTGATATTTAAAAAAGAAAGTAAGTTTATTTTTTTGCAAATAAAATTGTGTATACTGCTTTTTAAATTAACTACATGTAACTAGCTACTTACTTTTCAATTTTATTTTCTAGGACGAAACTCATTTTTTGACAATATACACAAATTTACTATGTCCTGGTTTGTAGTAGTAATGTGAATAGTACCTCCATTCCGTTAAAATTTTTTCTGCAATCTATACAAGTTGCGATGCAAACCACGATGATGAGAAAGAATGACATCATCGTCACGAGCAACGTTATATACTGTATCTTCCTCGGCGCTTCGTCTTTGATTTGGACATCTAAACATTAAAGTAATAGTGTGAAATTAATACTATAGTTACAAGCTATTAGTACTTATAACATTTTTTTTTTTTAATTATAAAAATTTATTATTTTCAATCGGAAACTTTCTATTTACAAACAAATAGAAATTTATTGTTAAAAGTATTTGAAGAAACTCACCAGTATGATGAAGTTTGACTCGTTGCTCCAATAAATAAGAGTTTGTGAAATTTTTACTGCAAAGGTTTCCGTTGCAGCAGCAGAAGTACGGTTCGTTTGTTGAATCCCTTATAGTTTTTTGAACGCAATGCGATTTTTTATTGTGACAGCTGTGTTCCTGCAACAGACTATCTCTGCTCACGAAGCAACCCTAAAAAAGTATTTTTAATTAGTATAATGTTATATTTTTGAATGATTCGTTCTAGGCGAAGTGCAAAGTAACCAAAATAAATGTAATAAATTTGAAATTACAAATCATTTACAATAAATAACAATGAAAATAAAAGCATTTGTTATACCATCAGTTGAATATTGGCCGTCTTCGTTTTAACGTCGTACACCCAGTATGTAAAGCAATGACTGCGCGCCTCTTCACTTGACGCTGGGCACTTCTCTTCGGTTATGCACTCAGTCTTATTTTCGCTGTGACACGTGCGAAAATTGTACTTTTCGCAAAATAGGTCCTCGCCTTGAACCAGTACTGAAAGAAAAATTCGTGTTAATACAGTAGAATCTTTCAATGCCTTGATTAATCAGTACATGAAAAAAAAAAACTTACGATCACTGTTCATTAATAGAAATATAATTGCAAGATTAGCCCACATTGCTATGAAAATGAGATTTCTTTCTTCTATACGTCGATAAACACTGACAATCGAAGCAGTACAAGAACTAAGGAAACTACGGAAATGCATTATATCGAGAATGAATGTACCAGAGCTGAGTGCACAGTCTTATATACCTACCGTCCAACTACTGTGATTATACCCCTAATGACTTTTCCTAATTACTTGCAACGTGCTATGCCCTTAGCACCTTCAGGTAATAGCTCTTCGTGTCTTCGTTTCTCGACGGTGCAGTGTCAAATAGTATTTAATCTACTTTTACGCTAAACTTATAAACATAATTATGTTGATTTATATTTAGATATATTTTTTTTTATAAACAATATATTAATTTAATTATGCTCTTGTAAACAATGTACCGATTCATACACTTATAAATTGTATACATATTTATAGAAGATTTAATCTTTCCGACGGCACTACTTTTTTGTATTAATAAGCCGTAAATAAAAAGTTACAGTAGTTCTACAAACTACAGTCAAGAATATTAAGTAATGAAATGAAAAAGAAAATTAAAATGCCGACCATACAGACTTGTATCAATAACAACAGTGTTGATTCGATTTGTTTACATTGTTCTGATTAAAAGCTACATGCCTAAATGTAATTAAATACATACAAATATGATAAGAGAATAATACATACAAATACGAGTTCCTCGATAGAATTTCCCGAATCAATAAGATTTACAATAAATACGCTTTCGTTAAAACGATCGATTATTGAATAAAATGATTTAAAGAACTGCAATTAATCAAGTGTCGTAAGTGAAATTTTTGTTTCAAGAATTAAATATTGTTTTTACATTTTATTAATGTTTATTGTTTTAAATCGTTCATTTTTTCAACAAGATTTATCTTTAACGCGTAGTATATATACTTCAAATGTACAGCTCATTGGCGAGAAGTATTTGTTCGATTTAATAAATCCGTCGGTAATAACGTCGGGTTTCCCAGCATGTCTAGACGACGCCGAGACTGCTTATCGCCTCGATTTCAGTAGGTTTACAGCAATATAATTACTGCAGAATTTCCGAGTTTCGTGCCTAACGTCGTTTCTCACCTTTGCTTTAATTTTTATGATACTTATGTGCGGAAACTAATTCTCGTGAATAATAACTATTGGTAATAGTCTTTGCAAGTCAAATTATTATTGTATTTTAAGTTTTATGATACTTATGTGCGGAAACTAATTCTCGTGAATAATAAATATTGGTAATAGTCTTTGCAAGTCAAATTATTATTGTATTTTTTTAAAGCTGTCTACATAAAGCAAAGAATTATCTTCTTGAATTTATTATAAACATAACATTTTTATTAAATATTTTGAATAAATATTTATTTAATATAAAACGTCGTACAATAATATACTTTATTTTTATGTTACAACTCTTTGTAACATTGTAACTGAATAGAGTGAAAATTATGAACTAAAAAAGTATATTTGTTAACAATGATTAAAGGACTGTGCATTTTTTAAAAAACGTTAGCACAGTCTGTTAGACGTATTAATCAAACTCTTTAACTTCTAAAATTCGCATTAAAAATTTTCATGAAGTATTACAAATATATGTATATGTATATAAACGTTAAAACGAACTTACAAATTTTAGTAATGCTTAAATACGACTATTTCAACTTTGACATCGCTCAGTTAATATAAACACCCTAATTTACAGTTAAAAATAATTTATAACATCTATATATCGTTCAGAAAATATTAAAAACTTTAGCATTTAATCTATGCTAGTTTTGTAACCGTTTTTTATTCTTGATTAAACGTTACTGTTGTATGATGTATGAAACAGTATAATCAATGTGTTTCTCTTATGTCATAAAACATTTTGCAATGTAGAGACAAGTATCTAGTAATTGAAATGAATTAAATTATTCTATTGCATACCATGCTACTCTTAATTCGATATTTTTTACAGTAATTGATTGTCGAATTAGAAAAACTCAAAGTAATTGATTCAGATTACAAAAGATGTACATTTATATGTATTAAACAATTTTCAAATAAAATTTTTTACTTATAATTTTTTAATCTATTATGTTGATTACAAATTTTGATAATTAATTTTTAATCTGATAATAAAATCAAATTTCATAAATATGAAGATATTATATCGGAAGAAATTAATCATTTGTTAAAGAAATCGTTGTTCTGATGAACTATAATTAATTAATGATAAATCACCATAAAGAAGGAATCAAATTTGAGTTCATTTGTAAAATAAATTGTCTCAACATTACAAAATTTAGCATTAAAATCATTAAATAGAAAAATTATTAAAAAGGTTACTCTAGTACTATACCCGAGGTATGTGTTTGTCATTTCGTCTGATAATTAAATTATTGATCAATAAAATACTTGTAATCTTTGTCAAGAGAGTAATCTCTTACCTACAATATACTAGTAAATACTTTCGTACTGAACATTGTTTACGTTATTACCGATGTTCAGATTAACCATTTGAGATGAAAGATTATCAACTGCTGGAGCATTGTACACTTCTATAATAAAAAATTATATTTTATAAAAAAAGAAAAATAACAAAACAGAACCCATAAGAAGAGACTTTTATACTCACTCTGATAAACGTTGTAATCGTACAAAGCTTTCAACTTTTGATGAATTACAGAAACTGCAATATTTAAGGCCAATTGTTTCGATGGCTGTATAGTACCATAATCTTCAAAGATCAATAAATTATCTCTGAAAATACTTATCTAAATAATAAAAATATATATATTAGCATAAATGAACTACATTTTACAATCATTAGTAGATAATATTTTGTGAACTAACTTTGTAAAAGAAACCAACAGGATTGTAACTTGTCAAACATTCAAAAGAACATGAAGCTTGAAAAATTTGTGATACAAAGTTACTAAGTACAGTTACATACTGTAAATCAAGGCGCTCTTCGTTGTATGTACTTGCATCCAATTGCACTGATGCTTTTGAAAATGGTTTTCTCGAAGGTTTTTTTCCTTTTTGATATTTTGCTTGTGAAATAGCTTCATTAATGCACCTTTGTCTTTCTGCTTGTTTAATTGGACCAATTGGTTTTGCCCACTTTATTTCCCACTGCTTTGTTTCAGCTAAACCATCAGGGCCTAAAAATAAGCATAATTTACTTTGTAATTCCAGACAAAGTATAAATATTTACAAAAATTGCTTAAAACTAAAAATTTAATGCAAAATATTTATAATAATCACTACTTACTTGTCATTATTTGCAAGGCCTTTTCTGCTAATGCTCTATTTTCGTAGTGAACAAATGCAAAATGATTAATTTTTTTTAATTTCATAATTGGAATCTCAGTCTCTCTCTGGAAAATGTCTCTTATTTTTTGAGGAGAAATATCCAGTGTGAGATTTCTCACAAAAAGTGCTGTTACCTTAACAAAAAATTAATATAAAAAATGAAAAATAAATATCAACAAAATAGTTTATCATTATCATAATGTAAATTTTCAATTTACATTCTCCATGATCTCTTCATCCACAGGTTCCCCAGGCTCCGGATCAGCCCAATCTACTGCAACTTCATGGTCCCATAAAAGAACTCTACCAGGTATAAGTTTTCTACGAGCCATAGCTGCAGATCTATGATCTTTGAATTCAACAAATATGAAACCTGCAAATTATTGTAATTGTGTCTATTATAGATATATATTTGAAAATGTTTTATAATTAAATTTACTTTGATGAAATAAATTTTTACCTCTGTTAAGAGATTGATCTTGAGCATTAGGATATAAGTATATATCCACTATTCCTTCCATCAATTTGCTTAGTTCCTCCATGAATTCTTCTTTTGTTTTGTTTTTTGGTACACCTCCAAAAAATAAACGACAGTTATCCACTGACTTAACAGCTCCAATTGGATGTTTTGGCCTAATTTCATAGCCATCAAGTAACTGCATAATACAAAAATCAATTAAAAAGAAATACAAATTGAAATTAAAAAAACTAAATTCACAAAATCTAATAACCGTGCATGCTCTGCGCGCTGTTTTTGAATCTTCGTACAAGGCAAAAGCATAACCACGAGTAGTGCCAGAAAAATCAAGCATTAATCGCAGCTCTAGCAACCTTCCAGCTTTTTCCAGAACTGGCATCAATTCATCTTCATAGCAATCTCTTGGTAACCTGCCAAGAAAAACTTCAGCACCTTTCATCCGCTCTCTGTCCGCTGTTGTAAGTTCTGGTGCTGTTAATCGTCTTTGTCCGTTCTCTTGTACTAAATTATATTCAGTCTTGTGCATCAGATCCAATAGACGTACAGTCACTTGACAATCACTAGACACCGCTGAGAGGGTGTCAGACGTGCTGCTTGCTATTGTTGAAACACTTCCTCTGCGATATTCACCCATTTTTAAAGAATAATAGCTTTCTAAAACAAAATGTTCAAACTCAATCTTACAAACAAATGATACATGCAGAATATAAAATTTACATTTAATAGAAAGAAATTGTTTACTATCAGATCAATGATTTAAAGTCTCGCGAACTTCTTAATACCAGGAAAATCACGTTTTCTTTAATTATTATTAAAAACACGTTTAATTAGCTTTAAATGTATACTACAAAACAAAGAGATAGTGAATTAATCGAAGACCGAAGCTTATACACTGAGATATCAAAAAATAAAAGTATATGCAACACTGACTTCTTCACAAACGTACCTTATTCGAAAATATTCTAGAAAACCTGACGATCCAACCGCTCGGCAAGTGTTTCTCGTGGATTCTTCAGCTCTTTACGTAAATAGCGAAATATTAAGCTAAGAAAATTACAATGCGCACTACAGAAGGCCGTTGAAAAGAAGTGCAGTCAAAAAACGAAGAAGCGGGCGGGAAGGCTGCTCTTCTCGGTTGCGCGACTTTCGAAAAGTGATCGGCGCGACGAATCGCCGTACTTCCGCAAATCGCTGCGTCCAGTCGATTCGCGGAAATCCCTGGCTAGGGTTTGATACCTTTTTGGTACTCCTTCGCTCGCGATTCGTATGGAAGCGAGCGGCGCGCCTCTGGGGGCAGATTACTGTTTTACCAACGACGGTTATTTTATTTTACTTTTTTAATTTAAATATTTTACATATATATGTATGTATGTAGCATAATTGTTTCAATTTTTAATGTTTATAAGAAGATAATAATTTTTGAGACCTACGGAAATTTGGATTATAGTTCACTGCAGTATTTTTAGTACATATTAATTAATGTTTATAAAAAGATTTTTTTGTTATAATTTTAATGATTCTGTTATAAATTTTTAAGTTTTTATATGTTTATCGTTTATGTAATGTAATTATTGTTATGAGGGGAAAGCACGGAAATGTCGTGCGAGGGTCCAATAGAAATGCAAAAAGATGAAATCTTATGGATAAATAATAATAATAATATAATTATTGTTGATAATTGTGAAAGTTTTAATTTTAGTTCAGGCACTGCAGTATTTGAGTAATAGTCTTTAGGTAGTAATATAGAAATTTTGAGAGTATTTGAATGACGAACAATTATTCTAAGAAATCTGATGCTTAAATCCTTTTAAAAGAGAATATATCTTAGATAAGTATGCTATATATCTCTACGTATATTAACATTCAATTTTTATACAATAATAATTATAATTTTACAATAATATTATACTGTCTTTTTTTGTATATCTCGAAAATCTGATGTATTAATTAATTATGTATTACTTGATTGAAATTGATTTTTTTTTATCATAACTTATAGTATAACAAATATTTTGACTAGGTATTTTTATTTAAAATAGACTTTTTGTTAATGTGATAATTACAAAATATGCAATAAACCCTGATATGTAAACAAAGTGTACGGGATACTTATTTTCTAATAATACTTAAAATTTAAATGTTGTTAATGCAAAATAAAGACAAATTTAATTTGTGTAAATAACACAACATCCACAGTTTTATTTAAAAATTTGTATAAAACTAGTCATGTAATTTTTTTTATGTACATATTATAAATATCCTAAGACTGATATAAAAAAATTTAATACTAATAAAGCTGAATTTATATATTAATACAAAACACAATATTTTGAGTCCGAAGTATGTTCAATTTTTAAATAAAAAGCGTAAATCACTTTACATTGAATATCATATTCATTAGAATATAAAACCTTTTCACTGCAATATGCAGTAGAACAATTATACAATTTACAACCTAGCGGAATTACGAAAATTTATTACAATTAAAATTAGAAAGTATTTTCAAGTCAATATAATATTTTCCAGTTCTTTTTCATTCAAAAGAGGGTTATAAATATCTTTGTCACTTTGAGGTTTTAAAGCACTCAGCGATTCTTTTAGATCTTTACATTTCTCTATTGCTTTTAAACTCTTAGAATTTAATTTTTTAGCCGATAAACCCTTTTGAATGACATCATGTAATTTCCTTGCTAAATCTTCAGCTTCTTTCAATTGTTCTGCGATTTCTAGTTCTTCTTTCAAAAGGGCATTGAATATAGTCACCTATAATAAGTAAATCACATCAGTATATTAGGTAAAATAAATATTTATATTTTTAAAACTAAACTTTGTGTTCACTTTCAGAAAATTTAATGAATCTTAAATATTTGCTTTCAAATATGCAATATAAATAAGATTGTAGTAGTGGTGGTATTGTTTAGAAGTTTATTTTATTTTATTTTTAATTTTTAAAGATTTTGTATATAAATTTAAATTTGCAATCATAGAAGAAGTGAATATTCCCTTAGATCATTCAATATTTTGCTTATTCATATTTTTCAGTTTATTAAACAAATCGTTAAAAAGTAATGTTATTAAAGTAGAGGATTGATATGTGCAAATTTTTAACTGAAATTAACTTTTAAGTTTAGTAAATAGCTATACAGTTTGTAAACAGTATAGTCTTATTTAAGATAATTAGTTAATTTAGATTCTTTTAATAAAAAGAACATTAAATTACCCTTTTTGTGTCTTGCTGAAGATTTTCAAGTCTCCTTTCCAAAGCAAGAAATTCTTCATCACCATATTGAATTGCTTGAAGTTTATCTTCTTCTAATAATACATTATTTGGAATAGAGATAAACATGTTAACAACATTCTGAAATAATTTATAAATTGACATTAATTAAAAATTCTTTTTAATTAATAGTTTTTTAGATAAGAAAAAAAGAATACCTCTATTGATTCTAAAGTAGGTTTCATATTATTCATGTATGCTTTTTTAAGTTGCTTTATATTCTCTTTCAGAAGTTGATCTTCTTCATCGTCAGGATTTAAGCTTTTTTTAATTGATATGTACATCTTATGGCACCGCATATCCACATTTTCCTTTATCTTCTGATTAACTAAAATATAAATTAGAACAATTTATTTCAATTATCTTTCTCAAAAATATTTTTTTAAAAAGATTGCAGCTCTAAATAGAGTTATTTTATTAATAAATATCAAATATTTTATTAATAAAATTTATTAACCGACTATAAATCTACAGATTAAAAATCTACAAACTAAATTCTTTTTACTCATAGAATCCTTAAATTTGTACTCATTGTATTCTTAAATTTTCATGCTATCTATCCAAGACGCAAACAATTGATAAAAGTAAATAATAAGAACTGTAATAAGGGAAAGGTGATTCATCGATTGAACAAGGTGAACAAAGGAAGGTTTTCAATTATCTTTTCAAATAAATTACATTTATTCAAAATAAATATAATAATGTTTACAAAAGTCGCACGTACAATATACAAATGAAAATACAGTCTCTTACAGCCCAATGCAATAAACATAGACTCTCTCTCGACTCCTACAGTTGACCCAACACTTCCCTCTCCACAAAGCATCTCTCAAAATTCCTCGTGGCGAACATCATCGGGTTCAACCGTAGCAATCGAGTCGTAGTAATCAAATTAGAACAACGCTGAAAAAAAAAACCTAACAAAAAAAAAAAAAAACACAAGGCACAAAAGAAACAACGAGCGCAAAGGCTGAAAATAAAAACACACAGTTAACAAAACAAAAAAAAAAAAAGAAGCTTCATGCTGGAACTCGAGAAAAACCAAACTCGACTCGGCCGTTGGCTTGTGCGTGATCAGAGAGCGGTTACAGGCCCAGTGAACGGCGTAAAAACGTAGAAAATGTCCCGGACGCTGGACGAGTGTGAACTCTAGTCATGATTTCGAGCGAGTCCACATGAAACCAGAGCACACTCGCTCAGCGCCCGAAACGCTCGCCAAAACAAAGATAACGCCGGGCGCGTGCACCGCACGATAACGGACACGGAGAGGACGCTCCATCAGCCGCGGGGAGGGGAGGGCTTGGGCCAAGGAAAAGCGGAAAAGCACTCGCGGGGCCCGCTTTTTAAACAAAGGAAGCGAACTCCGCGCGTACACTGCCATAGGCTCGTTACACTCATACACACAATAGTAGTTACACGTACAACGTATACGTTCACAGGACGACGGTTCACGAACAAAAGACAAAAAAAAAAAAGTCCGACCGTTGCGATAAGCATACACAAGAATGTTCCTACATACATGTTGTGTATGCACATGTACACTTTTAAATCGGAAGAATGTATTACACGTACACTTTTAAATCGGAAAGCTGCAGTAGATCTCGCGGATGGAGAGTGTGTATGGAGGACGTGGAGGAAAGCGATGTATTCTCTCCTTTTTTTTTTCTTTCTTTCGATTCTCGCTGTATATACTTACGCGCCGCGGAAGCAGTCCTGGAGTGAAAGCCGAACAGCTGCATCTCGTACTCCTCGGCGCGGCGTCGGCGCAGCTCCACGGCGTCGGACATCGTGCGGTCTGTGCGCGCGTCACCCTCGCGGAGTATGTCCCCCAGAGCTGGCGTCGTGTTGCTCGCGCGTCCGACACAATGGCAGTGAGGGAGAGTCTCGTGCGGTCCGTGCGTCGTCCAGCCGCCGCCGAGAGAGAGAACGTCGCAATATGGCGCCCGCGGGCGGCGCAGCGCCGGACGAGCCGAGGGTGCGACGGAGACGGGACGAGGAGGCGACGTTGCCACGTCCAAGCCGCGGACTTGTTGCGTCCTCCCCCCCCCCCTTACCCTTTCACCGCGCCGACGTGTTTAAGTATATACCCGTTTCCGTATAATAATTCCGTTGGGATCAGCAGATTGTTATTGATGCGTGAATTTTTTTTTTTATTTATTTCTGATACTCTTTTTTTTGTTGTACAGCGGGATAGTATTGTATTGTATTTTGCGTGAAGATATATACGTTAGGTATATATACTACAAGTACTGGAGGTACACTTGGTTCCCATTAATTCGCTTGGAACATTTTCAAAATTTTGAAAAAATGGCTACGATAACCTCGAAAAT
>JAWWEN010000020.1:1727121-1743369 GCA_035582955.1 Sycophila texana
AGCGCCTAGAAATTTTCATGCGACGTTGCAAATTTTTAAATTGTTCTTCGAGTTTCAATTCGAGGCGAGTGTACATATACCACTGCTCTAAGAGGAGATGTGCTTGGATAAATAAAGCGAGAGAGAAAGAGAGTAGAGTAGAGTATATAGAGTAAAGAAGTGAGAGAGAGGCAGGGACTTTCCGGCGGGAGGGCAGCGGGTAAACGCTTTTACGATTGGCGCTTTCGAGCGTTAATCACTTCCGATGAGCTTTCGTTTTTACTTTCGCTTTTGCCGCGGCGAGGAGCGCGCCTGCGCGGAGATAGCCTCGTTTGCTGCGCCAAGCGCTGTTATTAAGGGTTGCTCCTCTCGCTCCTCTTTTATCCCGCGAGGGGGAGGGGAAGGGGGGGGGGTATAGGGGGATTTTCTTCTTGCCTTTTAAGCCTGCTCGCTTTGCTTCTTTTGGCGCTTGCGTTCGCTCTTGCCGCGCGTTTAACGGAGCGAGTTTGCCTAAACAATTACCGCGCGTTACCTCGCCGATGCGCTGGTGGAACGGTGTTTAAAGTGGCCATTCGCAGCTGAGAACACACCGAAATTGATTCGAAACTAGTCATTTTACAAGTGCGATTGGAAACGCTATCTTGGTGTTACGAACGATTTTATGCGTGTATTTGTTTTGAAATGATGAAATCTGAGTTGATTTTCTTTTTATGCGGTGAGCGATAATCTTTTGTGGTGTCTTTATTTATTGTTGTAGCTGATAATTATTAATTAAGCTTTCAATTTTTTTTTTTTGTTTAATTAAGATTTCAAGATTTTTTTTTATTAGAAAAATAGTTTATCCATATTGGATAAGGTATTGTTGTGGATTGTTAAATGAATCAAGGATTATGCCATTATAATTTTTTTCTTATGCGTATATTTTATTAAAATAAAAGAGAAAATCAATATCTTCGACGTCGTGCTTTCGTAATCCGGATACATTCCCTTAATGATAATAATGCGCCTCGAGAAACTCACTCTTTATAGAATAAAGCAGCATAAAAAGCCACAGATGAATGTTAACCTGGCAAAACCGTTCGCCAATTACTAGCCATAAGTTGGTCAGTGCTATAAGGATTTCATATGATCGACTTGCAGACTTATTGGTTCATTTATTATTAGGTCAGTCAAACAAAAATTTAAATATTGAATATTTTTTAATTGAATGTATACAAACGATTGTAAAGGGTCAATAATTATTTGTAAGATTTTAAAATGTTACTACTAAAAATGTTCTACTTATAGTATTTATTTTTGTCTTGTTTAAATTATTTCAGTTTTATTTAAATATCCATGCTGGTTATTAAAGAATTACTTAAAAAAAACGTTTTATTAGGCAAGAAAACTAGAGGATTTCTAGTAAAACTAGGCATTTAAATATTTTATTTATAAAATTCACTCTTTTACAGCATATTTTTCATTTTCTTTTTTCATTTTTTTCTATTTTGTTACAATGATTAAAATTTTCTTGTATTAAGTTAATTTGTGTTTAAATAACTAAATAAATATATAAATAATCCTTAATAGAGTCCATTCTCTATATTAAGGATCATTTACATATATATTACAGCAAAAAAATAAAAAATTAAAACGCAACAAAGAAGTGTACACGTACAACCATTTATCATAATACTCTCTTCCTGCGCAGTGTAACAATTAAAATTTTTCTACAGCCCGTAAGAAGCTGAACATTAAAACAGACTATTGTAATTTCCGATCGGCCTTTTTCTCTCGCCGCGGCAATGATTGCCGTTCACTTACGAGCAAACTGGTCTGAATCTCTCCGCAACAGTGAGAGAGTCCCGTCCGCCATGCGTCGCACCTTTAAAAGCCGTGAAAAATGGCGCGCATTACGACTGATAAACACAGCGGCAATCCTCAATCGCAAAAAAAAATAAAAAAACGAAGAAAATAAAAATAAAAAAAAATAAAAAATAGACAGAGGAATCACATCCTCCCCGGAGCCTTCCCCCGCTAAACGCCATCCGCTCACGTCCTTGCATCCCTCGTCCGCTATAAATACAAGCTCCCGCCCCCCCTCGGGGCAGGTCCAACTAAAACAATATTTATCATTATAATTATAAGTTGGCTATCCGTGCACGGCAGCTCACGAGCGCGCGAGCTCGTGCCCGCCTCCCCGCACGATCGCGACGCGCGCGGAGCTCTCCCCGCGGCAGGCCGTCGCCAGATGCGCGCCGGACAATTTATATCGCGCTCGCGCGGGGGGGATCCCTCGGAAACACTATACTTTCGGTATTTCCCCGCAACAATGTCGGCGGGGAGATTCGCGCCGGGATCTTCGTCGGGAGTGAAAAAAGACGCGGCGGTGACCCGCGCCGCCTCCTGCCTCTATGGTGTATAGAGAGAGGCCTCCTCGCGGGCCGACGGCTTTTTCCCGACGGGGATACGGTGTACGGGCGCTTGTAAGCCCGCGCTGTGCGTTTAATTGGAGAAAAACTTTTAGAGGAAGTTGTTGTTTTTTTTTTTTATTTTTTTTTTATTTTGTTTTTCTAGCCGGTGAGACTCGCGAGGGAAGAGATTTATTTCGTTGGCGAAAATCTATTTTTGTGCGCTGGTGATAAAAGGTATATATTTTTTTTTTTTTTTTATTATTGTTGGTAATGAAAATTATTTTCGTACCGAGCAATTGTTTAGGGGGAGTTGCTTTTTCTTATTTTTTCTTAGTCGATGAGACTTGCGAAGGAAGAGAGTCATTTAGTTATAGTGAACATTTGTTTGGGTATGTTTACGTGTTATGTGCTGGATTTTGTAATAAAAATGCTTTTTTCTTTTTTTTTTTTTTTTTAATTATTATTGTACCGAGGGAATGTTTAGGGGATTTTTTTTTTGATACTTTTAGACGATGAGACTCTTGAGGGAAGAGATTTATTTCGTTGGCGAAAATCTATTTTGGTACGTTGGCACGCTGCGCTGGGTAATAAAAGTTACTTTGTATTTTTTTAATAATGGAAATTATTATTGTAGCGAGGAATTTTTCTTGTGGAATTTACGAGGATTTTGCCGTAAAAATTACGGGGAAAAAACGTAATGGGGGAACCATAGCACTTGATTTTTATGGGAAATCTCGTAAAAATTGCCGTGATTTCTCAAGAAATGTGCAGTAATTTCCCGTTAATTTTCTTTAAAAATTAACAGTCCCACAAATAGTTTCTCGATGACGCTTTTTACGACGAAACTCTACCGGTGTATTAGATTACTTTTTAAGTATACTTCTACGGATTATTCCTTTAATTTGCTGCGTAGACCAACATTTATTAATATTATATATACCTGCTTTAATTAATTAAAATATTTATTTATTTCATATATAAGAAATACGTTTAGCCCTTTTTATGTGATAAGATAAAAAAAAGGTGTGAAAAATAAAGTTTTATTATATAAATTTTCATATGAAAGGATTTCGGGAACTGAATACAGTCAATCGCCTTATGTTTAACAATATTCAGTGATTTAGTGAATTGAAGAATAGAGTATTCGAAGGTAAATAATTTTAATTGCATAGCTTACTGTAAAAAGACGTACAATATTTGAATGTTCGATTATTTTGACTTGATCGTTCGAAAGGATTAATCTGTAAAAGTATGAGTAGGCTTAAACGAACAGATCGAATCAATTATTGTCTCTACGTTAATAGAAAGTGGGAACGAGGGGATATTTTGAAATTACCTATATTTACAATACTTTATAATGTTGTGAACTCATCAGTGGTCTTTTCCAGATACCTTACCAACCTGATCTCCTCACGTTTTTGTTTAATCTTTTAAGACCTGAATTCTTTCATGCGAAAAAAATTCTGAACAAGTTTTCATAAGATCTTGCAGTATAACCATTTGGTTAATTTTTTATATCTTTCCTTTATTTTCCCTATTTATTTAAACAATTTTAAATTATTTTCGCGAAAATTAAACTAAACTTAAAATAACTACTTTCATTGAATCTAAACGGGTTAATGTAAAATAATCTTTAATAAAAACTAATTTAATTTATATTTCAGAATATCAGTTATTTTGAAAACCACGAATTTAAATATAATATTTAAATAATTATTGAAATAAAATAATTCTACTTTCTATTTCACATTTCACTTTTTTTTTTAACTTTCTTATCAGTCTATTTCAATAGTCGAAACATGTCACCATCCAAGCAAAAACAGGTTTCCCGCAGACATAAATTAAATTTTCCCGCGCAAAGATTAGTGAAGCTGCATAATTCCACGAAAACTACACCGCGTTCGGGCTCGATTATCAATTCAGGCAGCGCTTGAAACTTCACTCTCGCTGCAAAATCTAGTTTCATTTCGCACGCGCCTTCAATTTTGCCGTTCGCGATATCCGACGAAAAGAGATCGCGAAATGAAGTATATTATATCTGTCCCGTCGGGGGGGCCGGAGAGCGAGCGTATCTACTTAGCGCGCGCACGGCGCATGATTAATCCCCGGCCGAAGTCGTACGCGCATATAACCCCTCGAACAAACGAATAAGGCTGCCACAAATCACGGCGAGGATCGGGGGCGCGCGCAACACCTTGGCGTGCTGGCGAAAAAAAAATTTTTTCCGGCCGCGCTAATTACGCCCACGTGCCCGGGGCGCTCGCGCCTGCGCGGTGCCTTATCTCGGGAGCGCGCTCGCGGCGAACTTTTGCGCCCGCTTATAAATCAGCCGACTGCGCGCGTGGAAAAAACGGGCCCACGGCCGATCGCGCAGACATCGCGTCATCATTAACTAATGCCCGTATCGCGGGCCACCGGAAAAATGCGCGCCGCAAAGCGCGTAATGCGCGAGCCACGGCGAGATTAATTAGCCGCGATTGGAGCGCGCGTCTGTGCAAAAAGCGCGCCGGGGGTAAAGAGAATAGCGAGAGGGAGAGAGAGATTCGCGCTCTTGTACGTCGCTTGCCCATCTTCTTTCTCTGGGCTTCAATTTTTTTTTTGTTTTTTTTTTTTTTTTTAGATGCCCATTAACATTCGACGCGCTTTTAACCAGTCGCGGTTCGAAATCCTTCCGCGCGATCACCTGGCTGAAGAGGACTTCGCGTCAAATTACTTTGCATCTCAGCACGATATCTGCGACGTTTATGATTGTACTTGGTTTATTTTTCTGTTATTGCACTTTTTTCTTTGTCTTTCGTTTTGTACTCACTTGTGCATTGATAACAATTATTATTATTATTTTCTACTTTTTTTAAAAAATTGTTCTCATACTTTATATTTCAGCATTTGATAATTTTAATTAAAATGAATTTGTTGTATTCTAGATTTTTCGACTTTACTGACTGCTTTGTTTTTTAATCCTTGAAGGGGTACGGGTGAAGGGATTGAAGGGGTCTGTCACGTCCTCGTATATTCGTTATTCCAATTGTTTGTAATTCAAAATTTATTTATTATTACGACGAAATTTACTTATTTATCTATTTTTTTTTTTTTAGAAATAATCGTCTTTTTCCAAATTAAAGAAGTGCGCTATATCAAATTTTAAAGAAAAATGTAAACAAAATTTTTTTCTGTACTATCATTGTCTGGTTATAATGTGTTTAGGATGTGAATTTTTTATTACTCGTGATACGTCAATTGTTATTTTAGCATGTTTTTAATTAATATTAGCATTAAACCTGAATGACCGGTAGTTTATTCATCTTTAGCCATCAGTGTAATGGGACGACTTCTCTGTCACTACAATTTTATTTTCCTAAAGAAGCTTACTTTTAATTCCGTAAGCTCTCGTGATATTTTTATCGTACCTGTTCAAGGATTAGTTGAAGAGTATTAGAAAAGATACCGATTGAAATGATTTTATTTTAATTATTCATATTATATTTTTATTGCTCGCATTTTTATCCTATGCGTGTTTATATTTCGAACTTGCATTTATCTACGTATATATTAAGTATTTATTTTGCAATCGATTATGTTATTTTATCGTATTATTGACAAATAAAGGATCACTACCTTCAATTTCACACGTATATTTCGAATAATCTATTACTTATTTTGAAAACTTTGAAAATTTAACTCGTCACGGTCAATTGAGTTATTTAATCTTTTATTATTAAAAAAAAAATAAAAAAAAAACTCCTCCAATGCTGATAAGAAATGATAAGAAGTTACGTAAGAATTTGATTAAGTAACACGATTACATACACACCCTTTAAATGAATAAGTGAAATTCATTTCACTTGAAACGAATATTTTTTCAATTTAACATCTCACTTATTCATATTTATAGGGAGTGCATTCGTCAGCCTATTTTCCCACCGCAGATCTCCCCAGCCTCTCAGCTTTACAAAGCTGTGCAGAAGAGAATATGTGCGTGCACGTACAGCGAAATGTACACTTCGGAAAGAAGGGGGCTATTTCAAAAGAATTTTAAAAAAAGTCAGAAAAATTTTTAATCGTTTGAAAAACACCTGTCGGTAATCGCAGCAGTGGCAAAATGCCAGTTAATTAGTCGAAATACATTGTTTTCGCGGAGCAAAAAAAAGTGTATGTAGGTGAAACCGCGTGCGTGCACGAGTTTGGCCGAAAATAAAAAGAAAAAAAAAAAAAAAAAAAAGAAGGAGAGAGGGGAGGTCGTTCGAGCTAGAGTAGCGACTTAAGTGAATGAGAAAGATAAATATAATAATTACGGCAAATTGCGGCCTGCCGCTGACAGACGAGCCGGCCGCGAGGACGAAAAGAAAAGAGGGGAGGAGGAAGAGCGGACCTTTTACCGAGCTATGCGAGCCAAGCGCATACCTTCGGCTCTTTCACTCTTTGAATATCCGATCTCCTTTCCTTGCGCTCTGTGCCCTTTTTTCTCTTCGTCGTTTTGTCTTTCTCCATCACCGCCATGTCGGACTAATTGAGTTCCATCACGGTATTTTTTTTTTTTTCTTTTTTTCGGAGTCAATTTAGACAGATGTTATAGGGATTATTCTTTACATTTCTTTGTATTTTAGCAGCTTTTTTAGCTTCGCAAAGTTTCGTCGAAGTTGTGGGTTTTATTGGTCAAGTTATTTTCAATTGTGTAAATGTAATCTTCATATTTTGCTAATTTATGATACTTTTGCAAACTTCCTCACATTAATGAACACCGAACACACTTAAACATTTTATTACAATCATTATATTATGATAGTTATATAATCAGTAAATTATAATAATTATTATAATAATTAGCTTCAAAAGGAATTATACATATGAAATGTACATAATGAAAGATAAAAATTTTTCTTTAATTGCGAATTTGATTACTGAAATAGGACGCAGTTTGATGATGTTCCCATTCCCTTTCTCATTAATTTACACAAACTCAAACTAATCGGAAACTATAAATAAAATAAAATGAATCTCTGTGAAAATACTTAAGTTAAGTTAATTTGTTTACAACGAATCTGAATTTGAATTTAATTTATTGAAGAGACTAAGGACCAAGGTCCTAGATAGTCCTAAAAAGTGCGATAACATACAGATAATTTCAACTACATGGATAAAAATCTTCGATTAAAAAAAATAAAAGGATCACCTTAAGAAAAGATCAAATACACTATAAGTAAAACTAAAAATTTGCAAATACGCGTACATAAAAGTAAAGTGACTAGATTATAATAAAACGATCATCGCAAGAAAGAAATATAAAATAAACTATAATATTAACGACGAGGACTGAGACTAGGTATTTTTAGTTGAGTTGTTGATGATCAATGAATTTTATTTCATAAAAAAAAAACGGCAAAAACGTCTTGTCCACGAATTATTTTGACGTCTTTAACAATTCGCATCGTTCGAAACAATAGCGCCGACTTCGCCGAATAATTTTTGAAGCTATATAAAGTCCTTTCGTTACCAGCGTCGTATTCGGTCCGGTTCGCATCATCGGTTTCAGGCAACGTGAGAAAAAGTTATTCGGCATAAGGCAAACTCAAAGGGGTTTTCTCTTTCGTCATCTTCCGCGGCGGCTGCGTCCATTATCCCTGCCCCGGGACTTCTTTTTTCCATCCCGCTGCTGCCGCTAACCCGCTTTTTTTTCTCGCGCTCGCGCGCGCGCGGAATTACCATGCGCCGCGCACGCGAGCGAATGTAGGCTAGACGGTTTATGGGCCGTAATTTTGCGCTCGCGGGGAATCCCCCCCTTGTGTGTGTGTGTGTGTGTGTGTGTGCGCGGTGCGTTGCTCGGCGCGCGCATGCGCCCAACTTTCCCGAGTTTTTTTTTCTTTTACCGGCTCGCGCCCTGTAAACGGCGAGAGCGTGGTGCATATCGCCGGCAGCTTGAAGATCCCTTGATTGCGCGGAGTTGTGCAATGGTATTGAGTTTTAAGATTAGTTTTGCGAGCGGACGGCCGAGCCACGTGGCGTGTGAGGTAGCCCATTCCAGTGGGTGATTTAACGCTTCTTAACGAGGTGTTGAATTTTTAAGAGAAATCACTGATTTACGCGACTCGACGGTGATTAAATTGTATTGAAAGTCTGTTGAACTTTTACTTTTCCCTTCGAGACGTCCTTTGTTGTTTCCTAGGGATTTTTAATTGACTTTCGTATTCTGGGGTTACGTAAGAGAATTTGGATCGTGCTGCAACGTGTTACTTGTCGGAGAGCGCGAGACAGAATTGGAGTTAAAAAAAAAAAAAAAAAAAAAATAATTATTTTTTAAGTTAAATTACTGTCTTATTATTTTTTCGTCTTTAAATTGTTCAGGTAAGAAAATGAATTAACACAGTTCCAAAAAATAATGATCATACCTCGCTCGTTCGTAGGTAATACCCGCTACACAATTACAATTTATTTTATATTCTACTGAAAATTAAAATTTGCCAAACGTTTCACGTCCATCTACTTCAAACAGAAAATTCCCATAAAACACAGTAATCGCTGTGATCCGGCAATAATCTCAAACTAAAAATTGGGGCACCTGCCACGCTGCACACACAGGCGTACACGAGAAATTCTTAAAAAACTATAACTCCTGCACGAAAAAAATAAAAATATCGTTCGTCGATCGTAAAAACATTTGACAAACAACACTTACGGTGTACAGGTGTACACGCGCTGCCCCCGTCCGACTGCAATCGTAAATCAGGCTCACCTGCTGCGCGGCATCGACTTGACTTTCCACTTAAAACGCAATACGTCAAACGCGCGCTGCGCGAAAAATCCGCCGAAACACCACCTCCACTCTCCCCGCGCGATTCGCGCCGCCAATAAGACACTTATGAACAAGAAACTTATAGAAAAAAATTAGCGAATAAAAAAATAATTGAAAAAAAAAAGAAAGAAAGAAAGGAGCGAGTGCCGCGCGCATCTCGCCCGAGTGCTTTTGCTTGTTGCACCGCGATTTGGGGCGAAAATAAAGGCGGGCGCGCTATCGGCACCGACACGAAATGTGACTTAGAGAGCGCGCGCGACTAATCGCGCCCGCGCATCGGGACACGTCGCAAGCGATAATAACGCTAATCTTTACGAGTCTCTAACGCCCCACTCCGCGCCTCCTCCAGCATCGGCTTTAGATTTCTCGCTTTCTGCCTTTGTTTTAGCCGAGGCGCCCGCGCGAAATGATTTACGGCGGCCGTATATGGGATTAGACGTGACCTGCTTCCGGATTTCGCTTCGGTCGATTACTCCTTTGATTCCGCGGCACTTTATCCTGTGAGTGTGCGTGTTTGCGCGCGTGTATGTGTGCGTGCGTCTGTGTGTCTGTGCGTGCGTGTGTGTGAGCTTTTACTTTTGGGTATTCGACTGATAAGGGATTTGTTTTGAGGTACTGTGCCGGCTCGAGGAGGAATGCGGAGTTTGCGGGATTCTGCGTACTTTCTAATGCATTAGAGAGAGGCTTTGGAATATTTTCCTTGGGAGGGTGAGCGCTGGAAAATTGTCAAAAATATTGAATTATGCGCCGCGCGCGCGGGTAGATAATGCGAGTGTTCTCAATAATAAATAGCTCGGGCGCTTCTTGCGTAACGCGGAATATTTTGTATAAATTGTTCGAAAGATTTCTGCGAGAATATTATGTAAAGTGAGTGGGCGCAGAGAAAAAGAAAAATGGACGGGAAATTTTTAATCCGAAAGTGAATTATGCTAATTGACTTTTGGCGGATGTTGAGGGGGTACTTGCAGTTTTGTTCATTAAAATCTGTTCGAGTTTTTAAAAGCGCGTTATGTCTGTGGAAAATTTATTGGAAGGATGTTCAATTTGTATCAGTTTGAGATTTACATAATTATACGTAACTTTAATTAAATTTGGAAAAGTATATTAAAAAAGTAATTTTTGGACGCAAATGCTTAAAAATTGATTCTTGGATGAGTGTGAGTGTAGCAGCCGACAGAGACGAACATAACGCAAGGCTGGTGATAAACCGGCATTTTTCGTAATCCCTATATAAAATATTGTTTTATTGATCCGCGTGTAAAAATGATTCTCGGAAGAATGTGATTATTGCCCCAGTTTCGCATGGGTGCTAAAATTATGTTTTCCCAAGAATTAAATTTTTCGCACTTGTAAAAGTTATACTACTGTTTGTTTTAAACTAAGTACTAAAAAGATTATTTTCTTGAAATGCAATCAAATTTTATTTTGACTGTCCTATAATTATTGATTCAAGTGGATTTTTAAATAAAGCAAAGCTGATTTTTTAGAATAATT
Source organism: Sycophila texana (assembly GCA_035582955.1). NCBI lineage: Eukaryota > Metazoa > Arthropoda > Insecta > Hymenoptera > Eurytomidae > Sycophila > Sycophila texana. The sequence goes on from JAWWEN010000020.1 coordinate 1,737,775, forward strand.
TAGGCTCTGATTAAATAAAGTTAATAGGGTTGCTTTACCTTGAAAAATAAAATTAATATTTTATTGAAAATATTACACAAATAAAAAAAATGATTATTATAGTCGCTAGTAAATTTTACTTCGTTTATATAGAAAAGTTCGCTAGTCATTTACTCATTTTTTTTATTTTTAAACTTTAGTAAAACTTAAAGCAATTTTTAAAATAAAATTTTTATGTATGCATAAATAACAAAAAATAGTACTTTCAGTATAATATAAAAATTAGAGCTAATAGTTTCTTAAAATTGGTCATTTTCGTATTCCAGTACTGTTTATTTCATTTACGTGTAAGCGCATTTATATACAAGTAATTTTATTTATTTATTTATTTTTATTAAACGGGCATAGCCCTTACAAATATTTCTATAATATTCCTCCGCTGTATAAAAAAATATCCCTAAAATTAGAACAATTAATGCCGATAATTTATCCTAACTCAACCTTATTCACAAAAAAGTTAAAGAATTATTCAAATGTAAAAAAGGTTTCACGTTTTTACATGGAATCTTTATATTCTCGCTACAAAAAGCCATCTCGATATCTTATTTCGCTGGCGCTGTTCTCACTGACTATAGGACGATTATTACCCAATTACCTTCGGTGCGGCCACGACGAAGAAAACCCGTGGACCTCGCGAAACAGAAAGAGGCACATCGCGCTCTGCGCCCGAATAAAAAGTCCGGGCGTTCACTTCCTCCTCCATTCATGCCGAGGCCCTGTGTATACACGCGGGAGAAAAGAAGAGAGCGTCGGCGAGTGGCCGCGTAATCCGCTCAAATTAGTCATAGCCGTGGCGGCGGAGGTGAAAAAGCGCGGCTCGCGCGATACACGATTGTTCGGCGGGGCCACTCCACGTCCGCGCCGACAATTTCGCGGCTTCTCTCTCTTTCTTTTCTTTTTTTTTTTTTTTGCCCCTTGACATCGACCTTCGCCCACGCCCCCCTCCCCTTTTGGTCGCGACTCTCGCCGTCATCCTTGCGACATCGCGCCGCGAAAGCTCGTTTTTCAGCGGGCGATGTCTTTTTGCGCGAGGCGGTCCTTTTGTTCCGATTGTTGATGATTTACGCGGTCGGCGATCCTTACGTCCGAGAGCGAGTCTTTTTTTTTGTGTTCGCTGATGGATCGGCGCCGAATCTTTTGTGTCCCGCCCGGCGAGTGGTTGAGGACTTCATTAAGGAGTTTGAGTAAACCATTTTTTTTTATTCTGCGTTGTGCAATGATCAGCTGCAAACGTGTAATTTCATGGAGGTTTACACTTTTTGGCGTCAGCGTGAAATGAGAGAGCGCGCGAAATTTAAAATAGAGCAAATTATACGAATGACTTGATTTCATTTTGATTCTTTGAAAGTGGGTTTTCGTTCGTAGAGTATCACTGTATTTTTTTATTTAAGTTTTAAAAGGCAAAATTAAAAAAATTCATGTTTTAAAACTTAAATTGAAGATTAAAAAATACAGGGCGCGCAGAAAAAAGCATGCAAGGGTGATAATTCGGACGAGCCGGAAATCACTTATCGCACTTGTATCGAATGATATTTTATAATACAACGTATGCGAAAACGCCGATTTAAATTAAACGGACATTTAATTTCTTGCGAAAATTTAAAAATGAGAATTCTAAAAAAACGAGACTGGGTAATTATTTCGAACAATAATTTATTTCCAAGGAAATTATCTACTTGCCAACGAACAGGTATAGCTGTTGCTTTTTTAAATCAGCATGGACATAAAAGCTTTGAGATTTACTTTTAAAAAAATGTCTATAGCTTTTCTCATAGACACGAAAAAGACCAGATTAGCCTGATTGCATCCCTCTAATTGCGCTAATGTGATGCTGGACAAATACCACTTAGCTAAGTAGTTCGATTTTAGTTTAATTCGCCGAAAATGAGCGCGGAACATAAATAGTCCCCATTAAAAGCAACAACATTTCCCGGTATAATTATGTCACTCGTCAGCCGCAGGAATGTCTAAAAGCTTCGCGGCAAGTGGTTCATCATCGCGCCAACAAAAACGTAATAATCCTAATTAAACAATTTTTCATTTAAAGGATATACCGTTAAAAAGTCGCATTATCTCGATTATCATGAAAATTCGATGAGCCCCCACGATAGCTGGAAAAGGTGCATTACCCACAATGGGGAGATACTTAAATCATGCCCAATCACCTCTAATAGCCTAACAAACGACTCCATTGGGTCGGCGCATTCGACCGAAATTAAAAGACCGCTTCCAGCGAGCGCCATTATAAAGCTCGCGCGAGCGCCGCCGCTTCTCGGAAGTGGCGCGCACTGCCGCAGAGGGGCGAAAAATCATCGGGCGTTTGTCCGCCGCTCCGCGCGAAAAAATCCCAAGCGAGCGCGAGTGCCGTGCCTGGCTTTTTCGCGCGCGCCGTTTATATTACCTACCCATGCCCGAGAAGACGTCATTACGTCCGGGAGAGAGCGCTTTGTGCGTCGGCGCTGATTGGGAGTCTCGATCAGCGATTGCGCGGCCGTAATTACCGCGAACGAGCTCTGCAATTGCACGAAACAAAAGCTTTATCGCCGTGGCTTCTGTGGATCTTCGTGCGACTTCGAGAGACTCGCTAAGTTTCCTTCTTTTCTTTTCTTTTCGTTTTTTTTTTTTTTTTTTTTATTTGTCTGTTTGCGTGCGGGGACGGTATAGCGACCGCGGTAGTTGCTTCCTTCTTGGGGAAAAGTGCAATGGTTTTTCCGGAAAGTCTGTACCAACTGGCGGTCGTTGCAGCTTATGCGAACGGTGTATTAATAGGCTACTTCTGGTATGAAAAACTATCTGCATTATTTTCTGAAAACCCCTAGAACCGATGGTTCTGTTTTTATTTGGATCTACGTAAGTAACAATCCACCAAATTAAGCTTTATGGAATAAAATCCATGCATTTTACTTTTAGACAGAATACAGTTTAGAATAATAAGAAAATTTAAATAAATCTATTCGAGTCAACATGCAAAAGCATTTTGAATTTTGGCGTTTCAATTTGATCGGAGATTTAACCGTTATCTAATCAAATTCCTTCTGTATAAATATGCTTAAAATCGCAGCATCCTAGCACTAGGGTTCTACTCATAGCAATAAATATATAAATAAATTTTTTTTACGAGATGTATTAGTTGTAAATTTAATTAATGTTATTTATAGGTGTTAAAAAAAAATGTTTGTAATGCTTTTAATGAACTGATGAAGGATGTAGGATACAATCGAAATATTATAAAAAATTTAAGATAAATTGCCTCGTTGGAGAATTTTAATATACTTTATTTAATTTTTACAAGTAAGAAAAGTTCGCTTGGCTAATGTTTTACTGCTACTTATAGGGTCAATTTTATAAAAAAAATTGTCTCCATGTATAATTAAAAGAAATTTTACAATTGAAAAAGAAAGAACTTTGGAATTCTTATTCAGAAGCAATTTATTACTGTTGTGAGTCTGTATTAGTGCTTTTTATTAATTATCCATTTGATTATACATATTGTAATTTTCCGCTTTCTGATGCTTCGTTTATTAATTTCTTTATATGTTCTGTCCATCGATCTTTATATAAATAAATAAATAAAAAAGAGAGCAAGTCTAATGTACCGAATTGTAACGTAAAAATAAATAGACCATTCTTCTGCAGATGCAAATATTATCACCTAAAAAAACCACGATCGCGTTTCTAATCTGATATAATATTAGCACTTTACGAAACAATGAGTAAAGCAGTCCTGCAGTATGTTTCCTAATCCAAAAATTACAGTCTTTAAATCCCAGAATTACCATATTATAAGCTCAAAATCTACGCTACACAGCACAACTACAAAGCAGCAGCTTGAAACTACTCACTATACCCTCGATCAAGTCTCTGCCCTCCATTACCCTACAATGGCTCTCCGAATCGAAGTTCCCAAGCTCCCCACCCCTCGCAAGAGAAAAAAAAAGTCGCCGCTTGCGCAAGAACTCACGCCCGTCCGAGCGATACTTTTTTTTTCCCTCCATCCGCAACTTTAAACACTCGAACGCGGCGAAAGCGCGCGCGCCTCGGCCAATTAAGGATTCGGCCGCGGTGCACTTTGCGCGCGCGCAAATGAGGTGACGATTCGCCGGGCGTGGAGAGGCATAAATCGCCCGGGCGCGCGCGCTCGATTTATGCGCGAATTCGCCTCTCGCTCGCGCGCTTGCATTTCAATTAAAAGGGGCCAAGCGAGGCGCGCGTGCGCGCTCTAAATCAGATGCGCGGCCGCGATTTAATGCCGCTCGTCGCGCTGATTTACGGCGGAAAGCGATATATATCGAGCGCGGCGTTCGCGTTACGCAACAGGGCCGCCCGCCGGTTGACCGGAAAAAAAAAGTGGGGACGTCGGCCGGTCGACTGTTTAAGACCGATATAAATTTTGCGTAAATAAAGCGCGCGGCTGATGTGTATTTACGAGCGCGGGAAGGTATTTTCTGGGCTGAAAAGTGTGGCTGCGTTTTTTTTCTTTGTTTTCTTTTTTTTTTTGGCTGGGGAAAATGTAAATTCCGATTAATCTTGAAAATTAATAAATTTCACTTCAAGCGCTGTTTGGGATTGATTCGTAAAAATCGGTGAATTATCGATGTCTATTCGCAATGTTTGGGTTTTAAACGATACCGCGGTGATTTATCAGGCTTAGATGAAGTTACGCTTTAGATAAGTTTAATAATGAAAAATTTATTGGGAATAGATAAATCGTTCGGTCGGTAACTATTCGTAAAAAGTTGAGTGAGATTAGATTTTTTTTGAAGGTTAAAATTACTTATTGGGTAAAACGCTCAAATTCACTGAACTCACCATCATCGAATTCGTGAAAAATCAGTGGTATTGATTTACGAAATGTTATTGCTTGTTATAAAAGTTTAGTATATAATTCTACTCTCTAAATTTGATCCAGTGAAAATTCCAAGATTTGTCCATAGTCTACGCAAATGAAAAAAAATTATCAGATTTACAAGTAAAAATTGCAAAATTGGCAGGCAAAAGTTCTTCTATTAATTTTTACTAGAAATATAGTAATCTAAATTATAGAAAAACTATAAATCTAATAACTTTTGCTCGTCAATATTGGAATTTTTATTATAAATCTAGCAACATTTTTCACTTGCCTGGTCTGTGAATTCACTTACTTGTAAGCATTTTGAATTTCTTAAAAAAAAAAATTATTTAAAATGCACAAAAAAATACCATAATTTTTTCTTATTTTCTACTGCCACTTCACATTATACTATCATTTAAAGTCAACAAAGTGAAAACAAAACAAAACAGAAAACACTAAGAATAAGGATAAATCGCTACTGAATTAAAAATTTGCACGAGACAAAAAACAAAATACGAAATTTTTTCAATGATTTCCAGAAAAAGGCGCATTCTCTCGCATAAGGCCAACCACTCCTCACCGCAAATTGCTCGTTTTTTTTTTTCATCGCCGTAACACCACAGCCTCTTCGCCGCGATTCTATACACAAAACCTCGTCGCGAAAGCGTCGAAAATCGTATATTTCAGTGGGTCGAGGACGAGTCCGGTCAGACCGGCCGGGCGGT
>JAWWEN010000020.1:1743469-1754119 GCA_035582955.1 Sycophila texana
AAAATTCTGCAGAAAATGCCTAATTTCTGCAGAATCTTCTGCAGAATATTTTGCAGAAAATTCTGCAGGATTTTTTCTTACGGGGAGTTAAAAAATGTACTCTTATGCCAGTATTTGAGATGATATTATTAAAAATGTGTAGTATTATTTTACCTTATCCTCAAAAATTATATGACACAGACATTTTATAAAACATCCTTTTAAATACATAAAACCAATGCAATTTTCATAAAAGGACTAAGATATTAGAACTCTTCTTTCGGATTTCATATACAGATCTTATCTGCTATTTTTGAAAAAAAAAATAATATTTCAATTGTATTCAAGATAAATTATTTTTACGTAATTATACATTCAACGTAAAAATACCTGTGGTATTGCCATGGATTGAATTGCCACAATCATAAATATTCGCACGCATATTTTATATATTTTATTTTAATAAGGCCAGAGACCTACTAGAGTTAAGGCTTTTCGTTATAGATCATTTTTTAAATTTTCTCTATAATATTCAGATAAAATTTCACCTAAAAAAATGTATAACACTTATTATTTTTCTTTAATGATCATGAAGCCCCAAATCTAAGAAATATTAACCTGAATATCTCACTTTAGTATTTCAATGTCGAACCATTATTATTGATTTACTATTTTAGTTAAGATAATGAATAAATAAAGTAAAGTAAAGTACGCATATAAATAAATAATTTTAGAAATTACAAATGCATTTATTTAAATGATAAATCAGCTTTTAAAACCTAAAAAAATTAAATTGAATGTTATTTGGAAATGTGCTCGATTTACTTTGTAATTAAATTTATAATTAATCATGTATACTTATTAATTTTTGTAAGGACTTCTAATAAACAATTATTAATTTTTCTAGTCCGTCTAATAAATAAATAATAAGAATAAATAAATTATTTAAAAATTGATTTTTTTGTGTCAAGCTATAGTAAAAATTTTACCTTTCTGTATAGTTCTACATTTAATATGAACGGACAACAAAGCCTAACGTCAAAAAGGGGAGTGCAAAAATTAGCATCTCGAGATATATCGGAAAAATAACGATAAAAATTGTTTAAAATATACTCGAAATATTTTTATGCGACCATATACAAATATATTATTAATTGAGAATGTATAGCAACACAAGCGATGCAGAGACAGGTTTCGAGAAAAAAGTTAAGAAAAATTATACTGTTACAAGTTAACGGGAACAAACTTGAATTCCAGTCAAAATTACTAGCAATATACTTAATTATTTTATCCTCGGTGGGCTTTCCTCTGGCCGGACCGAACACCTCGACTCCTTCCTCCGACTCTCCGCGCTGGCTCCTGCTCACTCACTGCAGCGCCGATCAATATGTATAAGTTACAATCGGAACAGTATTTTCTTGGATTAATGCGATTGCAAGTCCACATAGAAATTGCGGTGTTTCAAAGTTATAAGCCGCCCCCCGCGGTAATATTATTGCTATATTATGCGGCTCAGCCAGTCAGTACGTTGCTATCCTCGGAGCGATAAACACGCATGTTTTTTGTGCACAGTAACTAAAATGATAATACGTTATTGAGAGTTTTCTTTAATTAATGTTAATACTTCAGCAGAAATATTATGAATATGAACATAAAACTCTTGTCGTGAATTTTTTAGTATAAAGTAAGCAAATCTGAACAATGTTAAATCGAAAGTTTTTAAATCACTTAAATTTAATGAATATAGCAATTGAAAAAACCTATAGGATACTTTTCTTATGCAATTTTACAAAATTAATTATTTATTTTCGATCCGCTAGGCAAAAAATAAGATATACGTGTAGTTATTAAATTATGATGTATTTAATTTCACTGTTTGACTTTGCCAACTAGCCCCGGATACGGGGTAGGTTGTATAAAGTACATGAATTTTAAGGCATAAGGCATTAAAATTTGGTACATGCTGTTTGCTTTAAATTTAATGCACTTTCACATGAAATTTAAGGCCTTGCACATGAAAATTCTAACAGTGGCATTAAAAAAATGTGCATTAAATTTAATGTAGGTACATTATTTTTAATTTATGTATCTACTGAAAATTTACTTTCAGTACATTTTACATTAAATTACAAGCATGTATTTCTAACATTGTTACACATATATTATGTTATATTATGTTATGTGTTAAATCCTACTGCGTGCAATATGCAGTTCAAATACGTAGAATCTATCGCAGTTTACCGAAACACAGAGCAGTATGATCTAATAAAAGTGTATAAATAAAGAAAATTACAATAATATAAATAAAAATTATAATAATTATGTTAATAATATAAATATACGATATATATTCTTCTTGATCTACAAAGTATTCAGTGCAGTAACGTAGGGCCGTAGGTCAAGATTCATTAATCGGGTGTAATGCATTGAGCATTACTGGAATTATTATATCAATTGAGTCAAAAATAATTCCGCCAATATACGCGCACCCTAAAAGAGCTTCGAGCTTGTACGCATTCGAATAGTGAACAACGTCGTTCACTATTCGAATGCGCAATGCTCAAAGTAGTCACTTCAAAATTCGTCAGTTTAGATTTGCCGCCTTAAAAAAATATCCGAACCAGTCGGTAATGTATCTGTACAGGGAGCTAACTAGACGACACGGCCGCGTAGTTCGACTGCTCGCCGAGAGGAGCTCGAAGCGAGGGATCACGCGTCAAAATGGCACGCTTGGCCGTTGAAGCAACAGTTGCGGTGTGCTTGAAATTGTTTTGACATGTCATTCGACGATTCTTCGGTAGCTTAGCGCATCACTTTTTTTAAAAAAAGAGATGCAAGTGAAACTGAGGAGGAAATAACGCCGGCGCTGTGTGTATCCCGCGTGCAGTTTTTACGGTGCAGCATAATTAATTTCTCGAGCCATACTAAGGACAGATACATATTCGGTTTTCTGCTGTTTACACAGTGTAACGTACGAAATCTAATGTGAGTATCAATGCGAGAGTATATGTATTTAGATAGTCGTCTGTTGGAGTAAATTTATTTACGATAAACATTTACTAATGAGCAGGGGCAATTTGTTTATAGCAGTGGGTTTAAACATTAATTATATAATGTTTATTGCATTTAATTTCAATAAATGTATTACGTTTATCTTGTTTACTATAAAATCGTATGTGAAAAAATAAATGTTATCTTTGCGGTCAAATAATCTTGTAAATCTTGTAACGCGGTTTAAGTAGTTATCAACGATTTTTAAATTTGTAATGAAGATTTGCAAAATGAATTGTTGCATTTAAATATGTATCTTTAAAAAATCATAAATTTAAAAATAGTCTTAAGATTTTATCAAGTTGTTTATATTTTGACGTCGTTTGTAATAATCGCAGTATATACGGTGAAAAGGGTAAAACTTAAAAAATACACGATAATAGAGGTTATATCTTATATTAAATTTAAATACACATTTATTTTTTCATATACCATTGTTTCTTGTTCTGTGTAAATCAACGACGATATTAAAAAAATTCAATGTATTTGTAACAAAAAATGTTATCTATTTTATTATTTGCAAGTTTCTGATAATACTAATTCCAAGCTTTAAAAAAAGACTAGTTTTAGGTTACGTATATATACACATATACAGTATACAGACCTATACATGCACGATCCGGTCGAGTATATACACACTTAACATACTCGACCGGAATAATTTCTTTCGGAATATCCCTCTAAAGTGCAATATCATACTTTCTCCCAGAAATAATTTGCCGACTTTCATTACGTTTATCTGATTTATCAGGGCATTCTGATTGGTTCTTCTTAAGTTTTATATGACAATGTCATTGTAGAGTTTACACTATTAGTACACATAAAAAAAAAGCGCAGACCATAGCGAGATTAAATAAAAACGAAAAAGGCAATAATTAATCTTCGGCGTTACTATTTTTAAAAATTTCCCGCGTGCTCCGAAAGAAATGATTTTTGTTTTTATACTGATTATTTTTTAAAACGTTATAGCACCGCAGCAAGTATAACCAATAGTGTAAAAAAATCGTGGTAATCATGAAAATATTAGAAACAAATGCGAAAAAAATATTTAAACAATTAAATCAGTCGAAATATTCAAAATATAGCTTCTTTTGCATAATTTTTATATTAAAAATTAAATTTTTACTTATTCACTTTACTTCCTAACATGTCGCCCTTGGTAGATAAGTACATCAATCGAAAGCCAACAAATCTTAAAATTAAAATATGTTATAATAAACAAAAGTATAATTATTTATTGAAACTGCTACCCAATAAAAATACACGAATAAATTAATACGACTATGCAGCATATATAGATACATTTCTTGTGTAAAAAAGTTGAGTGAAACCTGCAAAAAATAAAAAAAATAATACAATGAAAAGACAATACAATGTAATTATAAAACTTTAATTTTAAATTTTAATAATCATTAAATTACTTTGATAATGATTGTCTTATACTATTGCCTTTTATGTCAATCGACGATATCATGCGTAACGCAAACTAAAACCACTTATATTTTTTACAACTGACTTACCGATTTTATTTGCAGATTTTTGTTAGAAAACTCTCGTCTAGAGATACAAGCCAATTGAAAGCTATGACTACTAAGCTGACAACTGAAAACTGGTGCCAGACACACGTGAACGTCGTTGACGCAAATTTTACATGGACGATAAACAATTTCAGCTTTTGCAATGAAAAACCAGGCGAGGCCCTCGAATCGACAGTAAGTTTAATTGCTAATTATTTTTTTGCCGAGTATACCGAGTACTTAGTTCATAATCATTTTAAAATAAAAATAAAAATAATTGTATCTAAGTAATATCACAGTGTGTCAGTTTAAAATGACTAGTAAAAAATTTAATAAAACACTAGTCTCGTCATACTTGACAAAAAGTAAATACAAAAAAGAAAAAAGATAAAATAAAAACAACAAATAACTAAAAAATACCAAGCAAAAATGACTCCTCAGGTTTTCTCAGCGGCATCCTACAACGAACTCTAATTCCTATTTAACAATCAAGTAAATAATTAACACCAAGCAAAAATGACTCCTCAGGCCTTCTCAGCGTCATCCTACAACGGAACTCTAATTCCTATTTAACAATCAAATAAATAATTAACACCAAGCAAAAATGACTTCTCAGGTCTTCTCAGCGGCATCCTACAACGTGCTCAAGTGGCGCATGCAATTCTACCCGAGCGGCAACAACGCCGAGAACAAGGAGTACGTCTCGCTGTTCCTCCACCTGGTCAGCTGCGACAAGCCCGCGATAAAAGTGGACTTCCGCTTCTGCATCCTGGACAAGGACGGCCGTGAAGTCAACGAGCGCAAAACCACGGAGAAGTGGCAGTTCTTCCAGGGCCGCCAGTCGGGCTTCCCCAAGTTCGTCAAACGCGATTACCTCCTGGACCCGGCGAACGGCCTGCTCCAGGCCGACCGGCTGCGCGTCGTCTGCCGCATTCGCTCGGCCACGGGGGTGGTGGTGCGCACCGGCCAGGACGCCGAGCCTGGCCGCGCCAGTCCCGAGCCCCTGCTCCTCCAGCTCTCCAACGACCTCCGCGAACTCTTCGAGGGGGAGAGCTTCAGCGACGTGACCATCGTGCCCCGGGGCGGCGTCAAGTTCCCCGCCCACAAGAACATCCTGTCGGCGCGCAGCCCCGTCTTCGCCGCGATGTTCGGCCACGACATGAAGGAGAGCCAGGAGAACGTCGTGTCGATCCCGGACGTGGATCCGGACGTGGTCTGGGCGATGCTAGGATACCTGTACACCGGCCGAGTCGACGACATCGAGTCTAAGGCCAGTAAGTTGATCGGCGCCGCGGACAAGTACGCCCTGGAGGGTCTGAAGACCCAGTGCGAGAGGGTGCTGTGCAAGTGCCTGGGGGTGCAGGACGCGGCGGAGTGCCTGCTGCTGGCGGAGCTCCACGCGGCCGACAAGCTCAAGACGAAGGCGCTGAGCTTCATCAGGGCCCACCTGAAGGAGGTGATGGAGACGCCGGGATTCAAGACTGTGTCCGGCACGCATCCGTACCTGATGGAGGAGATTCTCAGGTCGATGACGCTGCCTTGACAGCTCAAGGCCAAGCCCGTGGTGCAGCTTCGGAAACTGGAGAAATTTTATTGACAATGGTCTTGCGGAAATCCTTTGAACGGCTTTTTTTTATTCTTTTTCTTTTTTTAGTTATTTATTGCAAGTTCGTCGATTATTCGCTGCGTGCGGTACGTACTTGCGCGGAGAGAATGCCTGGTGCATCGTAAGCTGCGGATTCCTTCAGGGAATTCTGTCTGTGCGAGTGTGCTGCACGCAGCGAACAGGTCGAGGAAATTTTTTAATAAACAATGTAGATTTTAATTCTCAGCAAGACTGTATGATATAGAATCATTGTAATTGACTTACTTTAAAGTGTTTGTGTGTATAAGAATTTTCTACGATATTTTTTTTTTTTTAAAACATTGTTGCGCGCTGAAATTTTATACTACCTACTTCATATTCCGTAATCTTCGAGCAACTAGTTTACACCGATTGTTAAGTAGTATATAATTTTAAAAAGTTACGTAAACATTATAATGTATTTATTATTATAGTGTATAAGCTTTTATACTATTATTGTAAATTAGTCTTTGCCATTGTAGTCGTCAAATTCAATGTCACGTTTTTAGATCGTAGAAGAAAATATTACGTTATGTACGCGAGAATATGAATTGTTTTTTACGGTTTATTATTTTGCAGCCTAAAATAGGGGTGATACTATTGAATTTTACGGCTATGAAGTAAGACAAAATAAAATATTTTCCGTCGCTCGGTCGTAAGATTTCTTTGCTCGTTTGATGGTCGTCACTCGAGACAAAGTACGGAGTTGTGTGAAAATATATTATTATTAGCATTTTTATTGTAATTTTTATTTTATTCAACACGCAGTTGAAGTAACTAATAAAACTGCTTAATATCCAGTCAGACAGTGATGCAAAGTAATCGAACTATACTGTAAATGCCATTATTACTCAATCAAGTTTTAATGGAATTAAGTATAAATACACTTTGAGGATAACTTATACTAGTTTAATAACAAACATGTAACTTTTATTAACTTATTGTCCACATAATAGATCAGAATCTTAAAGGAATTTTATGCGTCGACAATATAAGTAAAGTGATCAATTGAAATAAATGTGATATTTTCTTAAAAATACGAATCTAAAAATCTAAACTTGTGGAGCAGTTAATGATAATAAGGAATAAATTGTCTTTTTTTATTTATAAACGTCCTTCGAGTATAAACATTATAAAATGTATTTTTATAGGTAAACAATTTTATATTGAGATGGAAACATTTTATAATCAACCTTCAGGTCTCCGTGCTTATAATAAGATTACTGTTAATTACATTTTACTTACAATACTCAATTTATTTATTACTGTCAGTATCAAATAAGCTAAATTATTTGTATCGTCCATCCACAATTGAATATAAAGAAATAGTAATTTTCTTTGTATTAAGTTTTCGTAATAAAACCATGAGCTTTCAAAATCGATCCTCGTTGTTTTCTATTAATTGACCCAACATTATCTGTCATAATATTCATAATCCAATAATTCATATGAATACAAAATAAAAAGGTATTCTATTTATTCTGAACTTTTTATTCATTCCAACTATAAGTATATTGAAATGTTCAAAAGACCCCTTCCCCTTTGCAAAATTTCATAGATTTATTTATTTTTACTTTAGTTTTTTTTAAATCATTTTAATTCTTATTTTTGGAAATATGATTTTTTGTAATAAAAACACTCCTGTCCGTATATAAAAAGTTTTTAACAAATATTTTACAATTTAATTTATACCACATATTTATTGTTCGATCCACATTTTCATCCACATATCTTATTCGCAGGTTGCACATGTAATAGTTTTTAATATTTTTCCAGGGTCCAGATGATTAATTAGTGCTATGCCTGAGTTAAATAAAGAAATCCACGCCGCACCCCGGAGTTTAATTTTGCACAGGTAATAACAAACTGTAGATTATTTCAATATACGATAAATAAATATACGAAATAAATATACGATGAAAAAGAAACAATTTGGTTAACGATAAAAAATCTGGCCTATAGTAACGCCAAGAATCAGAACATTTTTGGAATAATTTTAGTTGCCCGTAGGAAAAAAGTTTGCATAATTTTCTGCAGAAAGTTTTGCAGAATTTTCTACAAAAAGTTTTGCAGAAGATTTTACAGAAATTTGTCATTTCCGCAGAATTTTCTGCAAAGTTTTCGACTGCAGAGAATTCTGTAAAATATTCTGCAGAAAATTTTTTGCAAAAAATTGTATAGAGAAATTTCTGCAAAAAATTTTTTGCAAATAAATTGAATACAAAAATTCTGCAGATTTTTTTCCTACGGGTGTCTACCTGTTTTTATTTTTTCTTATTTCTATTAATTTCGGATAAAAGTTAGTGATTTCCTCATACAAATTTACAAGGCTTTTCATAGCAAACTGTCCCTCTATCACGTTTTTTCACTTAATTTTTCTGAAGAACTTTACTCTAATAATATTTACGAGAAAATTCTCTCAGTGTACACATATATTTCCAATCCCATCGGACAATCCGAAGCGTCGAGAGCCAAGTAACTGTAAAAACTGACAAAATAAAGTAAACAACAAAAAACGTGGAACTTGTAAAGTCTAAAGGCCCACATGCCTTATGCATCAGGATCTATCGTTCGCCGATGAAGGTAAAGTGTCCTCGTGCGGTCCGCGGGTGCATTCGAAACAATGACGCGGCGACGCTCAGTATAGTCCCCGAGACTGATCGCGGAACGTCGCTGCCCCTGGAGCCGTTAGCCGGCCGAATAACCGCGAGGCGAGTCCACCTTCTCGGCTGGATTTTTCATGGGCATTAATCAAAATGACTTATCGTGCGAAATAACGATGCGCTGCGTGGGACTTGATATTTTTGCGGAATCGACCGAGAGACTTTTCTTCGCGCAGCGGCGATCGGACTGATGAAAGATTGATGCAGTGGCCTTCGTTATAACGAGGAGCAGCCTGCGCAGCGGGCGATTTTTCGATTAGGGTCGCGATCGGATTGCGTCGATCGCAGACCACTTAATAAGTATTTCGATTGTCGCACTGACGTGATTTCTTGCCATTTATCGGTGAATTTCATTGAGGTTGTATAGTTGGCGTACGTTTTTATGCGAGTGCTCTGCGCATCCTATTGAGTCATTGCTTCTTTCTGTGATTCTGTGAGGGAGGAGGGTGCAATTGTTGTTTCGAATAGAAGGTATGAAACAATTTTATAAAAACTGATAAAATCTCATAGATTCTTGTACAAAAACCGAATAAAATATGCAGTTTCTGCACCCTTTTTATATAAGTTTTATAAGATCTTTTCAATGGGGATGTCGTCGCCTTTCAGGTGGCTCCGGTTTTATGAAAAATTTAGGAAAAATACTATACGGAAAATAGGAACTAATATTGTATATCAATTTTGATATATATTAAGGTTATCGGACAAATTACGGATTGAAATATTGAATTTTTAACAAAGTCTCTTATGGTAATAGTTGAAATTATCTTACAAAATAGCCAAATGAAAAAATTTACCAGACTGGCGAGGAAAAATCCATCACTAGACTCTTACTAATTTTTACTATTCATTTTTACTATTGTAATTTAAACTGTAACTCTAGTGATTTTTGCTATAACTTAAGTAATTTTTGCTCACCAGTCTGGTAAATGTTTTCATTTCGCCAGTCTGTGATTCGGTTTACTATAAGTATTGTAATTTTTTCTAAAAAATTTCTCTCCGTGTACTTACAAGGAGCGCGTGTCCACCCTCTGGGTCACCGATTTGGATGAAACGTTGGGAATTGTTTTACAATAAAAACTTACAATAAAAGAAGTAAAAACCAAAGAGAACAGTTAAGTACACATCAGAAGATCAAAAATCCACATGCATGTGGATTTCAGATCATCACAGTGTACTGGCAAAGGAGTGCGTACGGCTGCGCTCTCGTAGCGCCGCAACAAGTGTATTATATATATGTATACGCCGAGATGCTCGCGTTGCTAGCATCGTTCCGGCAACCCAGATCCCGGCGACTGTACCGTTAAGGTAGCCGCGCGGCGGCACCCGCTCGTGCCACCGACGACGAGGATGACGCGAGTCCCGGCAAACGACCTGTACGGCCGCTCGTATCATCAGCTCGTCGCCTCGCTCGCCGCGCCGGTTGTCCGCCGACTTCTTTCCTCCTTTTGCCCGGCAATTGCGACTCTATATGAAAACATTTTATTCGCGTGAATGCTCAATTTTTCAGGTTTATCACCATTAAGTGTGACTGAGTAAGTGTGTATATATATATACATATTTACGTTAGAAGTCGTTCGCTTATTCGATTTGTGAACGAAATTTGTATTTAGGGAGTAAAGTCCCTTCTTTACTAATGTGGAGTTTCATATAAAAAAAGAAGAGTCCGTATAGTATCTTTATAACGCTTCTGGTACCAAATAAGTACCCACATTAGCGGACATTTTGTTAAGGGGGGTTTGTACCTAAAAATTTTTTTTTGAAAAATAATTTGAAAATTAAAAATTATAATAAAATTTATATTTTCTATTAAATATTC
>JAWWEN010000020.1:1756323-1774350 GCA_035582955.1 Sycophila texana
AGAAACTCTACTTTAAATCGTAAAAAATAAAAATAGAATCTTGTACCTTAATCATTTAACCAAATGAAATCCCGAGATAGTTTGAGCCGAAGATAATAGATTTTGGAAAAAAGAAACTCTACTTTAAATCGTAAAAAATAAAAATAGAATCTTGTACCTTAATCATTTAACCAAATGAAATCCCGAGACACGTATTCATTTTTTTTGACCAAAGAATCATTCTACAAAGTTTGAACGAAATCCAGGACCCGCAACCCTGGTAACTCCTTGTAAATCAATAAGTGCGTTTAAATGTTCCTTAAGAACATTGTTATTCACATCGTTTGATTAATTGGTACCTACTAATCGAATTCAAATTTTCTGCCCTGCTGTTAGAAGGCCACTTATCTGATTTTTGTACCATTATTTTGTAAAAGGACTTTTACGTCCGTTGATAAATAAATAAATAAATAAAATAAATTAAAAAGCATTTAGCCGTTAAAGTGAAACAACTAATTATCGTGCAGTTAAAATCATTTTATTATTTATCTGCATCATAACAAAATTATCATTTTTCGTTAGAGCTACGGCGCTAAAGTGTACACAACATTATAAAATTACAATTCGACGTCAAAAAAAAAAAGAAAAAAAAACACAAATTAACCTACAGCGCAGCGAAGTCTCACAGAATCGCGACAAAAAAAAAAAGAGAAAAAAAATACACGAACGCAGCATAACCCCGGCGTACCTCGACGCGCTCCTTACCGGCCGGTCTGGACAGCATGATCGCAGGGCAGCTGCACCGCTTTGTCCGCATTCTCGATGGTTTGTACCTTACGGGTGCAGGTGCGCTCGGGCGGTACTCTCTTTGGCGCCGGGCCCGTCTGCGACTCGCCATTCAAGTAGACGATCCCGGTGACTGAATGCCGCCAACCGCCGAGGTACGGCTTCCTGATCAGGTCCCTCTCCACCGGCGGGAACGTCATGATTCGCGAGGCCCCTACTGCGGCACCTGAACTCCCGACGCGCGCGAAACGAAGTTCGACGTGTCGCGCGCTGCGCTAAACTGAAGTCGCTTACAGAACAGTCAATTACTTTTTTTTTTTTTTTTCTTGTTTAGTCATCATTATCACACTGCTGATAAAATACAGTACTTTGATACGCTTTCTTGCTTTTGATTTTCCGTCTTTTTACGCAGTTAGGTATCGTAGTCAATTACTGTATGATAGAGTACAGACTTCTTTTCGCTTTTTTTTTTTTTTTGTCTTTCTTTTTCGGCTTATCGTAGTTAACTGTATCTACACAGAGAAAATAAATTCAGTTGAAACAACCATCCGCGCGTATAAATACGGACAACTACCACTTTTTCGGTGATTGAACGAAAAATTTGTTGAAATAATTAAACATAACATCTATTGAAATAATGAAGTATATATATATATTGAAACAACTAAATATCTCATTAGAACAATCAATATTTTCATTAAACCAATACAACTTCAGTTAAATCTACGTAAAAGATTAGTTATCGGTATTTATGCGTCCGGATCGTTGTTTCAACTTACTTTTTTTTTTCTGAGTGTACTAATGCGCGATGAGATAGGTACTTCTTTTTTGTACATCGTCGGCATTTTTTAACGCGAACATAAATTACATCGCAGTCTAAGAACAAAGTTTTTTTTTTAGTTACAACTCGAAACGGTCGCGGTTTCTTAAGGGAGAAAAATAAAAATTTGTACATTTCGCGAAGTGAGAAGGAGAATCCTCGTGTGGCGCGAGTAAGAAATTGATAGAGCAGCCCAGTCAGGACCCAACTTTTTAAAACATAATCGTGCGCGACTTTGATCGTTTTCGATTTAACACAATAACAATAATACCTAAATATTATTTACAAAACTTGCGCCTTTTGGTTCTCAAGGAAAAATTAAACTTTCGAGAATAGTCTGACGCTAGACGTACTCTAAAAACCGACTAACTAAGCTTTAAGTTAACAATGAACGTTATCACTTTGTTGTGAGCGTTTATGTATATTTAGATTGTCAATTTTCAGTTTGACTTTTTTTTTTATATAGAATGTACAGCAGTAGGTCATTGGAGGTAATTTCAAAAAGGTCAAAGGAAGACGAACTTATATCCCACGCAGTTCAGGATGGAAATCGTAACACAAACGTTGACTTATTTTGAACTATCGCTTCTTTCTTCTTAATCGAAATAAATAATAATTGAAAACGATTCGCTTATAAAACGGGTTTGCCACTAAAGTATTTTTAAGTAAGCTTTATGATAGGGAAGTGCTGGTGGCACGAAAAATCGAAAATTGGAGGCTCCTTCGAATCCTTTTTGTGCCCACCAGTCAGAAGTTTCAGTACTATGAAATTTGTTTTTGCGACTTTCAATAAGTCGTTAATCTGAAATATTAAAGAAAATTCATAGAATTTAACAAAATACACATTATAATTTTATTTTTCATTGTTACCTCATTTACGGTATTGGTATTTGCTGGATTGAGTTCTAATGCGCGATCCAGCATATTTTTAGCCTGATGAAAGTGTCTGCAGCCGTCGAAATACTGAGATTCACTTGTGGCTTTCTCCTGCAATATTAAGATCATTGTTAGTCTCTTATTTGTAAAAAAAAAAAGTCACACTGTTTCTTTATTAAAAATATCCACTGCATCAACTCACATTTTTCCTATTTATCTGTGCATTCGTCATTTCTTGAAACTTTTTGTAATGAACAGGCGGAGGAGTCAAGAGCGATGAAAAAGGTAATAATCGGTGCTCATATCGAACTTGCTCACAGTCAAATTGACTATCTGGGAGTGGTATCCTCCCATCCATACGAAAACCAACGAGTGCCTAAAATGAAATAATTTGTTAATAAAAGTTATATAACAAATTATATTCAGAGTAAGGGGAAACTACCTTATAGAAACCACCGCAAATATTTTGCATTGCTTGATACATTAATATCTCCAGATAATATGGTCTGGGAGTAGCTTTCTTTTTTTTACTTTTCGCACTCTTTTTGCCACCCCTGCCTTTATGCGTTTCGCTGTGTATATCCTGCTCCACTATAAACGTGTCGGCTCTCGTGATGGCAGATACCAACCAACCGTATAGGAACTCATACAGATACCAAAAGATATAGTGGTACTCGTGAACGGAGTAGAGCTCGAGCTCAAAGCCGCTTAATAAATACATGACCATCACTCGTAACGTGTGGTACAATATCCATGTACCAAAACATGCCAAGTGCGGTCTCGGCGTGTCACTTTTAAACGAAAGCGCGTGCATGTAACTGTCGACACGTTCAGCCTGAAAGTGATTTATGTGCTTATTGCTTACCGCATTTTTAAATCTTATCACAAAAAATAAAAAAATGCGAGATTTTAAATACCTCATCTTGCAAAGCTGCAAAGTTTTCAAATAAATACGCTAATCTATCTCTCTGTCTAGCTCTATTATGACCACTAGTTTGTAATAATGTAGAAAAAAAGTTGACGCAGTGTGCCAAGAAGTTATCGACGCACTCTTTTGCTTGATGATTTTGTAATAAAGTGTTTTTTGGCATCAGAACAGGCGGTGCAATGAAATTTCTAGCTGCATCTTTCAAAACATCGGCAAAATTGTGAACACCGAAGACACGATTTCCCACAGGAAAGTAAACTATTTGTAACATAGATCTAGATAATATACATGGACTTTGACGTGAAAATTCTAAAAAGAAATCCTGCAAAACCAAATTTCTTATTAATAAAAATATTAGGAAACCAATAATGCAAGTAATAATAAGCATTACCAAAGCAGCGTGGAAGCTAGTGTAGCTAGTAATTTTTGTAACCACTTTAAATCGGTTTATTAACTCATCCATGTATTCGAGAGCTTCGATTCTTGGCTTTATTTTAGTGTATCGTGGAAATGTCGGTGGCAGTAGTCTTTGATTAATCATAGGATCAAAGCCCATGACATTGGGATGATTTGCTATTTAACAATAATTAATGTATTAATCAAGTAAGATTGCATATTAAATTAACTTGGATAGTTAAAAGTGTAAAAAATTATTTACTTATTTCATCAGCCTTTTCACCTCTACTAATCGTTTTGATCATAACCTGGATCATTTCGGAACAGTTTGTAAGCAATCGTTGACAACCAGAGAGATTGTGTTGGAGCTGTTCTTTCCGTCCCATTAATGTTAAAACTTGATAAAACATCTTTGTAAACCGTATTCTAGCATAAAGAGCTAATCCATCATTGTACTAAAAAAATGAAATTAATTATCGTTTAATTTATTTCAATGAATATAATAAACTTACTTCTCTTTCTGTTTCATCATCAACGGGTTTTATTCTACTCTTTCTATGCAACTCTTCCTCAACCTCTCGTAACATAGAAATAGTCTTCTGCTCGGTAATTTCTGGTTGCAATTTGTAACCTCCATACATAACACTTTGAAAGTCTTCTTCTTCGTATACTGATGCTTTAATTATACATTCTCTAATTTCTTTCATTATTTTATATACAGCATAACAAAACGTTTTCAATGTTTTATCAATGATTTGATCGGGTTGATGTAAATATAAGTTAGTAAAAACTGTTTGAGCTAAACTATGGCCCTCTAGCCAAGAGACTATGCAAGCATAAGTTGAATCTATAATTCCAATGATTTCTGAAGGTGTTAATCCATCTAATTTTATTACCCCAGTTGATGCAGCTTGAGAAAATGTATAAGGTTTGTTGTTTCCCCGATTGCACAACATTCCAGCATCCATTTTTGGATCCATCATCTCTATGGCAGACATTGCGTCAAACAATCCAAACAGCTCATCGTGCATAAGTTCTCCGAGCTCCAATTCTGTAAAGTATATTTAAAAGATTAGCTACTTACTTGACTTGTCAAATTATTACATTCATCACTTTTTGTACATTAGCAATAACTTCAACAGTTCTGTCTTATCAATTTAAATTTGCTTACCAGTAATTGTCTCGAAGAACTCCTGTGTAATATCCACCCAGTTGTACGAGTTTTGATCAAACCTTTAATAATCATAAAACGTTAAATGACTGCAGTAAACTTAAAATAAAATTATTACAATTTTATTGCTTAAATCAACTTTAAAGATCTTTCTAAATATATTAAAACAATGTTACAAGATAAAATAGTCGTTACAAAGGAAAAGAAACTTTGATCTGCAGTTTACAGATTAATAAATCGTTTGCTAATTTATTTTACGCGCAAAATATGAAAGAAAAACTCACGTCTCCTTGACATCATTCATCTCCATCGAATTCTGCTCTTCCATTAACCTCGCCATTTTTGTGGCCCTCAGTTTTGCACTTCTCGCTACCACACTCCACACTATCCTCTAGACTAGACTAAACTAACCTCTTTTACACGTCCACTCTATAGTAGACATGCAATATAATGCATACACGTTAATGTGTAATATAATACAGTTATACAGTTTTATACATACACACGTAGTGTACGTTATATATACTGTATATATACACGTATAACATTTTGGTTTTACTGAAGCGCGCTGAGATTCTTTTTAGAGGTTTATATATGCTATTAAATAAACAATATCTAATATAAATAAATAATAAAAGATTACTATCGCTCAACTACTTACAACGCGAAAAAAACGTTAAGAATAAAAAGATTTTATTTATTGAAATTTTTAGAAAAATGATGAAATTCCATTAAAGGGCCAATTTTTACGTTTGAATTTTCTTACGAACGGGTGCACACTCGCCTATCGCCCATTACCAGCCCTTTTCAAAATTTTAATATAAAAATAACACTTCATGTCTTATGGGGGTCTGAAAGCCAATTAGAAATTCAAATTTCGCGCCACCAAATAGCAGACGAAAATACAACTCTAATTTACTTATAACAATTAATAAAAAGAAAATTACGAAAAACTAGGAGTTAGTTGCCCTCCGTTATGTAATTATCTATCATTTTATAAAATTTCAAGTTATTATAACAATATATCATCGAGAAAACCTTGAAAAATATAAACAAATTGCATTTTTATTTTAAAACTTTGAAAAGGGCTGGTAGCTGGCTGGTAAAGGTTTTGGAAGAGTTTTCTCTAGTACTTTAAAACTGGCACATTAAAATCGGCATTTTTTGAAATGCGCTTTTCTTCATTGGGAGCGACGATTTTTTTATATTTTGCATCAATAAATCAAATTCGGACTAATTTAAAGTAGTCGGTTAAGTAAGTATTATGCAGCGTGAGAATGATACTCGAAAAGGATCGCAAAAATATCGGTATGGAATTTAATAAAACAGTAATAACTCATAAATTTATTAGTGTATGAAATTTTTTTTCCAATGTATTTGATCGAAATATCTTGTACAATATTTACAAAATTAATGATAAATATATATATAATAATAAGCACACCAAAGCGAGACGCAGGAAGCTGCATGTGTGATCAATTCATTTTACAGTGATCGTCCACTTTACTTTGTCCCCTCAACGAGATCCATTGCAGGAGGTGAGAAGACAAACTTATAAGTAGAGATATTTTTTATAGTTCTGTAAGCCCTTGGTTTTTCCCTTCTCGTTTAATGACTTATACGTCTCTTTTGATTCGTTTAATGTACACCTGCGATTTGAAGGAGCTTCATGTTTACTTCGATGAATATATTTTCGTAATTTTACCGAACAATGACGTATTTATTTTAGAAAAAAGAATAGATTTAGAGCACCAGAGGTAGATTACATTTGTTCGTGACTTTACCTATACCTTTTCTTCGAAAACGTGTGTTTCATTGTATTTTGACAATTGGTTTTTAAGATTCTTTTAAAGAAACAATTTAATATAAATCCAATTTAATGATTTTCAAATACATATGCTGGTATAGTCTTAAAAGGCAGTATGACACGAAAATAATACGTTTATAATTACTCTAAGAAGAAATATTAATGAAAGATTTACCATAAATTTTGTAGAATGGGGACAGGCATGACAAGCCAAGAAAGCTATTATAAATTTTGCCGCAATTATAGCAAATTTTACTATAAAAATTATATTTTTACCAAAATTTATAGTAATTTTCTTGGCTGGCCAAGTCTGTCCCGATCTTACAAAATTGATTGTAAACCTTCTCCTATACTATTTTTTTCAATGAATCTACAATTATATAAATTTCTAAATCTTACGATAAGATAAGAAAAGCAAATTTTTCTTTTTCTTCAACAAATTGTTACAATTGTTCAATATTCAGGTGCTGAAGTCTCGGATACAAAATAAACTGCATTATTAAAACAAATGTTTCACTATAATTAATTTATATTCATTGAAGGAAAAACAAATTTAACTGTGCTAAGAATGTTAATGAAAATTTTAATCCAAGTTATATTAAGTAATTGCAATATTTAAAGGTTTCTGTTATTTTACAAAAATTTGAAATGTTTATTAAGAAAATTTAAAGTTAAAATACAATCAAACACACAATTTGTATAAATCTTCAATTCATCATTATTTTATTAAAACATTCAAGCTATCTCCTTCAGTTCGTAATAAAAATGTTGTTCAACGAGCATCGACAATGCGACAAAGAAAGGTAAACCATTAGGCCATTTTTTACTAGTTTCGCTAATTGATCGTAATCATAAAAAAATTCAGACTATAATTAAAAAAAAAAAAATTCTCTATTTCCCCATTGTTTTATCTTTTAAGATTCTATTTTCATTCTGTAGGCGTTTAAGAACACAACTTGCGGTTTCTCTCGTTTGTCTAGGAAAATTATTTTATTATTTTTCATTCGCTCATTACCACCATTACTATCATCATTATTATTATTTACTTCGTTCATTCTTCCCTATGTACGACCAAAAATGTACAATCAGAATCTGTAAGTCACTTATTTAATACAATAATTCAGTGGCAAATAATAACAACAATAGTAATAACAATAATCTTAATATTACGAATAATAATGATGTTTATACGTAACGTGTTTACAAAAGTGTACATATATAGTTTATGTATACAATTATATTTATTTATTCCGTCGTTAAATGTATATACGCACTTAACCAAATTACTTCCTTATAAATACTTGAGAATACAAGCGAGGCTTTTTACTATGCATTTATAATACGTTGGGTTCGATGGCTCATTCTTTCTTCTCTTCTTTTTTTTTTTTTTTTTATTTTCAAAATTTTGTTTAACTTTGTCTTTTCTTTTATACATATATATTTATACAATAAATTTATACCGTACAAATTGCCCATCGAAAACTCGTCGCCCTTCAGCGTTGCTTTATTTTCCTTCTTATTCCTCGTGTAATCCGCTCATATCGGTTTCCACTACAAGGCGCCGTGCGTTTTTTTTTTTCACCAAGTTTTTTTTTACACGCGAGGAGAGGATCGCGAGGCTTCTTGAAAAAGCAGGAGAAGTCTCAGGGGACAGACCGACGTGGAGGGACGCTCGACTGCAATTTTCGAATGAAAAAAAAAAAAAAT
The DNA here is from genome assembly GCA_035582955.1 of Sycophila texana. NCBI lineage: Eukaryota > Metazoa > Arthropoda > Insecta > Hymenoptera > Eurytomidae > Sycophila > Sycophila texana. Next base: position 1,764,794 of record JAWWEN010000020.1, read on the forward strand.
CGATGGATGCGCACCAGAAATACAAACGGTACAAACAAACCAGAAATACATGGTGGGGTATACTTGAGAGGCGTAGAAAGTTACGCTGACAGAAATGTTTTAGTAAAAAATTATATTGAAGTATTTGGTAAAGTTGTCACAGACTGACATTTCGAGGGAAATTACTAAACTTTTCAATAAAATTTGCTAAAAATATAGTATAAATATTGTAATTTTTACTGCATTTATGGCAAATGCTTATACTGAAAAGTTTAGCAATTTCTCTCGAAATTTTACTAAAACATTTCTTTCAGAGTACTTATGATCCTTCGAAAAATTGCATATTTTCGTCAAAACACTTTTTATTCCGTTCTATGCTTAATAATCTGCACTAATTATTGGCTAAATTACAATATTTACTATAGTTCTTTTCAAAATTTCATTAAATCTAAACAATTTTGCTATTAACTCTTGTACATTTACAACTATATTCTAATTTTTCCAATAATTTCAGTCTATGAGGTCGTTAAAAGTGATTATTGCAATTATTAGAAGAGAATTTTTCTCCGGGGATATATCGATTTTTTTATGTAACGATTATCCACTATATGACTGTATAAATTATATTTTTTGTCAATAAAAACTTATTATAATAATGTAACGATTATAATCAATAATTATTGACACAGATATATAACGTTTTAAAAATTCGTCTGTCGTCTTCATTTAACGCTATACAAATACGAAATACACGACTTCTGTTTACTTCGAATTACTGTTTTTGTGGTAAAACTAACCGCGCGATTGTGGATATTTTTTCACGATAAAAATTGCAATTTTTAACAACATTGCTGTTAACTGATAATTATTTATTTCTTTACCTCTCAAGACCACCCTCCATGCCACCCACGTTTTACAAACAATTATTCTCGCATAATTTTTTTTTACCGCGTATTCTCTATGAACTTTGACGACAGTTTCAATAATTCTGGCAATCTTCGAAACCATGGCGCGGCTTTTTTTTACACTTGTAAAAAAGTACAATGCTACCCAGTTTTTATCGGCGATTTCATTCGCGAGTCTCGGTGCATCATTTATTTATTTATTTATTATTATTTTTTTTCATTTAAAATATATTTCTGCACGCAACGCGCCTCAGTCGGAATCTCCTCGGCTCCTCTTTGGCTTCTGGACTTTATTTGCACGTCTGTATTCTTTATTTTGAAAATGGTGTTGACATATAAATGAGCACGCGCTTGACGAAAGAAACTTTTTCGGTCGTTGAAATTGCTAACTAACGAGGTTTAAAAAAAAAAAAAAAATGAATTAAAATTCAAGAGTTTGGGATGTGATCGACGCTTTTACAATGTAACGAAGAGAGTCAAATTTTCTCTCGCGGGGGCAGAATTTTTCTTCCTAGAATAGCATTAATAATAGTAAATTAATAATAATTAAATAATAAAAGAACGATAGGTACACAAGTTGTCTATAGGTACAATAATCATACCCAAAACAGTACGTTCCATATACTTATTGGCATCGGCGATGCAAACGAAATTATGGAGTACAAAAAAATAATCTTTATTAATAACTATTTTATTTTTGTTTTACGTATTGGAAGTTTGGTAACAAGAGACAAAGATCGAACGAAAAAAAGTGTAGAGGGAGCGAGAGGCGGGAAATTGTTACATCGTGAGTTCAATTGTGAGGTTTCGATGATCGAGAACCGAGCTGCGGGCCGATGTTTAATGCGACTAATATCTTTCGGTGTAAATCAAATTATCATTTTTTTTCTTTCTCTCCAGATTTAATTTACGCAGGTGCGAGCTTTTTTTTTAAGGAAACGTGAAAGTCAATTAGATGGTTATTGTTGAAATTGGGAGGTCATGATAAATTTATTGAATCGTACCTTAGTACGATCAATTATTTATGTCTTAACATAAATAATTGATTTTCATATTTCCTGTGTACTGATGTTGAGCGACGTAATAGTGAAATAAGAAAACTGATAAAGTTTCATATTAATATAATTTATTGTATACGATTAATGATATATTTATCAATTATTTACAAAAAAAGTCTATACTGCAAGCTAGTAATAATAGTTTCTTCTTTCGTTAAATCCACAAACATGGGAACACTTGGAATAAAAACATAAATTAAACTTTTTTATAATAATTTACATTCATGAAAAAAAAAGACATTTTTTTTAGCACGCGTTTAGCTTATACTTCGCAGACGCGACTTTCACATTTTCTTAAAAGAAAGGATTATTACTTCGAGTTTACTTTCGCTTAACAATATAGTATTTTAATGGTTATTAAACAATTTGTCATGAACCTTTTGTCGATGATTTTTATCAAAAATTAACTATAGTAAACAAAATTCTGTTTGATGTCAATGGTAACAAAGACTGAACACATACAAGATTCGAAAAGAAAACTCGTTAATCAACATATATAACTTCTTCTCTGTGGAACACCTTTTTCTCCGAAGACAATTAAAAAAAAAAAAAAAAAGAAAAAGAAAAAGTAGATGTAAGAAGTAAACGGTTACACATGTTCAGCTCTTTCGTGAATTCTATTTTACAGGAAAAAGAAAAGAAAGAAATAAAAGATTTTCATCTGAACGTGATGAAAAAAAAAACATCGACTTTCAACTACAGCGGATATGTACAGATAATAATACAGTTTTTTTCGTTTCGCACAATGATCTGTTTTCTTTCTCGCTTATACATAATTAACAGAGAAAAAGAGAGAGAGAGAGTTTAAAGTGAGAGAGAGAGAGAGAGAGAGAGAGAGAGAGAGAGAGAGAGCGACGCGTCGCAGTCGGTTTCTCATCGATCATCAATCATGCGTGTATAATTTTTTTTATCTTTCCTCCCCGTTGCATTATTCGCCTTGCTTTTTTTTTTTACTTTTGCTCGCAAAACTTCGCGAAGAAACTGAAAAACGAAACCAGAGGTGCTTATATTGACAAAAAAAGTTACCACTATAGCTACGTATTCGTTTTACATCTTGTAAATCTTGATACGTTTCATTAACCTGTACAATTTTGTTTCATTTTTTTTTTCATCAATCTTAATTAGTTTTTGTTTCAATACACTTCTTGTTTTTTTATTCCCTCGTTAAAAGCATACATTCGTGTGTGTGTGTCTGTGTGTGTATTATTTTAATACGACGTACGTCTTCTTTCGCAAATGTAAAGGTCACTGGTAAATCGATCCTCGTTACAATTACTTGCTTACTTGTTTTTTTTTTTTCACTTTATTTTCTTACTTCTCATTATTCTTTAGATTCTAATAATTATATACACGTAATAAGCGGGTACACTGCGAAGCGAATGAAAAAGAGGAATCGGTCTTTCCGGGCGAGATTAACGTGGAACTTTTAACCATTTTGCATTTTGTGAACAATCGTTTTCATCAGTTCTTTCGTTAATTACGTTTATACATTAGTCGCATCCTTACGATTTATCAACTACTATTTATTATTATTATCGTCGTCGGCATTCACACAGTAGCGCAGTTAAATCATATTTCTTTTTTAACTTTTACTTTTATTTTATTTTATTTATTTATTAATTTTTTTTTTTTTAAACTATTCTCTCCGGAGAAAGATCGCTTTCCCTTTCGACTTCGACTTCGTAGATTATCATTACTTTTTAACTTACAGTTGGGAGATTACATGTTTATACAGGGGGTTTAGCTAATCAGTCTTGTATTTGAGGCTCAATGTGTCTAGTTTTTTTTCTCAACTCTATATTGCGTTGCTCGCGTAGTTTATTTATTTATTATTTTTTTATTTTAGTTTAAATTTTATCATCTGTCCTTTCGTTACTATCTTTTTTCTTTCTTTTCGCTTTGAACTCACGCAACTGTGTTTCCTCGGCTTTTGTGTCTACTGATATAGTGAGAACTCAAATTTTTCTCATTTCATTGTTTTTTTCTTTTCAGAGCTTTGTGATGCGCATACGCGTCTTTTAACTGATTTATTTATTTTTCAAAATAGCATTCTTTAAAAAAAAAAAAGACATTTTTTAATTCGAAATGGAGTGCACATGATTTTTTAGTCGACGAACAATCGCTGGCTGAACTCTTGAAATAAAAGAATTTCGATCGATTGACAGTCTAGACGTTTAACAAATACCATATAAACTGTTACATATTCGTCTTCGACAAGTATACCGATTTTTTTTTTGAGTATTTAATGTTTATCATTCTTTTACTGAAGTAACTGCCGAACTAATGCAGACTGAGAAATAAATCCTCTTAGGATGGTCTTATTATACAAACTGATTCTTAGAAAAAAAAAATAAATAAAAACGATTTGATTTTCGAAAAAAGAGAAGAAACTAAGTGTCTAGAATTGAAACATTTCGATTTTTCATTTCACAACTAGTCGCAACGATAACGATTATTTTGTAAAGTTGGTTTTCGATATTTATTAGTTACAATTTTCAATGAATGATGACTTTATTTATTTATTTTTCTGAACTATTCTGGAATGATAGATATAAATCTCGAATATCTTCTAGAAACTAAAATGTTCAATCAATACTGAACGAAAATAATGTTCAATTTTTATAACAGAATCCTATTGTAAATCTTATTGTATATTTCTGAAATCTGTAACTTCTCTTGTACTTCGAATAAATTTAATAAACAAAATGAAAAAAAAAAAAAGGAAAAATACTGATAAAGTCATAAGACACACTTTTTAAAATTAAATTTAAGCTACCTGAATTATTTTTAATATGCACGAATTAATATGCAAAGTGCCTGACGCTGTTCTCTTTACATTCATTTGTACATTTAATCATAAGATCATTAAATTGAAATGCATAGAGAAAAAATTCAGTAAATTAAAAAAAAAAAAAAAAAAACACAAAAATAAAGGGAGAACCAGCAAAAAGATCCACACCGATCTAATTTAAACTTGTACAAAATATCATCGAATATTCCATTCATCGGCGAAATATAATGGACAATATTCAGTTTATTCATAATATTAATTATTAAAAATTAATTAATAATTATTAAAAAAACAAATGATATTCTGTACTATAAATCTTTCGATCGACTACTTTCTTTGCATTCAAATTCAAATCGCACATGAATCCCTTAACAGAACAAAAGTACAAAAAAAAAAAGAAGAATTAATTTCTCTTATTCGTTAAAGATTCGTCTAGACGCAACAAAGTTTCAAGAGTTCGACTGTACAATATACATATCATTAAAATCTAGTCTTGGCAGACGAAACAGTCAATTAAACGGTTTAGCAAAGAACACAGCAGGCAAAGTGACAAAAACGACGTTTCGCGCTGCATTGGTCGGTGTATCGAACGCTGTTCGCATAGTTAGCTTCGAACTCCAGCGATCGAACAGTTAGCATCGGCAAGTCTCGTAATGGGACGTACGCACTTTTACTTAAAAAAAAAAAAAAGAACGCACACGCTTTATTCAATTATTTTTACGCGCATTTCGCGAAACTGTTCATTCCTATATAGCATCTTCATTGATTCACTTATTTATTTACTTATGTTTTCGTGAACTTTCGTATTATTTTTCTATTTTATTTTGTATAAAACCTGACAATTTTCTTCCGTTCATTCGTATTATAAAAAACATTCATTAAAAATACTGACATTTTAACATTCAACAACGAGTCTTCTTTCATTAACAAAAAAGAAAGAACATTATACAAAATAAAAACAAAAAGAAAAGTTGATTAAAGCACCTTTATAAAATTGCATTGCTTATGTTTACGAGTTCCTTTGTTTTTTGAAAAGACACACGAAAAAATTTAAACTAAACGGTGTATATATACATAAATATTTATATATATATATTCTTAGAGGCGCTAAGCGCGCGCTCGTTCGGTCGTTTGATTGCGCGACTACTAACGAAAGGAATCAATTAGTGTGTGTGATATATGTGTATCATTCAAACATCATTTGTTGTGCAACTGTTTTCGTTTATGCGGCTTGCAATTGCCGAAGCTCAGTTTTGTTTGCGGAAACTAATATATATATATATATTTTTTTTTTCTTTTTCCCTGTCAAGGCGAATTTCTCCTGCAGTAGGCAATAAACTCTTTGCTCGTTAAAAGTAATGTTGATGCTTTGGTAGAAGCAAAAAATTCTTTTAACTCTACGTTAATAGTTTATTATGTTAAAAATTGGTCTGCCGCAGAATTATTCGTGAAAAAGAAAAGAAAAAAAAAGATGCGTGAAAATCACCGAAGGTACGACGAAAATAAAAGTTTACACGCCGATCGAAGCAATTGCGCACTTCATTCGCTTTCATTATTATTAATTCTTTAATTATTTAATCAGTTCAAGCGAGAAACGCCGTCGGAGGTGGACAAAAAAGAAAAATTAAGCTATTATACAGTCAATGTTCGTTCGACTTCGTTCCTATAGCTCGCTTCGTTTTTTGTATTCATTATCATTACTTTTTGTATTTTCTTACTGTCTTAAAGTCTAAGGATGCCACGGCATGCAAATAATATTGTCTACTATATAACACGCGTGCGCGGTATCATATAAAAAAAAAAAAAAAGGAATCCGCGCTGTGCATAAGAAATTTTTTTTCAGTTTCCTTTTTTTTCCTCATTTAACTTGGATTACATTATTTTACATTATATTTTCATAGGATTTTTATTTATGAACACTTTGTGGAATCCTGTAATAAGAATCTTTGATAATTCGAAGTCTGTTAATTGTTTGTGAAAAAAGATTTTTTTTTTTTTTAACTTGTGTCTCGTTTCAATAAAATATTTACATTTTATAAGAAGAACTGGAAAAGTAATCGAGGTACTCTCCAAATTAGGAACGTAACCCAAAGTTGCGGGGGAGTCAAATTGTACCATGACGCACCGACAACAGAAAGATAATGTATTTTTGCAAATGCGCTTCTCGTATCTCGGTATTGTTGAATTAGATTCGCGCGTAAACTGTACCCAGTCGGGACTGCCTTATTGTTTTTTTTTTTTTTTTTTATTATTATTTTTTTACCAAAAAAAATGTAGCTCCATGAGGGTATATATATAAAATAAAAATCGATTATGAAAATAATGCACGGTGAAAAGTCTATTTTCAAAGGATAACCATATCGCAACGGGTATGAAAACTCTTTCTTTTCAACGGGCTTGCGGACTCTTTTTTTTTTTTTTTTTTAAATCTTTGCATTGTATTTTACAGCAGTTGATACGGCATCACTGTCACCTTCGTTTACTTAGAAAACAACAAGAAGGCAGTATCTCTTTACGCGCGTCTTTAAAAAAACCCGCACTTCGATTTTTTATTTTTTACAATTGGGAGACGGAATCGAAACACATACGAAACTTACATGTAATACACTTAATGAAAAATCGAAAGAGTATCGTACTTTATGTTCATTTTTTTGCAGCATTTTGTTGTCAATTTTTAAAACTTCTCTCAGTTTGCAGATTTTACTTATATATATATAATATATTTATATAGAAGTCGTCTCGTTAGCACTAATTCAAATCTGCGTTTAATCGTTTAAAATTCAAATTTCCTTTTGGGAATATAAATAATATAATAATTGATAATAATAATAATAATAATGATGATAATAATAATAGTAATAATAATAGAACTAAATTTTCGAATCGTATACTTTTTTTTTTTAAGAATAAGATAAAAAAAGAAATTAATTAGCTTTTGGGAGAGAGTAGTGTAACTGAACTTATTTTAATGCTCAACTTTCGAAATATCTTTTTACGTGAAATTTAATTACTTTTAATCGAAGATTGCGCCGAAGCGGATTCTTGGTTATAGAATAAAATAAAATTAAAAAAAAAAAAAACAAAAAGAAAATATAAGAATAATACATTTTTTAAAAATTAATTTAAGATTAATCGAATAGCATATAAAATAATTAGTTCCCTAATAATTCCTACAGGTTATTTGTATACAACAGACTTGAAGATTGTGTTATGTTAAATTTTCAAGCAAACTCTAAAAATTAATATTTACGTACATCAATTGCTACTACTCCCCGCTTTCGCGTTTAATTGAATAGCCGAATAAAGAACGAGTTTTTTTGGAAAAAAAAAAAGAAAGACAAACAATTCAAATTTCAATACCTCTATAATCCCATTCTATAACCAAGAGGACACCGAGAGACTTCATATTTCCTCCCAAACAAAAAAAAAAAAAAAAAAACCAAAAAAAACAAAAAAAAAAAATCTAAACTAATGATCCTACATCGTTAAAACGCAACGTCGCAACTGGAGAGATACATTGTATAATACATCGATAGTTCCCTGCGCTCGCGATATGCAGTATACAAATAAAAAAAAAAGAATAGGATTCAGAAGATAGTGAAACAGGACGAGAAGAAGTAAATAGAAAAAAAAAATTTTCATTAAACGAAGGACAATACTAAACGCACGCTGCCATTCTCTAATGCTCGCTTCATTTGGACCTAGTCTCGCGTTTCTCGGCTCGATGCCGTCGGGGGTAGGAGGAGGCGGCGGGCCGTGAGGAATCATGCGCTGACGGCCCTGCGGATGCCGCCGAGCCCCAGCTGCGCGGCCGTGCTCGACTCGGCGGCGTCCTCGCGAGGCTACGTGGCCGCACCGCCGATGTAGCCGTTGTTCAGGGTCGCCACCGTCGGCGGCGGCGGCTGCTGCTGCTGCTGCTGCTGCTGCTGCTGCTGCTGCTGCTGCTCTCCAGTCTTGTTCGGGTACTGCTTGCCGGCCTGGAAGGCCGTCTCCGCCTTGGAGTTGTTGTCGATCTTCGGCGAGGCGAGCGGCGACTCCGTCGGGTCGTCCGCGTCGATCGCGTCCATCGAGGGGAAGCCGACGCGCAGGCTGCTCAGGTCGCGCAGCTGGTGCTGCTGCTCGCACCTCAGCTGCTCCATCGCCTCGGGGCTGCGGTTCTCGTACTCCGGGTCGGAGCGCGTGCTCGGTACCATCGACGGGCTCGGTCGGTTTCCTGCTCGCATGAGACATTATTTTTTGATTAGTTTATATTCAAATTTCTCGTCACTCATTTTTGAATGGTTTTGAAGGAGGTTTGTGTCGATTTTAATGAGTACAATGTGTTGTAGATTATTAGATGTGCATTTTTAAAATAAATTAAACTTGTTTCTGCGACGTTACAATGTGTTATTTGCTTTTAGCATTTTGTTCTTATTGAATACACAGACACAGCAAGTGTAGAAGCAGTTTTGACTGCTTCAGCACATATTAATTATGATCAAATAATTCCGGTTCAATCCACTATTGGGGTTTCGCGATACCTCTCAACGTTTAGAAAAGAAAAGCAGTGCTGAAACTATACTTTTTTCCATAAAAATTGCTGTAAAGTTCTAAATAATATAGATATTACTAAATTGTTATGTACAGCTGAATCGGTATGTAAATTTTGTCCTTCAACAGATTTTTTATTTTAAAAATAGTTTGACGATAAAAAGTTTGTTTGGAGATAAATACGAGTCAATCGTTAAAAATACATACAAATAATATTTTTTTCACCCTAATCACTTGAAAAGTCCACTTTATTGACCTCCGCAGAGGGAGTAAAGTGATACTTTTTAGTCACAA
>JAWWEN010000020.1:1774450-1785151 GCA_035582955.1 Sycophila texana
GCGCGTTGCGGCCTCGTAGGCAAGTCGTTCATTCGAACTTAGGCTTGCCTCGAGGCGCTACCGCGCCTCCTGATATTTGGAAGTGAATTTTAAATAACGTAAGATATTGCGAGGCCGTTAAATCAATTTTTTGTTCAACTAAACTAAAAAAAATATATAAAAAATAATTTATTTTACCATACAGATAAGTTATCTTTTCGCGATGTGTCCTTTGCTATACTATTTTGCTACTTATGGTAAGGATCTCCAACTTCTGTTGATCACGTAGACTATATATTTACCGACCTCATGATCGGTAAAAAATGGAAATAGATAAATAATAAAAAATCAATTAATTGTTTAAAATGTAATTTTAAAATGTTAATCTTTTTAACTGAAGAGAATCATAATCACAAACACGGAGTTTAATGGTAAAGTAAATATTTATAATGGAATATAATTGACAATTTATTTTTAAAAGAAAAAATCTTTGTTTACAAGTAAGTAAAACTTTTATATTATAAATAAACAATTTTTTTTTTCTATTTTTTCAATGTTTTTTTTCTGATTATTGCTTTTAGCGTTGAAAATGATTTTTCTCTTTTATTTTTTATTTCGTCAGGTATCCCAAAGAAAAAGCTTTTAAAGTCATTTATTAATCAGCATTAAATGGATTGAAAACGCTTTACAAACAAAGAAATTAATTATTAATAGATTATTAACTAATTATTAATCAAGAGGTTAAGAACTTCTTATTTTTTACTTTATTTAAAGCATAAAGGTTATTATTTAATAACTTAATCTACTATTTATCAATTCACCACGTAAAAAATGTGATGATAATTAATTTAAAACATTAAAATCCGTTACTGTTCATCATGCATGCATTTTCGTTCAAAGAATCAAGTTTGATTTCTTTCAGACTAATTATTTACCAATTTATATAAAGTTTGATTTCTTTTGAAATAATTATTTACCAAAATTTAATAATTTTACCATGATGGTGAATCGTAAGATAATTTTTTAAAGAGCAGAGTAAATCCCTACTATATACGCACTGCGAAATAACATTTCTAAATTTCTAATGTAATTTGTTTATAAAATTGCAATTTGTTTATATTTTTCAAGGTTTTATCGACGATATATTGTTATAATAACTTGAAACTTTGTAAAATGATAGATAATTACATAACGGAGGACAACTAACTCCTGGTTTTTCGTAATTTTGTTCTTATTAATTGTTATAAGTAAATTAGTTGTATTTTCGTCTGCTATTTTGTGGCGCGAAATTTGAATTTTTAATTGGCTTTCAGACTTCGTTAGCAGTTAATACACGATTTCTTTTAATGCCACGTTTGATTACAGCAAGTAATCCATTTCTTAACTGTTAATTCCTAATCATTTGGTGGTATTTAAAGTCACATTCATTAACTATTAAGTCAGCGACTTTATCACGAAGAATTCTTTTTATCTGTGTGGAAGGTTTGTATCTCGGCGAAGACAGAAAAATGTCATTAAAAAGAAAAATATTTCACAGCCGTCCTTACTTTCCAGAGACAAAGGAACGAGGCGGACGAGCGCTTGTGGGTGCGATAATTGCCGGCGAGTTAATTAGCGGGGCCTCGCGCTAGTCTGCACCGGATAATGGGCAATCGCGGCGATCTCGGATTTTGCGGGCGAGAGCGAGAGACAAGTCGGGAAGGAAGCGTCTTTGAAGTGTGCAGGCTACCCCTAAAAGGCGTGCCGTCGGCCCCTTTGACGCCGTTGCGGGGGTGGCCTCCGCCCGCGTCAGGAAGGCTCTCTCCTCCAACTAAGAAGTACGCGAGCACGAAGGATTAAAACCGACTCTTGTGGGAGGAAGCGCCGAACGACCTACGAACGAATAATGAAGAACAAAATTAATGAATTGAAAATGTTCTCTCTTGGAAGAACCGTTCTATAGGGCGTTTTAACTCTTTCACATAGTGGAAGCTGAAAAAACGCTTGTATGCCAGAAATGATGTCGAAAATGTGAACTTACATGGAGAAACATGGGTAGTAATGATTACTAAACTGTTTGGGTAAATTGGTAACGATGAAACCACTATTTATACATCATTACTCTGCAAATATTTCTGAAGAATTTTCATGGACGGATGTGAAAATGTATACGGAACTCACGTGAAAATCAATGTAGAATCCGCGTGGATTTTTACCTACAATATAAAAAAAAAATGTATAAATACACATTATTTTTCATTTCTCTTTGAAAATATCCACGCAAAAGTCCACGTGGATTTCTATGAGAATAATTATCACATGGATTTAATCTAAAATTTTGTTGAACTTCTCCTGGTATATATCCGCGCAAACGGAGATTTTTCCCCTTCCAAACAAAGCCCCGTCCAGAAACCCAACCACAAAAAAAAAAAAAAAAAAATAGAACGTCAAACGCAGCCAGCCTGTACGGTCCAGGCAGCGGAGAGGACAACCCGCGTTGGCTTATATATACATCGAGCTCCGGCCGGTCGCAGGGCGGATTCCGGTGGGGACGCTCCGCGGCAGCGGGGAAGGCATGAGGAGGAGGCGGCGGCGAGAGCCGATGGCCGCACGGCGGCCGTGTGATGGTGAATCTATTGATTTTTGGAGGAGAGGGAAGCGCGAGCTTAGCCGACCTGTGCACCGAGGGATGAGGGAGCAGTCCGACACCGCCGCGTCGATAGCCACCTCTTGCACACTACGCCCCACAGCCTCCGAGTCACTCTCGCCCGGACGTCTCTATACTCTCTAAAGTTGAATTAGCGGAAATTCCACTAATTTTTTTTTTACTGAACAGATTTCCCACTAATCAATTAGTAAAATTCACTATCAATTAGTAGAATTTAACTAATTGAAATAGTAAAAAAGATTTCTAATTAGTTGTACTAGTGAAAATTAATAATAACTAATTCATAGTGGAGCACTTTGCACTATTCAAATTAATGCATAGTCAGTATGAATTAGTAGTTTTTCACTAATTCAACTTTAGAGAGTATAGCGCGTCCTGAGTTTCCTCCGCAGATATATGTATAGTTGTATGCAGGAATTTCCTGGCTCGTGATGTATATATACAGTTTGTGAATTTTTTTTTAGGCTTTTGAATTTGTTTTTTTCTTTTTATTTATATTTGTATAGTGACTTTTTTGGGGATGTATTAAGAATCGCAGAAATATTCGATCTATTTTGGATTTTGGTATAATATTATGGTTTCTAATTTAAACTGGATTAAAATAAATTTGAACCTCTCTTTCTGAATAGATATTTAGATATTTACTATTTAGTATATAATATGCTTGATTGTATATTACTGAATTTCATTAAAATGCTGATGATTATTTATTAGTGCTGATTATAGATTTTATTTTATTCAGTTTTTGGGTCACATTGCAAGCACTCATTGCGAGGCAAAACTTAACGTGCTTCTTTTGTATTATTTTCTGTGAACCCGTAGAAAAAAGTGCGTAGAATTTTCTGCAGAACTTTCTGCAAGGTTTTCGCCTGTAAAAAATTCTGCAGACCTTTTTGCAGAAAATTCTGCAGAATTTTCTGCAGAGGAAAACCTTGCAGAAAAACCTGCAGAAAATTCTGCAGTAATAACCAATTTCTGATAAATCTTCTGCATAATTTTATACAAAAAATTCTGCATACTTTTTTCCTTCGGGAATACTTTAAAAAAGAGTAATTTTGCCCGTACAAACTTTAATATAATCCTCTCTTAAAAATCCTCTCTGAAAATTCACTCTTTGACGTTATAAGTTGTCCATCACTTATTCGGAAGAGTGAACGGCTTATAACTTTGAAAGAGTGAATATTCACGCTTTCACATTGAATTTCACTTTTTCATATTTAGATAGTTATCAATAATAATTGAACAGAGACCACAACCAATCAAATAAAGTTATTTACGAGCAAACCGCGTCCGCAGGTGCACCTCTTCAAAGTCGCATCAACAGCGAGTAAATCGAAATCGCCCCCCTGAATAAAGAAAAAAAAAGTGTATCTATACATGCGTGTATATACCAGTCCACCTCACCCCCGCCTTGGACGAGAAAGAGAAACGAAAAACGACCATTTGAGTATCCTCGCGTACAGCAGAGAGCCACCCATAAATCCCGGCCTTGGCCGTCGTTTATACCGAGCCACGAGCAGAGCGGAAGAGACGCTGTCCGGCCCGGCGGCGCGCGGGGAATACGAAAATAGCGGTGGCCGACTAAAAAAAAAAAAGAAGGAAGAAGAGGAGCAGAAGCGAAGGGGTGCGGGGTGCGAATGAAGTCTGGTTAAGTCCTGACGATGGGCGCGAGGTATACGTGAGCCGGAAGCCTGATTTCTCAAACGTCAGCGGCGGACTCGCTGAAAAATTTGACGTTGGTGGCTCCTGCCAAGGGTCGAGCTTTCCGAGTTTTATTAATAGACCGCGTCGAGGGATTCCGGAGGATCTTTTTTCGGGGGCTGCCGACCGGTTTCTCTCGCTCTGTCTGGGAGTTTGCGGGGTGTCCTTTATTTTGAGCGTTTTCGGGGGGTTTTTAGTTATGGGGTGGGACTGAATTGTTGTAGATTGCTAAATAGTGGAGTGTTGAGGGAAATTTTTTCTGTTAAATCTAACCAGGAGAGGGTCTCAACTCCGGATCACCAATTTGGATGAACCTTTGGATACTGTTTTCTAGTAGCAAATAATGAAAGAAAGCACCATTAGTTTAATCCCATAGGCCTTTATTTAGCAGATATCTCTACAAAGATTAGCATTGCTCATATTATGCGCAATGAATAAAAAACAGTATATATAGGTTCAATGTTAAAAAACAGTATCCAAAGTTAGTTTGAAAGTCCTAGTTTTGAAGTATAAGATATTTAAAAAGTTTCCTCTATTATTTTATTTTAATAACGATTTTTATAATATACTGGGTGTAAGTCGACATATTAATTTTAGTATTTTACCTATAAATCGTGTAAAAATAATTTTTCTTTATAATTTGAGAAACTTACTGCTGTAGATGTAAAAAAGGCGAGCGGGATACGCGCATAAAAAGTCATGATAAAAATGCAAACAGAAAGAAGATAATTTTAAGACTACATTTTAATTTTTTAAATTAAAATGAATATAAAGAATTTTAAATGAAATAGATTATTTTATTATTAAATTAAAAAAGGAAATATCAAACGAACTTGGAGGAAACTACGTGCCAATCTGTTGGCAGCGGTTTTTTGATTGGTAGTTTACCCTCACGATATATTCAGGTGTAATTTAAAATGGTACACCCTGTAGTGCCATGCGCGGCTCGCATTATCCCCGCTCTCTAAATCTGAATTAGTGAAAATGCTCCGATTTCACTAAACTTAAGTGAATAGTCACATATTCCTAGTGAAAAGTATCCTACTAATTCAATTAGTGGGATACTTTTAACCTGCAATGTATTACTATATACATCAAAATTTCACTAATTCAGATTTACATAGCGTGTTTCCGAATATTTGCGAAACGCGCGTACATAACGCAGCCGCCGCTCGAGCGGGCGAGCGTTAATTCATATAGGCGCGATGACCGTCGACTGCACTGTAACGACGGCTGGGCGCGACGGCAGCGGGTCCCGGCGTCGCTGTATATCGATTTGCGATAATTGCACGCGCCCGATTAAATGTTTCGGTGAATACGAAATTTCGCGTGGATTAACGCGCGTGGAGCCGATGATCGCCACCCCGAAATTCCCTTTGATGTTGCACCTTCAAATGTGACGCGCGTCGCTGGGTTCACGCAACGCCGAGCTTCTTTGGGGCTTCATCTTTCGGCTTGGATTATTATAATATTTTTTTTTTTTTTTTATCGAGGCATTTGTGAGTTTTAATTGATTTCGCGACTGCAATTTCGTTCATACGATATAGTTTGTTTTGTTGATTTACGATTTACGTACGTTTGTTCAGAGATTTGTTGTAGTAGTAGTTATTACAGTATCAGTAGAAGTATAATTATAATTTTTACTATATTTTATTTCATTTTATTTTATTTTATTTTATTGTAAAATGTATAGACGTTACGTTTTTTTACAAGAGCCGCTAAAATGCATAATAAATATAAATATTACACTTTTTTCGCTTACCAATTAACGTTATTATCGCATCCCCTATTCTATATCTCGCTATCCTTAAGATGACGCAAGGATTTACTCATGTAGATACAGTGAATAACAAAAATATATAAATAAATAAGCGATAAAAAAAATAATTTTGAAATAAGTATAATAATAAAAAATGTGATTAGCAGCTTTTCATCGGTAATATACGAATTCGACGAATTTCTCTGAAAATTCTCGCTTCAATTCAGACCTCCGACACTTAAAACCGAAGGTATAAGACAGGAATACCCACGACAGAGTCGCGCGCGAGTTCGATTCCCGACGTTCGCGCTCGTCGAAAATCCGGATTTGAATTTTACGAGTGCCGAGGCGAAACAACGAAGGATCGGTAATCAAGAGCAAGACTCTTAAGCGATTTGAGAAGCGCAGCCTTTAAAGCCCCACTTATTGCTCGTCCGGGGACCCTCAGCCAGACGGAGGCGCGTCTCCTACTCCGCTCGGTATGATAATGTAATAAAATAAGTGGAGCCACCCTCCGGGCTTCCACTCCGCCACTTTCAGCATCCCTCCTCCTCCTCTCTCTCTCTCTCTCTCTCTCTCTCTCTATCTCTCTACACACACTCTCAAACACTATATATCTATCTCTCTACACCGAGAAAAAAAATATAGTAAAGATTAATAAAAAGTTACTATTTTTTATAGTAACGTTGAGATTTGACTATATAATATAGTTTTTTTACAATGACATGTTACATGTCTGTATTTTGTATATTTTTGTTTTTGTAGACAAACTCGTAGAAAAAAAGTGTGCAGAATTTTCTGCAGAACTTTCTGCAAGGTTTTCGCCTGCAGAAAATTCTGCAAACATTTTTGCAGAAAATTCTGCAAACATTTTTGCAGAAAATTTTCTCTGCAGACCTTCTTGCAGAAAATTCTGCAGAAATTTTTTACAATAAATTCTGCAAACTTTTTTCGTACGGGAATAAAGGGTATCTACCTATCTATATATATCTCTCTCTTTCTATCTATCTATATATCTATCTCTCTTTACATTTATCTATCTTTTTCTCTTTCTTTTCTTGCTACAGCGTATATTTTGCTCACCGCGAGGGGATAGTGAGTATCCTCGCCTCCGCGCTCATTAACATTAATTCGGCCGAGCGCGCAATATCTGTCCCTCTTCGTTCTTTACTTTCTCGTTTAGGAGATTTGCCCTGCCGCGTCCTCCTTCACTCGATAACTTCCCAACTTCCCGACCAACGTCTCTTTCATCTCGCCTCTTGTGGTATGCGGTTGTGTACGTGTATTAACGTGTGTATGTGTACGTGTACCGGTGTAATACTGGTGTATATATATATATATATATATATATATATATATATATAACCCGGTATATATATAGGCGCCGGTTTCCCCTCGTCCATCTCCTTCTTTAATCGCATATTTCCATTTCACTTAGCCAAGTTCGGCCACTCTCTTATACGCTTCGCGTAAGACCCACCCTTTTTGATATTTATTTCCTTTCTTTGTCAGCAAAGTCTCCTTCGCTGCGCCACGTATATTAGATATATATCTTCTATACAGCGAACCCATTTTATATGCCTATCTCTTCCGTGAGTACTTGCATTTTTAGTATATACTTCTTCGCGCACAACTTATATAAGCGCGGACACACATTTATGCTATATACATACACACACACACACACACACACACACACACACACACACACACACACACACACACACACACACACGTTACATTCATGCACGTGTTATATATACATGCATACGTTATATACGCACACGCAGGCGCATGCATTAAATCTATATAGGATCTTCTCTTTACTGCAGCCTCTCACTCGATTCGCTTTACATCGCGAGCTTTCACCCACACACCGCAAGCTCCGAACGTTCGGCCAGTCCCTATCTCTCTCTCTCGCTTTTTCTCTATCTCTCTGTCCCGGCGAGAGGAGGAGGAGGAGGAGGAGGAGGAGGTAGAGGAGGTGGGGGAGGAGGATATAGAGTCTCGTGTATCGAGGGGGGGGGGGTTGGGGGGTGGAGGGTTTAGTCGAGGGAGGGAGGTTCAGCTTTCGAAAGCGAAATACAACAAGTCCCGGCGCCATTGCTGGATCGCCCTTCAGCGGGAGTTTTGTCGCCTGCCCGGGGGGTCGAAGAGTAGGTAGGGGTAATGCTAAAACTCCGCCCTCGAGTCAATACCCGGAGCGGCGGCCGACCTCCGCCCCCGCCGACGCGCCGCGAGCTCCCTGTGCGGGAGTGTATACTTGTGTATGTGTATGTGAGTACTTGTATATGTGTATTATGTGAGTATTTGTGTGTGTGTGTGTGTGTGTGTGTGTGTTGTGGGGGGTGGGTGGGTATATACCGACGATGCGGCTCAGCGTTCGGCAGCGCGCCACCAAAATTTCAACGACTTTTCCTCATCCGGATTTGGGATTATTTTCATGACTTTTTAAGCTTCAATTTTTTGGATTCTTTATGTATTGTGTGTAACTGTACTTTTTTTTTTAATATCTAGAGTTTTGAGAGAGTTGATTATCATCATAGCGAGATGCGTTGGAAATCGTTGATTTATTGATTGATTAGTAAACACGATGATTAATAGGATTACTATTTTAAGGATAGAGAAATAAAAAAAAAAATCTAAAACTATGCAAATTGTGACTAATTGCAGATTTTGCAAGTTTTTCTAGAAGAAAATATTTTTCACATGTGTTGAGCGATTTTTTGTTTAATTTTAAGATCACTAAACAGCATAAAAATATATGAACATCACTCGATCGAGGTTGGATTTTTCTCGTTCCTTAAAAATACAACATGTGCACAAACAATTGAAACTCGCTCGTCCTAAATCCCTATAATCTCCAAAATATTAAAACGTCAAGAGCAAAAAGTCAAGCGGCGCACGAATGACAAGCGAAGAAATCCAAGGATAATCCCGCGTCACAACATCGCAAACACTCAGTATCGCTTGCCCCTCAATATGCGCATATTAATCGAAAAATGAGTCGACATACGGCAAACGGCAAGTGGCCGCGGTGGGGGGCCGCAGGGCGGATAAGGCTACGGCCATAACTGCGCGAAGCGCGCAAATCCTCGACAAACGATCCGAGGCGCGCGGCGTCGTAATTGAAAAGGCATTAGCCCCGCCACCCTTCTTATACCGCCGCGGAAATCGAGCCGGGGGCTTTAAATGCATCTGCGAGCCGCCACTTCAAACGATCCCCGTGGATAAATTTGCCTTTCGGAGAAGTTTGTTTTCTTTTTTCGCGCCGATCATTTTATTTTCGGCCAGGAGTCGTGATTTAAGCCTGCACCAGACAACGAGTCCTTAATTTTTTTTGCTTCTAATTTTTGGGCCTATGCACGATCCTTAAGGGGATTCACCACCTCTAAAACAGCAGATAAAAAATCATTTAAAAAAAGAAAAATATACTCATTAATACAATTTAACTGCCATAGTGTAGGGATAAACGGTATAGTTGTTGGCAGGGGAGCAGTCATTGGCAGCAACGATAGTTTTTAGTTTTAAATTAGTCTTAAGGTAAACAAGCAAGAACCAAGATGTCTTGTCGTGTTTGTTTTTTTTAACTCCAGAACTTAACAGGAAATTGTATTTTCCTCTGTTGGGGTTACTTTTATTTTTACTCTGTAATTACTTTGTAATCAAAATCTGGAGAAATAAATAAAAAATAAATAAAAAATAAATAAATAAATAAACGTATATAAAACAAGTATAAAAAGATCTGATTATTAAAAATTTAAAATAAAATTTTTACAGTTAATAAATAATAAATTGTTTTTTAGTGAAATAAACTCAGGCTGACCCCCTTAAGTACTTATACTACTTAAGCAATTATACTACTTAAGTAGTAGTAGAGGCTGGCCTGGCCTGGAACGCGTCAAATTCAAATTTCCTAATTTTTGTATCCCAAAAATTTTTGTGCACTGCAGGAGCAGGAAAAACACTTTGCGCAAAGAGAACAAAGCATTTCGCTTATATAACCGCATATAAAGTGACACATATACATCTCAGCAAATTGATAACCATCGGCGAATATAAAGCCGGAACGAGGGCCTGCAGCGAAATATAAATCAGAGAGCGCTTAATCGTCGCGCAAATCCGCGCGGCCCAGAAGCGGAATTCGATTCGCCGTAATTTTCGCGCGGCCCTCAGCCCCCCGCGCGTTCCCCGCTGCGGCAGCAAGTGGGCGTGCATCCTCGCGACGGCTTTGACAAGTTAAGCGGCCCTTAAAGCCCCGGCGTAATTTATACGGGCGGACCGCCTCGGGACCGTCAAACTGCCATGTGGCGCACCCGCCAAAGGGAAAGTCAGGGATTAAGCGGGTGATAAATAAATATGCCAAGGCACCGAAGGATACGCGCATGCACTGAGAAAACAGATTTGTAGGAGCAACTAAAATTTTATTGAATTCTCTTTACAAATTAGCTTATTCGGTTGATTTGACTAAACATTTTACTCTTTAATGCCGCGTTAATTAATCAATAACCAAAGTTTTAGTTTAATTAACTAAATATTTTTTCGACACGCCGTGCGCAAAGATACGACTTTGCGCACGCTCGCTCAAAATCAGCTTCGCAAAATCGTATCTTGC
>JAWWEN010000020.1:1790593-1814836 GCA_035582955.1 Sycophila texana
TTAGTGCTGATTTAGTACTCCCAAAAATGCGCACTAGTGCGTGAAGTACTACTTCACGCACAGAGTTGCATAAATGCCGTTTTAGCACGCGCAAGCGTGCGTAAAAGGCACTTTTACGCACAGAGTTGCATAAAAGGCACTTTTACGCATTAGTTGCATAAAATTTATTATAACCATATATTTTACATTGCGTTATATTAATATAAAAAAAAAATAGTTCGCAATTAAAGATCTCTTTTGACTATACGTAAGAAAACTCCTTTCTCAGGAGCCTGAACAAATGTGCTAGTGGTATATGTAGGTGGAATCTCAGTTTTGTCAGAAATATAAAACTTGTAATTGCGTATCATAGCCGCAACAGCCTGCTTCCCTTGCAATTGTCCAAACCTTTTACCTGCAATAAGAAAAAAAAACATTTTATAAAAATACTGTTTCAACCTATTTCTATTAATTTATTTACCTATACAGTAACGAGGTCCTGCGCCAAATCCTAATGTTAAATAGCTATTTCTATCCGTGTTGTTTTCTTTACTAAATCGCATAGGGTCAAATTTCTCTGGATCTGGATAAAATTCCGGATTTCGATGAATACCCGATGCCGAAATTATTAATCGCATTCCTTTAGGTATAGTGAAATTCGAATTTGGTATAGGAAAATCTTCTACACATATGCGATTTAAATATGGAACAGATGGATGTTTCCTCAAAGTTTCTAAAAAAAAGGACAAAGATCAAATTAATAATAAAATAAGTACGCATAAATACAAATATTATCAGAAGGAGCGATGACATATTTTGATCCATACCACATGCACACGTATCACATATTAATTAATATTTAAATTAATGTGATGATTAATAAAATGTATTATGATTTTATTAACGTATAAATTAATTAACTACTTAAAATCTTCTTTAGCTTTTGAAGCACTTTGTTGTAAAATTTGATTAATTCTAAACAGTAGTTGTTGCATAATTCTACGAATAAACATAATGCTTTTCCGTAAGATTTAACATTAACCGTTCGAGAAAGAAATTTTTCTTCTTACCCTAGTTACGCAAAAAATTAACTGACAAGGAGAGTATCAACCCACAAAATTTCATAGGGACGTGGAAAATCTATGACAACTATACGTTTTGAAATTTATTTTCAAGCAAAGAATCAGGCTGCAAAATTTTAGAAAAATTCAGGACCTGGTAGGACGATACTCTCCTTGCGTGTCTGTTTTATATTAAATACTACCTTAATTAAATACAAATATGGTGCGTATGAGAAATTTTCATCAACTTTTGTTAACTGAAAGTACTACCTGAGAAAACCATGTCCAAATATTCGTTCCCCATTACACTGTCGTAAGTGATTCCCGTAGTTTCTGCCATTTTATCGACTTCCTCTCTTAGTTTGTCCTGAACTTCCGGATTCATCGCCAATTCAAGTAAGCAGTAAGTTGCAGTTGACGATGCCGTCTCGTATCCCGCAACGAAGAACACGAAAGCTTGTGCAGCTGCGTCTGATACACTAAGCTTTTCCATCCCTTCTGCAATTCGCAGCAGGAAAAAAAAGTAATATAAATGATCGGTACTCAAAATTTAGAAAGATTACAAGAACAACATACAAGTGAATACAAGTGAATACAAGTGCATATGACTGCTTAAAATTGCATCCAAGTGTATAAAAGTACATTTTTTTCCAAGTGCATAAACATTCACTTTTTGTCAAGTGCATAAAAATGAATTTAACTTTTTTTCCGGGATACATAAAATTTTCTAAATATTTCTACCGAGTGAGCGTTAGCGAGCGAGGTAAAATTTGCTAGTGTATAGTAATTTTCCTGGCTTCCCAAGGCTTACAAAATTTATTGTAAACCTTCCCCCATTATTTTTTTCAGTGTAATGCTTAAAACAATGCCAAATAAACTCACCATTCGAATGTCCATTTGAAATGGGCTCGCTGCTCTTACCATCTTCTTCCACCCTTCCATGGTCCATGAGTTGCATAAGCAGATTCAAACAGTCTTTTCGTACTATTTTCTCTTTGCGACGGTAATCTATCATGTCATTGAAAGCATTAACAAAAAAGTCTGTAGTTTCTTTTCTCATGAGTGGTAATTCCAGTTTCTCCAGAAATTCAGGTACAAATATACCCACAAGCAAACTCAGTTTGTTGAATTCAATAGCCGATATTCCAAGACGTCGAAACTGAGTTGTCGGATTCTTCAAACTACTGCAGTTAAAACCGTATACGACGGACGAAATTATGTCAGTTGTGTACCTAATAAGAACGTAAAAGTACATATAATTAAATATTTAAAAATAATACTACACATTATGTATATAAAATAAGTATAAAAAGATCTGATTATTACAAATTTAAAATAAAATTTTTACAGTTAATAAATATTAAATTGTTTTTTAGTGAAATAAAATCAGGCTGGACCCCTTAAGCAATTAGTGCGCAAAGCGCTGAATTCATGAACGAGTATTTTTTGAATAAAATTGTTACTTATCATTTTTTAAACGTTTTGTTCTACGTTAATAAATTAGTGATTTATGTATTTAGAAATGGGAGAAAGTTTTGGATGGGAGAAATTTTCATTTTCTAATTATTTTGTAATTTATTTTAAATAAATTATTTTAAGCGCAAAATTGTAAGCACTCGAAATGCGTGGACTTCGTTTGTAAGAGAAAATTAAAACGTATAAGGTACCTTGCTATGATGTCTTTTATTTCTAACACGTCGGACTGCCTCAGTTCAGCTTCGCAGGTATTAATCATCTCGTTGCTGACTTCCTCAAATAGGGGATACATTTGTTTCATTTTCCCGGATGTAAAAACCGGAGAGAGTTTCGCTCTTAAATTTTTCCATTTGGCTTGAGGCAGCAGAAATATGTGCCTTGACAGCGGATCAACTTTTTCATTGCTGAACCAGCCGCGATCGGGAAAGCGATGAAATTCTTTCACCAGAACCGTTCGAATCAGCTCGACATCATTTATTACTATTGCTGGTCTGAAGAACGTGTAAAATCCATGAAATGGATGTTTACTAAATTTGTCGTAATTCTCTTTCACGAAATTACCTATGAGATAAAAAATAAAAGCACAAACGTAAATAATTTAAAAAATAAATAGAAGTCGCTAAATATTTGTTGTAATTTTGTTGTTGTACTTTAAAAAAAATCAAGAGACTGGATAGCGCCTGGAGGCAAGTCTATAAGTTCGAACGAACGTCAACCTCAACATATTGATCAATTTTGATGAATCTGGGCTTAAATTGTTGGTATTTTATGTGATTTCGGGTTGAAGAGTTGTACGTATTAAATTTATTTGATGAGATATATCAAAAAGTTAAAATGCTACTTAAATTTACTTAAATTTCTTAAATTTCATGAATTTATGCAGGTTTTCAACTTTTTGCTATATTTAATCAAATAATTTTAATACTTACAACTCTTCAACCCGAAATCACATAAAGTACCAACAATTGAGGCCCGGATTCATCAAAATTGATCAATATATTGAGGCTGTATGTTTACACCAATGCCAAAATTTAGTAAAGATCACATTTCTGAGTATAGTGGATTTGGAATTTTGATTTGTTGTTATTGTTGGTTTGGAGATGCACATACGATTGTCCCAGCACTAGTTAATTTTTATACAAACATTTTTTTAATAAACTTTTTTTTTATTCTTTTACCGGTAGAAATTTTCCCAAATAAATGTGAAAGGGGAATGTTTCCCAAGGGTATGGTCGGTGGTTCACAAGGCACTCCGTGCCGCTGCCAGTAGTTGTACACGTAGTATTTTAAATAAAGATAAACAGCACCGGCCAGTGCGCTTATCCAAAAAAGCTTCGTCTCCAAAAAGTCCAACATCCTGCAGCCTCCAAACGGCGGCGCTTAAGCGAAAAGAACGCGCACTGAGCACAACTCCGAATTAAAACGTTCGCAGCGCGACTACTGCATGATGCGGACACTGTCTAACGAGTAAAATTGTACTGCCTCGTGCGCTCACTGTGCAGTCGTTTATATGAACTCGCGAGCGGATACCCCGTGACGTCCTCGATACGTTGCTAATTCCAGGCGTATACTATATTTGCGCTGAATTTTTACTTTTGAAAAGTAGAAATTTTCAACGTCGAACAACTTCTCATTACGCGGCTAGAGCTAGTGATTTACTATTTTTGCGTTGGTCAGAGAATTCTTTGTTTCTTTTGTGAAATTAGAAATGTTATAAATAAATCGGATGAAGTGCGTGTTATTAAGAAAAAAAAATGAGGAAAAGTATGTTAATTTCTTGGACCGGTTTAATGGAAAGGTTTAAATGAGAGACATTCTCTTAAGTGGTAGTTACGTTAGTGTAAATTAATCCACTTTTTTGCATCAGGATTCTATTCTATACACTGTATATTAGATTCATTTGGTATAAAAATTTTTTTTGTTTGCCATGTAGTTTGCGGTGTTTACAAGAATTTAGTAAAATTTGTCCAAAAGTCGATAAAATCTGTCCAAAATTCCACATAAAAAAACTCTACAAAGTGACGCTTTACGCTTTGACTTCGGTTGGTAATTTTTACCGCTACTTTTTGGGTTTTCTTTACGTGGCCATGGACTCTGTAAAAATAAATAAGTGAAGTTTGACTAAAATAATATTGTCTTGATGTCACAGTTATATACAATTCCTAAAATAAATTAATCTTAAGTAGTTAATATTATAATTAAACAAAAAATACGTACTTCTAATTTAGCAGCGTTAAATGCCAATTTCAATTAAAGAACGCTATTTCGATGCGATTGCATATAGAATAAAAAAGATTTTTTCTAATTCTTTTGTGGCTTATAGATTTTTTGTCGAATAATACTTACACATTTTTTGCTTTTAAAAGGCGATTAATTGATCTAAACAAATGCCATTTTATGATTACGTCGCAAATATAGACGCAATAAATGCACTCATCTTATATTCTTTAAGTGCTTGGGTAATTACATTTTTTATGCTTGCTATTGGGTAATTACATTTTTTAAGCGCTGGATCTGTTAATTAATTATTTCTAAAGTTAAGTCTTGAGTTCTTCGTTATATGATTGATGCAGTTTTCTTCCTCCTACCTGGTTTTACATTATCTGAGGCCGCGATTATATCGACGACAAACAGAGAGTGCACGTGCAGATAAATACTTAATAACTGCACCTAAAAAAGGAATATTTCTCCATATGTAGAAAATATGTATTTTCTATATTGCGCAAATCCGATTACCAGAAAGAATATCCTGACGTGAGATTTTACGTATCATCTGGAATGTTTCGTTTGAAAATATTTGTAAAGAAATATAATTAGGTGTTAGTGATCGATAACAACTAGCACATAATACACGGAAAAAAAGCTGGTTACCACAACTACAAGAATTAGTTAAGAAGGCACAAGTAAACGCAAATCGTTGGTACGGGAATATTCGTTGCATTAAGTAATGGTAGATAAGTAGTTTTAACTGCATGAAATAGTTCTTGTAACTATTTTATTGGTTTCATTATCAAACTATAAATTAGTTACTTTAACTACTTGAAAATAGTTGATGTAACGATTTTATGTTAATAAAAATAATTACCCTTTGTAGCTGTGTCCTTTTTTAACTGCACAGCTGGTTAGGATTTTTTTTTCCGTGTAGTGGCGCTGATGAAGAAAAAATTATGCATAATGTAAATAATGAAGCTTTAAGTTTTTTTAAGCAAGAAGACGCAATTAAAGCTGTGAAAAAGAAATGAATTAACTCAAAAGATAAATGAATGAACGGATGATTGTATAGTATTCAGCACGAGGGGTGATTAAAATAAACTTTCAGATTGATAAATCAAAGTAAAATGTATTGAAAGGTAAATAAATTATATACACAAAACTTAACAGTAAGAATCTACGTCATCAACTTGACTTGTCGAATTGCATTCATTTACATCATTGACTTAAAAGAATAAGTTTTTTTCCCTGTCGAGTCGCGCAAATCGTTTCGTGAAATTCGAGCGACAATCTGTCTCGTCGGGAATCTCCTACACTTTTCGCGTTATCACTCATCCTTGCGCAAACAAAAAAACAGCTAAACGTAAATTAAATAAAAAATAAAATAAATAATACTTGTCCCCCCGAGCAGCTCTATATTAGTCGGCCGCAAGAATAAAGCGAACGCTCCGTTTCTTTCCTACCTATTCTCGTTAAAGTGTACGGCTAATTCTAACAGCAGAACAAGTAAGTTTAACGCAAAAGTCGCTCAAGTCTAACATACAAAAAAAAAAAAAAAAAAAAAAATTATGCTTAATCGCGCCTAGAAAAGCGATCGCTTTTTTTTCTCTACACCACCAACAAAAAAAAATTAATTATCCAATTCCCATGCTTCTGCGTTATCCCCCTATACATGTACGACCCTCGCGCGCTTCTACGAGAATTCCCCAGTAAGAGAGAGAGAGTAAACCGCGAACCATCGATGGTTCAACGATTTTTTTTTTTTTTTTTTGACTCGATCGATCTTTTTCTTTTAAATTTGCTCGGTTGTTAGTGACCAAGTGGTACTAAGACTGGTCGTCGCTCTGCAACGGCTGCGTCGAGTTATCGTGACTCTTGTAAGCGGAGAAGAAGGCCAGGGCCTTCATCAGCTGGTAGCTCTTGCTGATCGGTATGTTGCTGTCGTAGAGGCTCTTGGACGATTTGCAGTCCACGTAGAACCACCAGTTGCACTTGAGGATGGTTTGGTCGAAGAGAGTGGACTCCGGGCAGAGGAAACTCTTCATGATCAGGCCGTCGTCCGTCAGCGCGCACACGTGGAATACCTGCGTGGAAGGCAAAAAAGTGAATTATTTGTAGCTGCACTGCTGAAAATCCGTTGAATTCTAAACATTGAAATAATGTTTAGAATTTAACCGACTTAAAAAGAGCATTATTCTTGTGTTTTTAGAGAAGTATAGTTTCGTACTAATGTAGATTATTTTGTACTAATAATGTTGTACTAATGTAAATTATTTTGTACTAATAATTTTGTACTAATTATCATTTTACATGAAGATAAGAGAACAAAAAAAGCGTAAAATAAACAAATTTTTTGTGTAATATATTGAAAGACACAGAATACAAAATTTTTATCCGTGTAGTATCGTGCAGTAGTTTTGATTGATGATTCAGTTTAAGATGTTACGTGATAGGTTTATACACTCGTCCCGATCTTCAATTGTACATTAAATAATGTTGAGAGGATTATTAAAAAATTCACTGCTTAGCAGCTTTTTTCTAAAGAAATTAGCATCTATCATCAATTAAGAAGAAGTTGTTAATGTAGCTATACGCAAAAGAATATTTATTCAATGACGAGTAGTTTTTGCTGACGAGACGATAAGCTGAATTTATCTCTTTTTTTATTTAAAATTCAAATAAAAATATTTATCTACTATGTCGAAGCGCAATTTACTATATACTAATACGATTGGAGTGAGAAATGCACTAACGTAATTATTAGCTTGATTAAATTAATTTAAATGAATTTGCATGATCTGCTGCTTTTATATACAAGCATTTATCTCTTAATTTTTTTAAGGGACGTTTTTATCACTAAATAATTATTATCTGATATTACGAAGTATTTAAAGAAACCATTTAGATGCAATGAGAAAATATTATTGGAAAAATTGTAAAAATTTGTTTGTAGAAAAAAGTCTGCAAAAAATTTTCTGCATTACTGTAGAAATTTTTGCAAAAAATGTTCTACAAGCGAAACCATAACAACTGTGTATATTGGGTACAGTAGTCGAAAAATTGTCAAATAAAAGAAAGTTGGGCAATGGCTGCGAAAGATATTACATGCGGGTTTGGTGTGCTTTTTATTTGTTTTCAACTTCACAATATCATCAAAAAGTTGAAATGAAACTTTCAGCATGTTCACTTTTTAATGAGTGTTGTACAGTGTTGTACTTTTTGAAACGTTTTTGGGGATGCTCCTTACTATTACGAGACTTGGGTTATTGGGTTAATTTTGGGTTTTTTATGAAAAACATCATAAAATGATGCGGAGACTCTCGAAACTAATTTCTGACACTTTTTTTGGGGATGCTCCTTACTATTACGAATACCCTAAAAAAATCTGCAAAAAATTCTACAGAATCTTCTGCAATCTCTTTGTTACGGGTGTGTGCGAAGCGCATGAATTTTGCCAGTAATTAATTAACAAAAGGTTATTTACCATACATCCCAGATCTTCATCGGCGTAAAGACCCGGAAAGTGTTTTTGATCACCACAGTAAAAAGTTGTATCTGGGAGGTCGACTCGGCTGGCGAAGTTGTCGTCAAAGTTTTTGTCATAACCGACCGGATAATACTCGCGAGGTGCGTTCATAACTTTTGTTGCTCCAGAATTGTTATTTTTGCTGAAAACATTGATAAAAGCACATAAGTAAAATAAATTTTTTAAACACTATTAGTTAGTTTGTGTGTAATGTTACTAAAAAATAAACATTTTTCCATCGTACTATGTTTTTTTTTTTTTGCTAATTTTAATAATTGATACCCGGTTTTACCCATATAATTTGAACGTCTGGGTGAGACCGGATATTTTGAAGTTTTTTATATTACTTCCGCTATAATCATCTTCAGCTCAAAACATTTAATGTTTCTTACAGCTAATTGTAATATAAAAGATATTCAATATTAAAAAAATTTCATTTTGTAACTACTTTAAAAAGTTTACTAAGAAAACAAATGGTACCCGCTTTTGAACCACCTTCCCCTATCTACAAATATCCAATTAAAATTCTTTAATGGACTAATCTCAACTTCTATTTGAAATGTGGCATCAGAAGAAAAAAAGTACATCAGAAGCTATTTTTTGTTTGGTGGGTCAATCGAAATTTTTCTCTAGAAGTACTTTTTCACGGGCGCAAGTGTGGTCGTGGTCGTAGTGGTGGCGGGTCCCTGTTGCCTCCTGAGTAGCTGCTGCTGCCTGAGTAGGATGGCGGCCTCCAATGCCTCGAGGGTGATGTTACTCGCCTCGGCGAGGGCTTTCAGGGATGTCTCCATACCCTGAATCGGAGCCAGTGATGGTAGTGACGGCATCGATTGCCGCTTTTCTTGGTTCTGCGGTTTTGCACTCTCCGCGGAAATTGGTTGCAATGACATGAGCGTCATCTGATTCACCGAGGACGTGACATCGTCGCTGGGAAGCGGTAACTGTAATCAGGCATCGTTGTACAATTAAACAGTGTGTTAACGAGTACAATGTTGTAAATTAATTGTGCGACGTTTCGATAGCTGGTTTGCTATCCTTTTCAAGCACCAATTACAAATTCAGTTAACAATGTTAATGCTAATAATTCTAGCCTTCCTTAAAATTATTTTTATTTCCTTCACACCAAGGGGGTAGGTATACGCAATGTCACCTGATTATTATCGTCTTTGGAAACTTCGTTGACCGAGTCCTCGAGGAGCGTGGGGCTGTTGCTGATCCTGTCGGTGAGCTGCGCCGCGGAGGCGGGCATACTCATGAAAGGCGGCAAGCCACCTTGAGTCGCGGCTATGGCAAATACAGGCTTCGGCTGGCCGACTTTTTCAGCGTTGATAACGCTGCCGGCAGGGGGTATCGCCGCTACGATGTTCGGCAGCCTCACCGGCATCGACGCTGCCGACACTTGCTGAAAGAACACGTGAATCTTTAGTTAAACTCTCGAATGAACAGTTTCAATGACTTGTTACTCGTTCTGGTGTTCCGCACTCTCTAAATCCCATTCAGTGGAATTTCACTATCATTCAGTGCATTTTCATTATTTTGCAGTCCATAATACTAGTTCAAACCAGTGAAAATGAACTGATCTTGACTGAATGGAATTTAGAGAGCAGAGAAAAACGCGAATTTTTTTTATTTATGTGACTACAATTAACTTGTTTGACCTAATCGCGTATTCAAAGTCTCTAACCTGGACCCTCTTGGTCTGGACGGCTGGCTGAAGCGCCTGCTGCGGGAACTGCACCTGCTGGACGCCCTGCTGCTGTTGCTGCAGCCTCATGGCCTCCTGCTGCTGTTGACGCTGCTGCTTGAGCATCTGCATGGCCAGCAGTTCCTGCTGGAGTCGTTGCTGCTGGCGCAGTTTAGCATCCAGCTGGGCTCGCTGATGCTGCTTCAGAACGTCGTCCTGAACGCTAGAGAAGCCGGTGGCAGCTGGCATGGGTCGTGCAGCCAACGAGGGGTCCGCTGGTGCGGACGAATTCTGCTGGACGATCAGGCGCTGACGCTCCGGTTGCTGGGCCATCGGCCGCGAGGCGCCCGGGGGTAAAGGCTTGAAGGGTGGGACGCCTACCCTCGACCTTTGCGGCTGCATTGCCATCATCTGTCGCGCATCATCTCGATTAGTCACCTACGAATGCAATTTTTGTGGGTTAGTGCGACATGTTCATGTTGAGTGAAGTAAATTATATATTGGTATAAAAAGCTCATACTGACAATGAGAGAAATTTATAGTAAAAATATTACAATACTGCCCTGGTAAAAACACGATCGCATTTTATGACTAGTAACAAGCTTGTTTGAAAAAAAAAAAAAAAAAATGGGCTGAAAATGGCTTGAGACGAATCCATTTTTAGCCTTGTAATGAAACGCTTTTTCTCATGGTTTCAGGCCAGTTAATGGAATCGACTTGAATTCTAGTTTCATATAACTAAAAATTATGTAGTTTCAATCTAGTTATCATAGAAACAGAAAAATAAAATTTTTCTTGGATTCAATAATTATCCCATTGGCACTTTGACTAGCAGAAAGGTATTGTTACATTAATTTTGAACATTGTATGTGAATCTTAATATTACGTCTTATCCAAATTAATTTAGCATCGCTTTTTTACACACGATGTCAACTCTCAATAAAAATAGATAAGATTTAATTTGTAAATATGTTATGAGAATCAACGAGCAACAATGAGTTTGCAAGTAAGCATTAATCAGTAATAACTGCAAAATTAATAAACGATAGCAGCCTCGTTATCAAAAACAATTCTTTGTTTTAATTTTTAATTTACAAAAATTATCAAAAAAGAATAAATCCAAAGATAAGCTTTTAATACTCGAAGTAGATAATGATGGAGGAAAAAAGCACTCATTTCGATAAATTCTGAATAAAGTTTACAATTGTCCCGATTATTGAAAAATAAAAATTACGTTTTTTATTCACCGAAAATCCATAATGTCAAAGTATTGAAAAGATCAGAGCAAAAGTGACAAGATCAAATCAAGTTTTACTTTTTCCTTAAAAAAATTGCAGGATCAAAGTTACTTTATTCTTTTTGATACCAGGACTCAGTTTTTAAAGTCACTAAAGTAATCACAGTCGAAACAGCTAAACAAAAATAAAATCAATTACTTCTCGGATGATTATTTACTATAAAACTGATTCTCTGAGAACAGTTTCAAAGTTCATTTCTTCGTTGGATAACTAACTACATTTAACGAACATTATTGCCTCAATTCTTTCCAATAATATCGTAGCCGGTAATTAGTTAATTGCACTTCGGAGGTATATTTCTGCAACTGCGAATACCTGCAGGCATAAAAAGAAAAATGCATGCGATATCTCGATTCTGTAAACAACCTCATTCTCTTGAAACGGAAGAAAATAGAAGAAAAAAGAGGCTACTGAGCTCTCCAAGAGTTACGATGATTAATAAGAATAATTGCCGACAAAAACAAATGCAAAATTTCGCAACATCTCGACTGACCAAAGAAAAAGGTCACTGTTTTATCAAGGCTTGCTTCGTAATAATGCGAATATCTCACCGACAGAAGCGTCGATAGTGCGTAAATTTATATGGATATACACACTGAGGGAATTGTTTTAGTAAAAATTGCAAGTCATTTAGTAAAAATTACTGAACTGTTTGGGAAATTTGTCTGACTGACATTTCGAGAGAAATTACTAAACCTTCAGTAAATTTTGCCAGACAGTATTGTACGCCACTTTTACTGTATATTTATGGCAAATTTTACTGAAAAGTTTAGTCATTTCTTTCGAAATGTCAGTCTGTGATTGTTTTCTCAAACAGTTTACTAGACGATTTGCAATTTTTACTAAAACATTTCTCTCAGTGCAGAAGCACGTGTATAGTATGTGCGTACGTACACACTATTAATATGTGTGTCTGTCTGTGCGTGCGTGCGTGCGTACGGACATACTATTAAGTATGTGTGCCTGTGTGTGTCTGCATGTGTACGTGCGTACGTACACACTATGTGTGCCTGTGTGCGTGTGTGTAAGTGTACGAATGCGTGAGTGCGTCTGCGTGCGTGCATAAGCATGCGTATGTGTGCATATGACTGCGAGCGTGAGCGTCGTCGTCCAAGAATCGCTGATTTCCAGCGAAAGTACGCGGCGCGCCAGTCTAGCGCAGATCCGAACGTAAGTATCGAAAGTGCATTTCGCTATATTAATGGAGGCCTGGCGCGCAGTTTCACTATTTAGTAAGCCCCGCCAAGCCGAGAGTTCTGCGCGTCGACTTGAACTTGCTCGCTCTTATCGACGCTTCGGCGCTATAAGACGCGTGCAAGCGCGGACTTTGAATGAAGAGGGTATTTTTGCAGGGTTGTTTTGCTTGTAGGGGAGACCCGGGCAAGATGGATATACCGGGCAAGACGGACATAGGTGGCGGACCTTAAATGGGGGTATACTTCGCAGGAATATAATTGTTTCTACGCCGTTAACGCGCGAGTACTCATTAAATCGCTGTTTAACACACTTACGTCAAAAACCGGAATACATAAAAGTCTTTACGCATTCGAATTTTGCTTGAGAATGAAGCAAAAAGCGTAAAGGTGTAATCTCCATAAAATATATTTAAAATATTCTTTAAAGCTAGTTGCTCTACAAATGTCAGCTTGAAAAAAAAATGTCTCTTTTGGAAACATTTTTTTTTTTTTTTTTTTTTTGTACATTTTGATATTTTTATATAATTTATTAAGTTCCTATTTAGTTTATTTAGCAAAATTATATCATACAGTTGTCACATAAACTCGAGAACAATTATTTGTCAACCAAAAAAAAAAAATTCGACTTAAAAATTATCTTCATTAGCAGACTCTTCCCCCTTTAATTTCTTATTATAGATAATAAATATGTTAATAATATATACTTATATATTAACGCTACTTGAGCATGTATTTACTTTTTTTGTCTACTGCAGATTGAAGGGAAAAAATCCTTATCACAATAAAAGTATATTAAAATTAAATATAGCATATTATTAGTTAATAATCATTGCAATTTATTTAATAACTTTGCATTAGTTAGCTTAAGCTTTATTTTATATATCTATAAAAGAACATTTTACATTATGCAAAGTTAAAGCTATAGTCCATCTTGAATAAATAAATAAAATAAATATTATTTAGATTTATAAAATTGTATATATACGTGCGTGAATATCGCACGTAAAATTAAACTATAACTTACAGTTACGAAAGGGTGTTCTACTTTCGGCGCTTGAAAATAAACCGCAGCCCCAAGATTTTCCAAATCAATTATAAATGTGCAATAAAGAGGCAAGTTGAATATTTTACCAAACAGAGGCAAGATGAATTTATGTAAGAGTGAAATGGAATCGGAATAATGAGCTCTTACCACATTGGGATGCGCACCAGGAACACCGCTTCTACTTTGTACACTGCGTCTCCTGCTGACATCCAAATTCGTCAAGGAATCTCGAAAGCCAAGCTCGTCGCCGATTGAAAAACCTGAAAAATGTGGTTCATTTTTATTCCGCGTTCGTGCACTCAATGGATCTTTAATCATCGCGCACACTCTCCACATACTCATTTCTCCATCCAACACTTACGGATTAGCACATTCAAATTTCACGCGTTAACATCGAAATTACGGGAATTTGTCATAGCACTTACAGTATGATCATTTCTACATCGAAAAAACCATAATAATCTCTTCCTACATGTTTCACGCATATCAATAATATTGGTGCATTGACATCTACTATTCGGTCTTTTTGTGCCATTTATCGGTTTACTTATTTATTTAATTTACTTTTTGGTTTCATTATAGAGGAAGTTTTGCGACAATGAAAATAAAATTTTTGAAAAAAGGCTTATTAACGCACTGAGAAAAAATTCTAGTAAAAATTACTAGACAGACTGATATGTAGTGAAAAAATTACCATGTTGTATTATAAGGTTTACTAGGAATTATTGGAAACTTTAGCATAATTCTAGTAAAATGTATAATATTTTCTAGTAATATTTGGTCCAGTCTGTGGCCACTTTTCTAAGAAGGATAATAATTTTTACTAGAATTTTTTCTCAGTGTGTTTTTGGGGTCGAAATACACCATTTTTATAGTAAATATATGGACATTATTTTTTCAAAAAATCGAATTTTGTGTTTTTCAAAAAAAAAAAGCTTTTTATTTTAGTCGATGTTAGAGGCTGTATTAGAATTTTATCAATAATGCAGTAGATCTATCGTAAAAATCTCTGCAGCTGAAAGAAAATGTAATTTTTCATTAGTTCAGAAAAATTGAATTTTATAAAAGTATACTATATAAGCCTTATTAGTTCGTGTAATAATTAAAGATAAATAAATAAATAAATAAATAAATAAAAAATAATTTGTTTAAAAGAAGTGTTGCACGCGTTTGCATAAAAATATCATACCAGAGAATAAACACTCAATTTTCCTTGTTAGATTATTGTTATACAATGTAGATTCTGTACGAAAAAAGTAGGACGCAAGTCATATCTTTATAAGAAGATAATTTGTACTCTTTAAGATTATTAAGCACTTGCAATTTTCCTTAAAAGTCCATTGCTTCTCTCTACTTATCGGAAGCTCCATTACTACATACAAAACTACAATTGTTTACCACCACCTCAAGATAAGAAAAAAAAAAAGAGAATAGAGTGGGGCGCGGTGCCGCATCACCTGCAAATATCTTTGCACTTCCAAAACGACTTGAAAAAAAAAAAGAAAAAAAAATGAGGCGTCGCGAGCATTTCTGCGCGAAGGTTAACTTCTCATGTAAATGCAAAGGTGCTTGGGCAATTGAAAATTACATCATACGCATCTAGCCATCGGCGTTGTTTGTCCTTTCCTTTTATCTACTGCATAAGTCTCTTTGTGAATCTTTGTAAATGTTAAAATTGAAGGGATCAATGAGGATTCATCACTCATTCATTTGACCTTGACCATTTTCTTGTTTTTTTTCCTCACCGTGCATAATTCAATTATTTTATCGCTATAATGTTGAAACTAACGCGTTCGATTCCGCTGAAGCGGCTAAAGGGGAATCGTGAAATATAAGCAATTAGGAGTAGAAAGTTTTGATTCGTGAAAGAATAAAGGATCGTAGAGTAAAATAATTTATAATTATAGGCATTTTATAATTGCTTTTATGCTTAGCATTATTAATTGTATATTTATATAATTGTAGTCGAATCTTTAGAAATTCAATAGGATTCCTGTAATTGACTGGAGAAAATTTCCCGAGGGTCGATGATAATTCATTAACTAAAATTCTCCAATTTGATGAAAACTTAGCTCAAGTCGTTTGGTTTTGATTTATCATTTTGATAGAATTCATTCAAGTATTTCTTATTTATTTTATAAAAGAATTTTAAGTGATTGTCGTTTTAATATAATTGATTTAAGTATTTATTATTTAATTTTATAAAAAAAGTTTGAGTACGACTATCGTTTTAATGTATAATTAGTTTATTCACTCATTTAATGACAGGATGAGTAATGTTTTTATGTAAATGGAGAGTATAGACACTGTTTTCTTTTTGAATTCTTTCGACAGCCATTTTCAAATTGTTCTTTTCTAATGGTTGCGACCGCAGCATGCGAAGAAAAAGCTCAAAGCCTCAAAAATTATTTTTAACACTTACATAAGGATTCGCGGTTGCAAGTCATGGCTAATTTAGCAACTGCAATTATGCATCGTAAAAATCAAACTTTAAATTTATAGTTTTATCGCATCCTTCTAGTACCTGCTAAATATTTTATTTTATTTCATTTTATTCTTTTTTTTAATCGAAAGATGAGGAATTACATCACGCGGTATTATATCAGATGCGATTCTTCACATCAGATTTCATCATTTCCAGTTGTTTATAAAAAAAAGTAGCTGAAACATTTATTTTATAGTGCATTAGCAGTGTCAAATAAAATAAACGTATAAATAAAATAATTACTATTTTGAAAATATCTTATTGATCAATCAACCAGTGACGCACGACTATACACTGCAGATTATTAAATGCATAAACTAATCGCTGATCGAAACATCAGCAGCAGTAACGTCAACTAAAATTGAAATGAGACTATAAAACGCTCATAACAAGCTCTAAGCGACGCATCATTAGTATCGTTTATCCTATTTCTGCAATTCACTATTCGCGGAGCAAAAAAACCGAGAGAAGAAAAAACAAGAAAACTTAAATCTCGCGGAGGTGAGAAAAAACGCAAAGTGAACCACTCGCTGGATTATGTAGGAGTTACGCCGATTTTGCGATGCATAAGCCGTCATCACGCGACGTTAGACAAGAGAAATCTCCGAGAATTGAAACCGTGCAAACTTCGTACGAGTCGAGCAAAAAAAAATATCGTTAATGTCAGTCGTCAACGGCGGAGTGCACGTTTCGACATGTATATATAGGTGTCGTGGAACTTCTTTTTTTTTTCTTCTCGGCGCTCGCGGGTCACGCATATGTCAGTTGACTGAATTGACATTTCAACTTTTTTCTTTTTTTTTTAACAGAGACTGTCTCTGTGTGCTCAGCAGGCGTTACTGTGCTTGTGAATCGCTCACGGAGCTTGAGATCTCGCGGTTGAAGGTCTACTTTGATTAGTTGGTTAACGAACTGTGCTACTGGGTATGTAAAATTCTAAAAGAATAAAAAGAAAATCCTTAGCATGTAGCAATTTGTACATGTTAATGATTTTTTTTTTGTATTTTTTCGGAATTTTTTTTAAGAGATACTGCGAGGACTTTAAAGCTAATTGAGATTATTCTTTTAATTCGAAGTGATCGAAAAAGATTTAATTAATTTATTAATTTATTTAATTTGGTATTTTACTGACTGTTAATTGTGGCAGGTAGCGCGGCTTGTCTTAATTCAAAATACATTTAAAATAAAATGAAATAAAAAGATTATATCATTTTTTTTCTAGTGATGGTTATAAACGAGTATACTACACTGAAAAAAAAATAGGGGAAGGCTTACAATAAATTTTGCAAGATAGAGACGGAGGCGACAGACGTGGCAAGCCAAGAAAATTACTATAAATTTTTGGAAAAATTACAAAATTTATTTTAAAATTTGCAATAATTGAAGCAAATTTTACTATAAAAATTAAAAGTAATTTTCTTGGCTTACCAAATCTGTCCACATCTTACAAAATTTATTGTAAACCTTCACCTATTATTTTTTTCAGTGTGTATTTGCGGAACTTAATGCACCTCTTCATTTACCATATCCGAATTGACGAAATTCAAAGAGTAAAGTAGCAGTGCATTTGCTTGCAAGTGAGGAATAATAATTGCAGGAAGCATAGCATACTTTTAGCGTACTTCTGATATTTTCGAAAGTTTCAACTGCAGTTGTTGACGTACTCTGTCAATCCTGGAGGCACCGCTAAATAAATATCCTATGCGTACGTCTGTAAAAAAAAAAAAAAAAAAACAATGCACATGCGGTTTTACGGCCGTTAAACACACTTTAAAGAGAAATCACCATCTTCCTGACCACCGCGAAATACAGCGCAACATTAGCGTTCTAAGTGTTCCAAAACCTGTTAACTTAACAAAGATAATCGGGTGTATAATTTAACTTTCGAGTTTTCAAGCTTTCAATTAACCGTCGCATTTCTTTTTCTTTTTACACATTTCGAAGTTATTATACGTTACCGGCGATTTTGTAATATTCTTTCTAGTTAAAAGAAATTATCCATTAATACGTTAGATTGATTGATTAACCAGCGGTGCTTCTATAATTCATTTATCACGAGATATCCTAGCCGCACATATTACATTACCACAGCAAAAAGAAAAGAAAAAAAGAAAAGGAACGAAATACACGTGACTGACACTCTAACATAATCAATCTATATGTATCCAAAGATAAGATTAGCCCAACAGAAAAGAAAATCTCAGACGTCTACGTTCATTACAAATTATATACACAGCATCCTTTCTAAAAGTGAAAATGCACCCTCTGAACGAAAATAAAAAAATAAGCAAAACTTATAAGAAAATACAATCGTTTCGAGTCAAAGGAGCTTTTCACTCAAACAACGATAAGGATTTTTTCGAACTACCCGCCAGCTACCGCTTGACATTTTGCAAGTGAATTTTCACTTGTCATTCATATTTAAATAAACAAAGCGAAAGCGCATTATCAGTTTTGCCCCACTGAAGCGGCACCACATCGCCTATATCGGCGCTCGCTTATCGCGGGGATAATTTTGTATAGCCACTTGTCGCGTCGGCAAAGTGAGTATAGAGAAACGGCGGGCCAGAGGTCGATCGGTGGCTTTGATCGGCGCGCGACTCGAAAAAGCGTCGTCGAGCGTCTACGAAATCAGGCACGCTCGTGACTTTCTATATGCATACATGTATATATATAATCGCTAGCAAGTAAAGCGCGCGGCTTTTTTACTGGGATGAATGAGGTATGCGCGGCGAGGTTTCCAGCGGAGTCTTCGAATCTTCGCAATGCATGCAGAATTTTGTTGGAACGCGCAGAATAAAGGTCGGGTATGCGGATGACACGTGCTTAAATTGTAGCCGCTTGGAGGACTGATGCTTATAATTAGTTCAGTCGATTTGTCAACTGTTTTGATATATCATACTCGGAGAAATTTTCACGTAAAAATTACTGTGGGTACAGACTGACATTCTCAAAAAATTATTACATTTTCAGTCAAAGTCACTGTATATATCGTCACCTTTAACGAAGAAAAGCACATTTCAAAAAAAGGCCTATTTTAATCTGCCATTTTTAAAGCACTAGAGTATCCCAATTAGAAATTGGGTAATCGGAATCTATTCTGATCAGATCCCAAAAATTTTTCCACACGGGTAATGATAAATTTTTATTCCTTAAATTTTTCATGAAGAATTTTTCAATTTATTTTATCTGGACTAACGTTATTTAAGAAAAATGCTGTGAATGCATGAATAAGTATAGTAATTAATGCGTTAAATAACTTTTAAAAAATGTTAATGTCTTTATATACTACTGTATCTAGGCATGTTATGGAACTCTACCATCTCTTATAAATTATACATAAATATGCACATTTGCCTAAATATATACTTAAAACGTCGATTATAAAAAATACTTGAATTTTAAATGAATTATATAAACATGCCGCTAAAATAAATAAAAGGAAAGAAAAAATTATATGCTTGAGGCAGCCAACTGTCAATCTATTGGCAGTGGTTTCTATATTTTATTTCGAATACTATTAAATTAAACTTTTTTTCTTATCGAAATACCAAATTTTGGTTGAAAACATCAGACAGTTGGTCGAAATATCATATTAATAAAGTAATCTACATGTTATTTAGACCTTTTTCTTATCATTGACTTTATATTAATATGTAATATGTTTAATATGTGCTGCACTCCAAAATAAATTTTAAGTACTTAAATAAAAGATTTTTTTGTAAAAGTATATACTTATAAAAGTAAAAGTTATAAATTTATGTAAAAGTTATAAAAGTATGGACTTTTGTCGTGCGATATTTTTGTATTCATATAATATTTATAGAAACACTCGTGTCATGATATTTGCGACATGATGTACCCAAGATGTTTAAATACGTAGCAGCGAATTATTCAATCGATCAACAAAAACAATGAGCTATAGTCAATTATCATTTCATTTAAAATTTCCACTTTAGATTAAAAAAACTATAGCTGTTATCGGAAAATAATTACGATTTACTAAGCATGTTGCTTCGAAATCT
This sequence comes from Sycophila texana, assembly GCA_035582955.1. Taxonomy (NCBI): domain Eukaryota; kingdom Metazoa; phylum Arthropoda; class Insecta; order Hymenoptera; family Eurytomidae; genus Sycophila; species Sycophila texana. The sequence goes on from JAWWEN010000020.1 coordinate 1,810,580, forward strand.
GTCATCTCATGCAAAAATTAAATGAGTTTGCTGTTATTGCTACATCGTTATTGAAATAGAACTGATTCCTCCGAGATTTTAAAGAAATAATTGTTCGAATTAAGCCTAACTATATCTGAATACAGCCGCGCAACTTTGCGTTGGTAACCTATAGTCAATTGAATGTTTCGGAAATTTAAAATGATTATAAAATAAATTTTTTTTTTTTGATTATTAATAAGCAATTATAAATTTATCAATTTTCATTAATTTCCAATATTTTTCCAATTGGGTTTTAAAAGATATATACCACTCTTTACGCAACTATGACAAAAAGTGTCAGCGTCAGAGTATTTGATTCCAAAATAGTGTCACTTTTTTGCCAAAATGTTGCCAAAATGTTTAGCACCAGCAGAGCGAGTCCAGTACCGCACTTAACACCAATTTTTTTTTACAATGCATTAAATAAAATACTGCGATCTTTGAGTAATTAAGGACTCATCGGATACCCGAAATCAGCATAGATTCGAATCTCAGATCTGACGCATCCGAATAAAAGACTCGGATCTTGCAATAAAAGATCCTAATATTATCAATGAGGAATCATCGTAAAAATATAACGATCGAAGAATATCCCCAACCACTTCATCAATCTCGGACGATCGGCGGCGACCTTTTCGCAATGTCTTTAAGAAGTTCTGGCCTGTGTCCTCATTCGACTCCTTTTTTTTCCTCCCCCACCCTCTCCTCCGAACGAAGAGACTCATGATTTCCAGGAAACGCAGGACAATACTAGAGTCGAAAGGAGCTTCGACGAGCCTCGCGGGTCGAACGTCGGCGGCACACTTTGACTGCGCGCGGCAGGAGTCGCGCTTGCACAATTTCTCAGCGTCGTATATACAGATATACAAGTGTGCATATACGCATATAAGTACGCGGCAAGCGTACGCGGAACGAATTATCTTTTATTCCCGAGCTGGAAGATGCGGGCACGCACCGTAGGGATAGCGGTAACGACGCGCTCGCGAAAAAGGAAAACCCGTTGACCGCTTGGCATTTCACTCCGGATTATGCATGTTAATTTATTGTTTTAACTCGGCCGCCGACGCGCTCACTGCATACACTGAAAAGAAAAAATCATAGGGGAAGGTTTACAATAAATTTTGTAAGGACGGACTTGGTAATTGCTATAAATTAAGACTTTTAGCCAGATTTTCTGTCAAACTTTTTTCAAGACCTCCTCACATACTTTTACACAGACTTTCCGACAGACTCAGTCGTAATATATTGATTTTGATGTTACTTTTGTATCATCTGAATTTGTTAATTTGTCGGATGTCAGTCAGTCTGTTAATTTCTTGTTCGAGTTGTCAACGCAATTTCGTTTCTTGTGTAAATAAAAGTTTTAATTCTTTTAATAAAATATTATAATAATTGCGTTGGTTATATTACAATATAGTTATGTCGTAAATATTTAAGGCTTCATGGAAATTCCTAAAAATTAAACTATCCTTAGTCGAAGTTACGCGAAATATCAATATTAATGATGTCATCCGAAACTGATGTACGTAACCGCAAACGCCAAATCTCAATCTTTGTGAGCTTCCGCAATCGAATCATCGCTAATTGATTTTGCGCAAGTGAAATACAATCAATTCAGTTTTTTAAATCTTCGCGCCAAGTCACGCGAGAATTTCAGCGTGTCATCCTCTTGGTTCACCAGACTTTTACCTAAAAAGAAAAACGCGAAGCCCACGAAAACGATTAGCATATTAATTAATGTCTCCGATTGTTGAGCACCTACTTTTCACGAAAAAATAAATTAAAATAGCCAATTTCTGCTTTCGTCACGAGCCGATCGGTTTAGACGCCCATTTATGAGCACGTCTTGCCGAGGGAAGAGGCGCGAGCGCTTGTAAATAAAAATTCAAGGTGCCTCCACGTGCAATCGCCTCGCGGATGTTGCAATGGAATGATCAAATATTCAAGGTCCCAAATAATTCAGCGGCACTTTTACGTCGCGCCCCGTTTGCACGTGGAAACGGCTGCGGGCGTGAGAGCGACCCTCAACGGATTGGTACACTCGTGACTTTCCAGCGATCTCCGGCGATCTTTCTTGAACACTGACATAGACGCCGCCATCGTCTGATTATAAATTATGAGTTTAATGCACTGAGAGAAATGTTTTAGTAAATATTACTGAATTGTTTGGGAAAGGTGCGTCACAGACTGACATTTCGAGAGAAATTACAAAATTTTTCAGTAAAATTTGCTAAAAATATAGTAAATTTTGCGAAAAAGTATTGTAATTTTTACTGTATTTATGACAAATTTTATTGAAAAGTTTAGTAATTTCCTGGGAAATTAAAAAAAATATTAAAAAAAAAAAATTAATAAAGGAATTACTGAAATAATTAATGGCATTCAAAATATGCATTTTGAACAAATTTCATAAACTGATTATTCTGAACTAAAGAAAAAACATTTTCCATCATTGAAATCGTTACAAAATCAACGAGTGATTGGAAAAATACTTATAATATTTCTTTATTTTGTAACATTTTTTGCTTAATTTTTTTGTGAGTAGATAGCCTCAATACCTATATTTTCGCATATGAGGCATTTGGAATATTTTGGTTTTTTAAGATATAAAAAAAATTAGACGAGTGTGCATTATACATTTATAGTATATAGTAATAAATATCTTATATGCCTTTCTGAATGATTCGCTTTCTATATACGCTTGCACGGACAAACGGGACATTTAATTTCAAATTATTAAGATTAAAAAAGATTAAAAGCGAATTTACATGCAATATTCTTGTATATAGAAAATAACAAAAATAACATATACAGAAAGTAAGAAAATAATTCTTGTTCGGAGCCTGAAAAAGATTAAATCAGGCTGGATAACTGAGGTGGGTTGAGGCGGGATAAGAAAAAAATGAGAGTAAAAGAAGGAATACACCGTAATTTGGGGTGGGATATAGCAAATTTGGAGGCGGGATGAGGCGGATCCTGAGGACCACTAGTCCAAACTATATAATATAGAGAAAAAATATATATATATATTTACAGGAGCAGCAGTGCCGAAAAAGAGTATTGTGTAAATCCCTAAAAGTGCACCTGAGTCAAGGTTAAAAGTAAGCGAGGCCCGCGCGAAATTCATTTCGGGGTCATCTCAAGGGGACACTGCAGCAGCAGCAGCAGCAGCTGGGACAGCAGCAACACTCACCGAGACCAACGTAGCCCTTGACGCCTCCGAGATTACGGACCCGAAAGAGGCCCGATTTTTTGAAGGCACAGTTTAACGTGAAACCAAAGTCCGATTCCAAAACGCACGTCCCCTCTGTTTCTCGCCACGTGCACCCTAAAACCAAATTGCAAAACACCAACCGTTTAGAGGATTCCGAAAATTCCATCCGACCCGCCTAACTTTTTCCTTTTTGTTTATTTATTTGTTTATTATGATTCTATTTGCAACGGCCTTTCGCTTCGTTGACTTTGATCGAAAATGAAGTGAGCGTGTCTCTGCTACTTTATTTGTCATCAAGTGTACGGAAAAAATTTTTTATTTAAAATTGCAAATCTGAAAGAAAGAAAGAAGCAAAGAAAATCTGAAAAAATCAATAGCATTCTGCTTATACATTGTATTAAAAAAAAAAAAGATTCTATCCGTTCACTTTTTTATTGATTTGCATTCATAAAAGTAGATTTATTAACAATATATTTTTTTCAATTTATTGACGACCCTAACGGAAAAAGTATATTTGATTTTTCTACAGCGAATAAAATTGAAGCAAATTTCAACTTTTTACACTGTGAAATTTACCAAGATACAAATTTTCCGCGAAGAAAAGGACGTTTCAGTATTTTGCACCGAAAATAACACAATTTAAATTTCTTGTGAAGAAAAGCACATTCAGGAGCTTTGCTACGAAGAAAAAAGCACTAATTTTCAAAAGTTCTTGTTTTGACGGAAAAACTCTCCAATGAGCTTTTCTTTACTTGAAATGGGATTTATTTTCATGGTACGCCTGATATGTGTTTGCTTTTGCCATGACATTTTGTATGTACATATAATATTAATAAATAAAACGTTTTAATAGAATCTTCAAAGGAGTTATCTTTATTAAAGCGTAATTTTAGATAAAACAAAGGAAGTTAATCATGATAAAAATGAATCTTGAAAGAAAGAAAGATAATAGTACATTTCGATACAAGTGCGAGAATGTGATTTTGAGCCTCGTGTGACGTTTGCGCACGAGCGAAGCGAGT
>JAWWEN010000020.1:1814936-1825133 GCA_035582955.1 Sycophila texana
TTTAATTTTGAAAGTTACATGACATTTTGGCATGAGATCTCACCTGACAAATCACCTGATTTTTTTCAATAGGGTCAATATTTCATAATAGTTACCTCTCCTGCGTACGAGTCCCACTTCTGCTTCATTCTTTCATATAAGTATATGCGACCGATCCATTCACCCTTTAACGCAAATGTTTATATTAGATGCGATAAAAGGGATTTTCGGCTCGAGGGAAGTTATCGCCCGTGCGAAGTGAATATTCATCGATTTCTTCTAATAAATTAATTTATTCTTTATTTAATACATATTTTTAAATATATTTTACTACAGTATTCGTATTTTTATTTAGATTTAAGTAAATCACGAACGAAGGTTCCAGATTCCGTGAGGTCACTTGACGACCAGCCTCCAGTGGTGCTCGAGCCAGGTTTAAGTGCAGAGGCGCCTTCTGACTTATCGTTGATACTCCAATTGACGTAGCTGATTCCATTTTCCTCCAAAAAACTAATCCAATTGTTTGTCTCGGTTGTAGCAACAGCTCCGTTTCCATCAGCATTGACCGTCCCCCATTCAGTCACGAACAATGCAATATTATTTCCAAGAGCTGTGGTTGCCTTGCTTCTCAGATCTGCACCGTGACTTCCAGCGTAGAAATGAAGAGTGTAGGCGATATTTTCGTATCCAGTAATGGGATCGTTGGCCGCAACATCGACGTCCTGACTCCAGGAGGTTGTACCTACTACGATCAGATTGTCCGGGTCGATGGCTCGGATGGCTTTTATAACTTCAATAGCGTAGGGTTTCACGTCATTTGACCAGTTGACGTCGTCCTTGGGCTCGTTGAAAATTTCGTAGATGACGTTGTTATTTTCGCCATACTTTGTGGCCATTTCTTCGAAGAAGGCAATAGCTTCCGATTGGTGCTGGTGAGCGTAGTGCGAGTGCCAGTCTATGATGACGTACATATCGGCTTTGATCGCTGCATCGACGACGGTTATTACTCGGTTTTTGTTGCTCGCAGAGTCGCTCAAGTATCCACCACTCTCTTCGACCCCCATAGCAGCTCGAATTATGTCCGAGTTCCAGTCGCTTTTTAACCAATTGACGACATCTGCATTGTAGAATTTCGCACCTTCCCAGTCATTGTTACTCCAAAAAAGACTATTTCCTCGCAAGACTCCAGATTGGCCATCAATTAATACTTTGTTTCCTTTCACGGATAACGGGCCCACTGTAACAAAAGTAATTTTTCATTATATATCAAACAGGAGGAATTAATTAAATAAGAATAAAAAAATGAGCGGTATAATAATTCAGTACCAAATAAATTTTTTCTTTTTTTTTCCGGAGTAACATAACTTTCTTTCGTACTAATTAAATTATAGACACACAGGGGTGTAACAAAAATTAAATGAAAAACAAAACTCTATTGATACTTTTGAAAAAAAAAACACATGTACGCTACTTATAATGTTCTATATAAAGCGGCCTTTTTAAATTTTGTATCACTTACCTGCAGCATTGCTGTAGACAGTTAGTGAAGCGATAATTAGAGAGGTAATAAGTAACTTCATTTTGAAGATCTATTTTACTACTAATGCTGCTAAAACTTTTTCCCGCTTATTTATAGAAAAAATCGATCAATTGATATTCATTTAGAAAGACAAAAAATTACGTCAACTATAATAATTCATTTAATAGATGTGCGACCTTCGGTGCTGTAACTGAGAAAGAAAACATATTATTGCTTAATCCATGTACGTAAAAGAGAGGCAAGTCAGCTGCCATTACTCTTAGTGGAATGTAAGGTGGAAAAATAAGTTGACAATTAATCGTATGCAGAAATAGCCTACTTAAAAACAAAACATTAGCGTCCATTGCGTGGTTTGCGTCAACTGCGTGCATGCAAAACTCATTTTATTAGTGAAAGAGATCATTATAAACATAACAAATAAAGTGAATATTTTTAGTCCTCCAGCGGATCAAAATATACAGTAAATTTAACCGTTAGATCTATAGAGATTAAAGCAGCTATTTTTAAAATTGGAAATAATAATGTCTACTATTTTCGTCGTTAGATTGAGTTAACTTTTCACTTGGTGAACCTAAAACTTGATGCTTTGATTCGAATAAGCCTTATAAAGTAGAGTATAAGTTAATAAGTATTTATTGAGAAGTGACAAAAAAGCAGTAATTAAAAGGTATCTAAATTTCTTCATTTTTACCTCGATCTGCAAAATGATTAGACTACAGATATTTTAAACAAACAAAAAGTACTTTTAAGACTTTTTAATACCTTGTATATAGATGTATATAAAGATGGTTGTTCTGACAAACTCCGTAGTTCTAATAGATTAAAACGACTTACAGTAAAGTGCACAAAGTTCATGCAGGTTTTTATATACTGCAGTTTTACTATTATAGATTACACAATTCAAGGTCAACAAAAGAAGGTATCATTAAATAATAAAAAAAAATCTTTATGACCATTCAACGATACGCATTAAGAGTGCACAATTTCACCTTTTGAAAATTGGAAGCTGGAAATCGAACAAAGCATTCTTTGGTTCAATTTTACAAACTTATAATGAATGCCCTGACAAACGAATATATATTCTTTAATGTCCGCGGACGTTCAAAAATTCATAAAGAATTCTTTATGAACTCTTTTTTTAGATTGTGCTTATTGGGTATGGTTATTGTAAAAGACAAGAAAAGAATAAGATAATGGAAGTCTTTTCTAATTACACGTACTTCAAATTACACTCAAGTAGAAGTAATAAAAAAAGGATTAAATACTGTTGAAACGTTTAGGGGTGAACGAGTAACAATAAAATGCAATTTTTAAAAAAATAATAACACAAACTTTTAATAAAACAGTAATCTATTCTGAAATTAAAATTACAGTTTTTATTTCATACATCAGCAAATTGACGTCTCATCTTGCTTCGATTTAATCAGCCACTCGCAACAGGATGGTCCCTGAAACCTACAAGCCTTTCTTCATTTACGTAAATGTTCAATCTTTTTCCTTCTGATTTGAAACGAGGTGTAAGATATTTAAAACGAGTTAATGTAATATTAATAGAGAATATTATTTAGCGTATTTCGTTTTCCTTGATTTTTTTTTCTTCGTCTTTTTTAGTATAATCTCATTCAGTTTTGCACAAGTCCAACATAATTTTGGCTATAATAAAATATTGATCTAAAAATTAATTAAAAATACTTCACTCTCAGCGCAGTATCGACTGCTCGTACAACAGTACGATAAATTACATAGATAAAATTATAAATATAAAGTATATCAAAATGCAAAACTTTTTTTCAAGTTTTTTTTTATCTCCTTGTATTCCTTACAATGGTTTCATAAAGTATAAATAAAAAGTGAATCTTAAATAAAAAAAAGATGCATCAAAACTTCGTAAAATTTGAAGATAAACTAAAATAAAAAATAGAATGATACATCATTGAAATCTTAGCAAATAATGGAAGCTTAACGACTAAATATTCTTCCTTACAATCATACAACTAGAAAATTTTAGCTTTCATTCGTACGCCACGTAGATTAATTCGTTTACGATTAAAATGTATACCCTTACAATTTTTTTCGATTAACATCATTAATGACTATTTTTCTTTTACAATCACTTACCGTTAGATGTTCAATTCATGAATACATTATTAAAGTCTCATTTTTAAGGGATGATCAAAGCCTACTTAGTTCGAAATATATGAATCGGAAAATTAAAAAATTTTCGGTGTATCTTTTTTCAGTACAGTCTTCGTCGTTCTGCTGTTTTGGACGGACCGTTAGCACTTTCTTTTCGCTCGAGTAAAAGAAAATCTTGCATAGATAACTAAAACGCATTTGCTATTAATAGTACTTACACGGTTGTTAAATGAGCACGATTCAAACATCGTTTAAAAAAAATTACTTTATTAGCATAATTGTATGTATATATTTATATATATGTATAATAACTATAATCGATGTAAATCTTATTCGATCAAGTTTTAGAATTTTACAAAGCAGTCGATAAAAAAAAGAAAGATTTAATTTCAAAAAGAAGAAAGCACTTCAAAATATTCAGTTCGCCTAATAAAGCATTTCCTTCTCTATAAAGTACAAATTCATGTAGGCCATACCCTTAAAAGAAGACAAGTGTGAAAGCGCGCACTAACCATTAGACAGGCAGTGTCAAGCTTTCGCAAATTTACGTCTCGTACATTAGTAAAATTACACATAAACAATTACGAGTGCGCTTTCAGGGATCGATTACAGGATTAATTATGCCAAATGAAAATTGGCAACTGTTACATTATTCTTTATCATTATCGCGTTTTCAACAAATGTACAATATCTATGACGAATTCAAGAACAGCAATATCGCCGCTTAAAATCGGCCATACGGTGCCAAGAGTGAAACTATTGCAAAAAAAAAATCATTTATTCATCTTTAAAAGGAAAGACACGTAGCAGCATTCAATTCTAATGCAGCTATTTTGAAAATTAATGTCCACTTGCAATGTCTTTTAGGATTCCTTAAATCTTATAAAAAGCGATAGTAAAAAAAATATGTTACAACTATATATCATGAAACATTTTTTGAAATAGTTTTCCTCTTAGCGCCTGTGTAATTGCCACAGACTCTTACCATTCGATATAGAGTCAGTTCGAAGCTATCTTAAAAAACTGCACTTATTGCATTCTAAGACGATTAGACACCTAGGTCAATTTTTAACTTTTTAAAAATTACCAAGTACCAACATTTTCAAAGTATTACGATGTACTCGAAGATACTTTGCTTTTTTTCTTATAATCTTGTATATGGCAGCCAGAATGTGATAATAAAGAAACGAAGAAAAAAATAATTATAAAAGTTAGATCGATAAAAATAAAAAAAAGGATATGAAAATAAAATAAACAGTACCGCTTCTACACTTCACAGTGATCACTAGGTCCACACTTATAAGAGCCAATCGTACTCTTTGTTTTTTTTTCTTTTAAATATCACAAACTTCGCGTTATCGTTCTAAAGCAATTTCAACACCGATCCTTGCTTTTTCTCAAGCACGCGACGAGAAAAGCAAAGTGTTATTTAGTCCACTCTAGCGCGCAAGCGTTCACGGATTTCTATCTCCTCGAGCACTTGCCGACCGCCACGTCGACAGGCGAGGAGCTCTCGTTTATTTTCCTTTTTTCAGCATTTACATGATGGGCTGACCTATGTTGCGAAATTTCGCAGAGGCTATTACTCAGTAAGCCGACGCCTCCTTATACTCGGAGCCCTCCATGGTGAAGAAATCTTCGAGCTTCCACTGGAGGGTCTCGAAGGTCGGCCTCTTCATCGGATCCTTATTCCAGCACTCGAGCATGATGTCGTACAGCGGTGGCGGACAACCCGGTGGGCATGGCATGCGGTAGCCGTGCTCGACTTGATGCAGTACTTCAGCATTCGTCATACCTAAAATTTAATTTTAAATATATTATTCCGTCCAGCATACATTTTATTCTATTTTTTTTAATGCAAAAAGTAATTTAGTACAATTCTACATTATGCACTAATCGACTTTAATTCAATGTATCCACCAGAATGGACGTATTTTAAATTACACTCTAATTCAAAAGAATAAAACTATTTAGTAAAGAAGACGAGTTCATTATCGAATCTCGAAAGAAAAGACGCCGGATACAATCATGTAAGGTCACTCACCGGGATAAGGTATTCGGCCATAAGTGACGAGTTCCGTGAGTAAAATGCCGAACGACCAGACGTCGGACTTAATACTGAACTTGCTGTAATTGGCAGCCTCCGGGGCGGTCCACTTGATGGGGAAGCGCGCGCCGATGCGTGCCTCGTACTCATCCTCCTTGATGAGCCTGGCGAGACCGAAGTCGGCGATCTTCACCACATTACCTTCCGCCACTAGGACGTTGCGCGCGGCTAAATCTCTGTGAATATAGTTCTGGGATTCGAGGTATGCCATACCAGCTGCTATTTGTGCCGACATATCGATCAACTGCTGCAGCTTCAGTCCACGTCCCTTGCCTTTAACAAAATATAACATACGTTTGGGTAAGACAATGTTCCAAACTCATCAGAAGATTCAACTTCAGAAAAAGAAGGCAAAGGAATTGTAACACACCTTGAAGGAACTCGAGTAGACTTCCGTTTCTCATGAGCTCGGTGATAATGTAAATGGGCTCCTCCATGGTGCATACGGCGTAGAGCTGAATGAGCTTCGCGTGCCTGAGCTTCTTCATAATCTGCGCCTCGGCGAGGAAATCCTTGGGGTCCATCGTGCCGGGCTTGAGGGTCTTGATAGCAACGGGCGTCGTGTTGTTCCAAAGGCCCTCCCAGACCTCGCCGAACTGGCCCTGGCCCAGCTTCCTCACGAATTTCAGTGACGAACGATCGATCTCCCACTTGTCGCGCGTCCTGTGACTCAGACCCTCGGTCACCGGTTTCTCCACCTAAAAAACAAACGAACGGTGGGAAGGCCACCGCCCAAAGTAAATTAATTCATGCCAATTCAGACGTTCGCCTTATCTATCTACTTTGAAGCATTATCTTTTGATTTTTTTTTTTTTTTTTCAATTTTTTGTTCTCTTTTTCTAACGCATGAGACGAGCGTTTAAATAGCGAGTGAAGTCGACGACGAGATCGCGAAAATGCGGTGCTGCTGGACGGGTACATGTAGTTACGTGGTATGCGACGGTGCTTGAGTCTAACATGGAGGTCAAGAAGAAGTTGAAGTGAGATGAATATAGATATTAGGGATCAGTTTCTATAATATACAATGGTCTTTTTTCTGTAACTCTATAAGTCTTAAAACATTTGAAAAAGTAACGAAGCCTGTACAGTGATTCTAGCCGTATGACCTCTTACTGAGAAACTTGTATGGATTCTGTTAGTTCATTTATAGATTGTAATGAAGCTGAATGTAACCATTCTTTTGTTATCAATGAAAATGATATGTAAGTGATAAGTAGACTAAAGCAAGAGTTGAAATTCTGAATACGAGAAACAGCAATTATACAAATGACTCAGCTAAGAATTTAATTTAATTTCCTAAGCAACCAAGTTCCATTCAACTATACATTACTGTGGGTAATGTACAATTTTTTTTTATTACTGTGCAGCATTTTTATACATTTTAGTTACAGTAATCATAAAAATGCATACATTATTGAAATTCGCTTCACTTTAATATTATGTACAACAAATTGTTTTAGGTCCTTTCATATCATTACTTTAAAGACAATTTTTGGACATGCAACAATCAATGTTGTAGGAAATTTGGATATATTTATACTCTTAAAAGTTGTGCGTTATACATGCAATTTTTCTATTTTTTTTTTTTTTTTTAACAACAGTTAGAAGAAATCAGTTATTTACAATAGTTAGAAAGGTTTTATAATTGTTTAAAATCTATTGATGGAAGTGAAAGGTTTTCTTTGTAAGTAACTTCATAATATTTTTGTAGAATTCCTGTGAGATTGAAAGGTATATTCATAGTGAAAATTGACATTCTTTAAGTCTGGTCTTAATCATTGGCTCATTACTTAAAGTGCACTTGATTACTAAAGTAATCAACTTTTTAGAAAAGAATTTCAAGCACTTGTAGCATAACACATCAATTATTTTTTATGCATGCCTTTTTAACTAAGAAAAATTTGTACAAATTATGAAATGATGTTCAATTAAATTTAGAATTCATTAATTATGTAGTATTAAATTGTGCTTGATATTCATTTTCCGAAGGCACAAGGTATCTGAACATACTGAGGTAATAATTTCATGACTATGAGTCGGATAGCATTGAGTAAGGACCTCAAACTTTGAAATATAGTTCCATATAACACAGGTTTATGCTATGTACAAGCAAGGGATGACATGGTAGTGCGTATGTTTGCAATGAATTTAAACATTATATTATAATGGGACAATCAATTTACCAAGAAAATCCAGCGGGAAGTTGGGGTAAGCAAAAACAGAGAAAAAAGTCTGTAAGACAATAGTCTTAAAACTAAGACTTATATAAACAATTCTCTTAACAGTTTTTTTTTAATTATTAAAAAAAAATCATTTTTACTACATTCCAATTTTACGAAGAATTTCCAATTATAAGATCCTCTTTAAGTTGGAGGAAGGACTTTGCTTTTACTTAGGTGCGCTGTTGAACTTAGAAAGATACATTTTAAATTTTATATAGGCACTACTATCTTAAGTAACATGATAGTTTAGCTAAATCCACTTGGAGCTTAGACAGTATCTCAATTCTATAATCGTCTTAAAAATCTCCATTAGGTACACTACACAACTTTTAAATTTATTTTGAATAAAGTTTTTAAAAAATAATGCAATTAACTAAGAAGTGATCACCTTCATTAGGCTAACTAATGCATATAAAATGAATCATGCTTGAATATTATATATTTCATGTATTAATGTTGTACTCCAGTACTATTCTATGTATCACTCAAGGGATTTCAATGTATAAAAACTATTTATTTACACCATCTCAATTTTTTATACATACAAGGAAGAAGTATCGAAAAGAAACAACAAAGGTTGTGAATTATATAGTATCTTAAAGAAGACTTATGTGGCAAACAAAAAAAAAAAAAAAAATTTGTTTGCGAAATCCCTTGATCAGTGTCACTGACGATCGTAAGATAGCAAAACATATTTCACTTACGACAGCCTGACATAATAGCAATAATTGTACTTCGGACACATGCAGCAAGTTGTCTAAACTCCATACAGACAACATTGAACCACAAGGATAGTAATAATAATAGTAATAATAGTAATAATAATAATCGTAAGAGTCGTTGAGGATGGGCTCTCACTCTCGGTGTCTTACCTGTACGCAAGGCTTGCACAAATTCACACAAAGACCGTCGGCGTCTTGACTGTAGTGCTCTACTAGGTCCTGCAGATTCCTGAAGGTCGTTCGCCTCGCGATGAAGAAGCCACCCTCGTCCAACTGCCGGATCCTGTAGTGCTTCACCGTGTCGCCGTCGCGGACTGAAAGTTTTTATTAACGATTAGATCAAAGGAGTATAAAATAAAAAATTAATTAGTTAATTAGGAATTCATTAACAATAGCAATAGCAAACTTTATATTTTCTTGAAATTATTACTTTCTTAGCTGACTTTACGTAAATTGAATTCAAGTGTCTGAAATAACTCTTCTCTCGGACTAAACATAATTTTTTGTTTTAATCTGTGATATAAAGATGAAATAAACAAAATATTTTTCTTTCTTTCAATTCAATTTTTTTTTTTTAAATTGTACATATGATTAGTGAAAAGGCAGGAAATGACAATCTGTAAATTCTTAGTATAAAAGTGTTATCACTTGCTGTGATATGACAAAGTTGTACATGCGTCATGCAAAATTTTATAATGATTGCTTATTTATTAAAGGATGTATTTCCTTCTTTTGAAAAGTAGTCACTCAAAAAGACAACGTTAAACCTTCTTCTTTTGTTTACGGTTTATTGGACTATCTATGGATTGAGAAGATAAAAATTATATTTACCCGACAGCGAGTAATCATTATGTCTGCTTTCCGAGTCTCTTATGAGGAAAGCTCCATGATCGTTTTCCGGAAGTAGCAACTTCTTTTCAGCCTCGATTCGTTTGATCTTTCTGAAGTACCATCTGCAAAGACATACATACAAAATTAGATTCGATCTATTTTTAACTAAAATAAGAAAGTACAAGTAATAGGACCATTTTAGTATATGTATGATTAATTTTGCTATCTAAAAAAATCTTTTAAAAACATCTTACTTTTATAATGGTACTTTACGCTTCAGCGTAACTATTAAACTCGACCAAATCGAACAAAACATACAAAAAAAGAACATAATGCTACCTTCGCTCATCCGCGAACTCAAACATTCCGAAACCATATAGAAAGTCATAAAATAAAATCGCCTGCACGTCGATATAGACACCTGAAAGCGGTCCAGCAGCGTATACGGAGAATTTCGCGGAAAACGTCCTCTGCTTTCTCCGGAAGACGAAAATCCGTGTACTCGAACCGAAAAATTGTTGAGACAGCCCAGGGGTCTTATTCACTAATTTTATCACTGCAGATATAATTATATCGACGTCTAAACGTTGCGTTTGCGCATGCGCAAGCTAATGTTTTTAGAATGGAATAGTAGTATTTTTCTGATATAATGAATTTATC